>VXAV01006526.1:115170-194452 GCA_013399715.1 Alectura lathami
TAGCCAAAAAATCACAGAAATCACAGAATTACTCCTGCATGATCACATACTTCTCCCTGCTCTTAGCAGAGGTAGCAGATTATTGTATGTTTCCATCCGTTCTTCAGGTGCCTTTAAGAGAAGAAGGCCAGAATGCGTTGCATGCAGTTTCATGGTGCTTTCCACTTACCAATCCGTCCACTGGTTAAATAATATTTGACCTTTTACTCCAGGTCCTGAAGACACAGGACTAAGACTATCAGTTTTCATTTTTCAAAATGGCACCTTCAATCCTTGTAATAGATGAAGAAGGTCATTAAAGGTTACATCTAATATTTCCCTTCCCATGCATATCCAGCCCTTCCTTATACCCCAAGCTGAAGCATCAGGAGGCCATTAACACAATCCAGAGACACGCTTTTAATCTCTAGTTTGTTGAAATCTGCCTCATTGTTTGTCTTTTTCTTAACACTTGGCATAGGCAATAACTAATGCTGCCAATGTTTTCCTTGCCAGGAAAGATGTTTCTTTCTTCCCTGGAGCTCCAGCGAGGCCTGGTGAAACTTATTGCTGCTGGGCTGCCTCTCATCCTTCACCCATGGGAAGAGAAGCTAAGGAGGGTGAAGGAAATCTTATGCCCCTTTCAGGAGAAGAGAGGTATTTCCAGGTGAGAAGCAAGGAAGGAAAAGGAGAAGTTTGGGTCAAGAGCAATGGGGAAAAAGTCAAGGAGCTCCAAAGAAGATTTTCTCTTTCTTTTCTACTTCTGCGGAAATTCAGCTCAGAAGTTGCTGATAACCTCTCCTCTCCCAAGAAATGCTGCTGGCAAAAAGCTGGTAGCAGACCTCAGAGCAATCTGATGGACCTGCAGCCTGCTGTAGGTTGAGCCACAAGTTGGAGACTATCAGGGTTCGGACAGCTGGGTTGTCTTAGTAGTATATATCTTGCCTATGGGTTAAGACTCCTCACTTTCACTGACATGGTGATGGGGGTTAAGCTGAGCCCTGTGTGGGGCAGATCTTCACCTGCTTCTCATTTTTTGCCCTCTCTGTGAGGTGGGGTGTCCGGGAGAGATGTTTTTGGCTGGCCATATACAGCCGGGTGGTTGCCAGCTCCTTTTCACCTCCTGAGCACCCCTAGAAGTGCCAGATCAGATTTGAGGATCTGGCCTATTATTTTTTTAGTACAGTTCCAAGGATAGAAGAGCACCCTCTTCACTTGTCAGCAGCTGATAGGTCACAAGTTGGCTAGTTTACCAAACACAAAAACAATTTGCCAACAGCGAGGACTTACACCCAAAAAGGAGAGAACAGGCTTTAGCTGGCAGCCTAGTCATCACCCTGAACAGAGGAGAGATACAGGGTATCAGTGCTTGCTTTTAAGTTGTCCTGAGTGCTAACTTGTGTCTGATTTCTGGCTGTCTGTCTTCTGAATCTTGCTTGCCTATTGCTAACAACTGCTCAGTGAGCTAATATTTCTCAAGAGCTGCTATCAGTCATCCACACCTCCCAGTCTGGAAAGCACGTATGAAGTTTCTGATAGCTCCATCCTTATCCTGCTGAATCTGTGGAATTCTGCCATCGGTAACAAAAAGGGCAGAGGGTTAAACCCAAATTATTTTGCTGCCCATTGTCAGGCTTCAGCAATCTCAAACATTCAAATGCACTGAAAAGGCTTAGATTTACTTCGTTTCAAATGATGGTAATGTCATGGGGACAACCATTCCCATTTATCCATGATGGTATCAATATATTTCAAGTACATTTTATTCCTTCTTTCATATGGAGAATTCAGAAGGAAATGGCAGCAGAAGACAAACAGGGTCTGGAAGTTGTACAGACGTTTGGAGGTGTGGACAAAAGGTTTAGGATTGCCGGCGGGGAACTTCCACCGTTTCCCAGGGTGAGTCCCTGCAGCCCTTTTCTTGAACTCCACTACACACGGCAACACTCCTCCACAAAGGAGATGCTTTTAATGGAAGGGGGACTTTTAGGGCACCAAAATGTTGCCCTCAGCTGTGATTCATCAGGGAATAGTGCCCTCTCTTTAGCTTTATGGCACATTTCAGAGCAGAGGCTGGGTTTGGCTGCTTGAAGTTCGCAGAGTAATAACAGGAACACTTTTTATTCTTATTAAGGCAATGACCTGAGTGTGGTTGTTTAGGGTGTTGGTGGGAAGATCAGGGAGCTGATTCAGCTGCTCGCACAGATATGACTCATGCAGTGTGAGGTGACACGGGGTACCCCAGGCAGCCACACAACACAAGTCACCTCTAGCTCCTGTCTCATAGAATCATCACAACCTCACAGAATGTCTTGAGTTAGAAGTGATATCAAAAGCCACCCAGCTACAGGCAGGGATGCTTTTGACTGGATCAGGCTGCCCAGGGCCCCATCCAGCCTGGCTTTTAACACCTCCTGGGACTGGGCATCCACAGCTTCTCTGGGCAGCCTGTTTGTCCTCTCTGCCTACCCCATACAGGTGTCTCAGAGATGCTAGGTTATGTCCGACAGCACTAGACAGACCTGTGTGGGAAACTGCCTGGAGCCCTGAGGGCAGCAGAGACTACATTGGCCTCTTTTTTCAGGGGTGCATAGGCTTTTCCAGGGGACAAATAAGCATCTAAGGGAAGTCAGATGAAGGGAGGTTCATGTTTCCCTTCTTTGGTCATGCCCATAGACTTTAGACTTCTAAGTTTCTTCTATACTGTATTGAGACAAATCCCATTTATTTTGTAGTAAAACATAGAATCATACTAGCATACAGTCATCAAGGCTGGAAAAGACCTCTAGGATCATCTAGTCCAACCATCAATCAAGCACCTCCATGCCCACTAAGCCATGTCCCCAAGTGCCACATCTACACATTTCTTGAACACCTCCAGGGACGGCGCCTCCACCACCTCCCTGGGCAGCCTGTTCCAATGTGGTCAGGGCAGCCTGACCACTCTTTCTGAGAAGAAATTTTTCCTAATACCCAATCTGAACCTGCCCTGGTGCAGCTTGAGGCCATTACCTCTCGTCCTCTCACAGTTAACTGGGAGAAGAGCCAACCCTCAGCTCACTACAACCACCTTTTGGGTAGTTGTAGAGTGTGTCAAAATAATTACAGCCATTTTTAGAACTTTCTTTTAGGGTGAAGTCACAGATCAAAACTACTTACAAGCCTCTACTTATCCTCTTTTTCCACTCACTCATTCACTTTCTATTTTTGTGCTTATCTCTCAAGTTCCCCTTTTAATGACTGCCAAAGGGCAGCTACTTACACACCGACCTTCACCATAGCAGCCCCCGATGTACCACATTTAGCCCCAGGTGCAGTTTCCAGGAGGTAAGGAGCAAGCAAGCATCGGTGGGGATGAGCATGCATTTTGTAGCAACACAGCAATGCTGAAAAGTGGTATCTGCAGTGTTGATCAAATCAAGGCAGTGTTACCAGGAGACATGGAGACACGTGCCATTGGAGTCCCTTCACCCTCAGGGAGGCGGTGGGTGTAACGCTCTGCACCTCCCTCGCTCACACATGAAGGACGAGCAGCCTAACAAGGTCACGTTTGTTAGAGGCACGCATATTTCCATCTGCTCGGGCTGGTGGCAAACAAAGTGCCTGGCATGCTGCAAGGCACTCTGAAAAGGAATTGTTTATGAGGGAGAGGCTGCACAAAACTGGGGAGGTGAGTTGTGGTTGTGCACTGTACAGTCAGACAGATTAAATGAAAATCTTGTGTATTTACTGAGCAAAACAGTAAAAGCCCCTTTTGATCGTCAAAACCTTAGGCTGGCAGAACAGTTTGTACTTAATACTGAGTCTTTTCTAGACTTGGAAAGAGTGGACTTCACTAGCGCTGTTTCATCTGGTGAGTCTTAGATGGGAGAACTACAGAGACAATGCTGGTTTGGGCTACAACTTGAACTACTGTCATGGTGGCCAAAGATAGAGGAGACCTCTTTAATGAAAAGTGGACACTGTTGTTGAGGCAAGAAGGCACCATTTAAGAAAATTCAACTGTATCTATTTTTTACTCTAAATCCCTTTGAGATGAAAGCTCTGGTTCCACTTGTTTCATATCTTGGACTCAAGAATCTCCAGAGCACCAAGGGTTCAACACCTGTTATGCTGTAAAATCTGATTTCTTGAATCTACCATGATACTAGAAATGAAGATGTCCATTAGACCCCATGTTAAAAGCATTCTCTTAATTTAAATATTGTTTTGGCTAAACACATCAAACAACTGACTTTCAGACACAGGCAAGGTATAGTGGATTGCAAAGGAACAAAGAAGAATACTGTGTATAAAGAATAAAATTACCTTTTAACGTTTTTCTTCCTGGAACATTTAGTAACTTGTATGGAAAGGATATGAGAGTAGAGAATAAGGAATGCAAAGCTGAAACTTAAACAAATCATTGACTTTAATTTTGGGCATCATTAGGACCGGTTTTGTGATAATATTTGGTTAAAAGTAGGTTTTCTTGCATCCTCTCTTGGTTTAACTGAGGTTTAAGGAAATGGCTTTGTTCTCTGTTGGTTCCTGAGAAGTGCAGCTCTTGTTTGAATACACAGTGACATTTTGAATCAACAGTCATTTCCTTTCCATTTAACGCTTTCTGGGAGTTTTGTGGATTTGGAATGTTCCAAGTATGCATCTATCAAAAAGACATGCTAAACTGAACAAAGTTTTGCCAAGACTGCTGTCTGAACTTCAGACAGCAAGAGACATTTCTGCTTTTTTGAGGCCGGGATCCCTCTCCTCCCTGCCTGCCTTTGATTTTGACGTGAATTGAAGAGCAACAACATGGCCCCAAGAGACAAGCCAGACCCTTACAAATGAGAGTAATGGTTGGTGGTGCCAGAAGGGAGCCCACCAACACAGCACCAGAAAGCCTGAGAAATCCAGGCCCTCTGCTAGGGGGCAACTAGGACATGGCAGGACCCAAGCAGATGGATCATGTGATGATGCCTTCCCTGCAAAAATGGCTCAGCCATCCTCTGACCCCTAGGTTGGATGGGCACAGCTGTACCCATTGCACACCCATGCATTAGCAGAGGTTTGTGTGAGACCTGGGCTGGTGAGCAATTCCGGGTGCTGCTGAGTGTTGTCAGCCATTTGGCGATGTCTGTCATGATGGGCACGTCTGAGCTCAGGGACTGGAGACAATGGGCAAGGATCAGCCCAGGCAGCTGGGCTGAGAGCTGTTAGTCTGGGCACTTGTGTGCCCAAAGGGTCTCTGCAGCCTGGGGACTGCTGGGACCTTCACATGTGCTGCAGAAGGGCTGAGGAGCAGCGTGTGTGGGGGAAGCCCCATGCCAGCCAAAAATATGCATTTGGTTCAGAGCCAAGGATACTGGCCAGCACTGACTCCAATAATGCACTGTATCGTCCTACCAAGGGTTTTCCTGGAAATCCTTTTCAGACTCCCAGATGAGGCTTATAGAGAGCCTGAGCTGCTGTCATTGGTGTGGACTGACAGTATGCAGGTTGGTAGAAATTGGACATGGCATAAAATTTCAGCCGTGCCAGGAGCAAGATGACATTGTCTAAAATTAGGAGCAAATACATTTTGACACATACAGCCAGAGAACAGCCACCTAACTCATTTTCTGCAGATGCTAGCATATGGATATACAGTAAGAACAAGCTCTTAATGCCTGGGGATGGCTCCAAAGCCAATGTTTGTCTTTTACTTAGCTTAATTAATAGCTAATGACAGACACATGCCAGTGGATAACCACGGAGTGTGTTTGGCTCACTGGAAGAGGACTATCAGCAGCAATTCATCACTTCTAAAGAGGGGCTGATAAGCGGCAGAGAGCATTCTCAGAAACTCTCCTCCTGGGGAGGGACAGCAAAGTTTGGCTCTGCAAGAGGAGCCTGAGGTCAGCAGCAGTGGTCGGGAAGATATTGCAGGGGCCGAAGTCCCTGGCTGTCCTGTCAAGAGTGCTGCCTTAATATATGCGAGAAGAGCACAGCGAAGACTTTCTCCAGGATGAGTCAGTGAAGACAAAACACTTTACTCGCCTGCTCTTTTGTGCCAAATTGTCAGTGCTTTGAAAGAGTTTTCAGTGTTCTGGACTTGCCTTTTTTTTTTTTTTTTTTTTTTTCTTTCCACATTTTGCAGACAAAATCTTGGACTTCTAATTCTCTGGAATGTTTCGAACGACCCAACTGCAGAAATAAATAAATTTTGGCTACTCAGAAAACATAATGACAACCAGGAGGATAGGCTGTCGCCAGTGTGGTAGGCTTCCCTGGGCTGAACTGGTCAGGAAGGGAAAGGGGATATCAAGTCACTAACGCCAGAGTTCCCGACCTGAATGGCAGAGCCTGGTCTGCATGAAGACATTTCGCCATTTAGTAACAACTCTCTACTTCTACTGATGTACAAAAACATGAGATAATGAAGGTGCAAATAAGGAACATTAACATCCTTTAACTTGCTAACGTGCTCGTTAACAGGTCTCATAACTACTTTTCAGCATCAAAAGTCCTTATTTCAGGAACTTTTCCACGGTGCATAAGACTATACTGATACAATCTATGCTAACTGGAATTCTTTTAAAAACAGTAGGCACAAATATTTTTAATTACTGCGGCACTACAGAGCCAGTAAGGTCAATGTCTCAGCTGTGCTAGGTGCAGTACAAAAACAACGCAAAAAGGAATGCTGGAATGCTCATAGTCCCACAGCACGGGTAAATGCCAGCCAGCTCTGCAGTAATCCTGTGGTTTGAATTGATTTTAAAGAAGTCTAACGTGTCCGAGTTAAAATTATGAGGAAAAGGTTATAGAGGAAAAATTTCTACATTCATCTCCTAGTTGTGTGACCTCCTCCTTCTACACACACCTCCTGAGGCTCTCCAGAAGAACAAATCAGAGCTTCTCTGAAAGATTCTGCGTTGCCCAACTGGTCTGTTTAGCTGAACAACGGCTCTCCCAGGTTGTGCTCTGAACAGTGTTGCTCCCCATGCACACATTATTCCCACTACTTTGTTCCCCTTAATCATGAGACAGAACTTGCCCCGTTATTTGAGTGTCTGCATGTCATCTTACCAAGAGAAAAAAGGTGAAACAAGGATCATGTTACAGCCCAAATGTAGCAGGAGGATTCTGTTGAGGTCTTCTGCTTATTTGAGTTGTTTTGCCACCTTCCCACACTCGATAATGCTGACCTGAGGTGTAAATTGTGGGCTCTGTGTGGTGTTAAGAGATACACTAGACAAGAAACACTTCTGGGGGAAAAGCCCACAGATATGAGTCATATTCAAATTTCCCGCCCACCACCATTAAATGGCAATACTGTTATTTTTTTTGCCTCTAGTCTCTTGGGAATGAATGTTTGCAAACTCAGAGGCTTAGCCTGAAAACTTCTGGCAATGGCAGCTTCCTGTGGTGCAGGCAACTTTCTGTGAAACCACAGACTTTCAGTGACCACTTCAACAGAAGGATCATCAGCCTACATCCCCACCTTCACCAGTGATTTCCAATACCATGTTCCCACTTTTCTTTTGCTGCTAGTGTTGCTTGTGGGGGCAGACACTGAACCAATTGGGGAATTGGTTGAGTGATATCCTTTTTTTCCTTTTTAAGAGCATCTTTTTGGTGGTTTGGTTTTCCCACTGTAGACTCGTAAAGAGCAGTCTCATCCAGATGTGCTCTGGGCTGCAGTAGCAGGGGTGAGCATTTAAGGGGCTGGGCAGGGGAGCAGGTTTTGCTGAGTTACCCGTGGAAACACACGGCATATACAGAAGGGATCAGCTGCACAACTCCAGCTAGATTTGTCACCTGTGGATGTTGCTTAGTGAAGGGAAATGAACCTGTGAATGAGCAGAGGAATGTATTCAGTAGATCAGAAGAGGACAAATGAATTACACTAAGAGAATCTCCTGAAGGCTTTCCTTTTGGGGAAGTTTGGATATACCAAATAGAGGAGAGCAGGCTTGCACAGATAAGTAATACAAACCTATGAGGGAGCAAGTCCTATAAGCATGTCTTCATGCTTCATGCAAGGGGGCCTGCACACCCCTACTTGCTTCATCCAGCTGGCTTCATACACATAGTCAGGAGAGACTGTGATTTAGATTACTCCACCAGCTAGAGCTCATCCCTGGAGAAACTAAGCAATGGTAGCTCATCTGACCTTCACACTTCCCTGTATCGCTTCCTATCTGCATATGCGATAGACTGAGGTAACAGCTGCCATAAACACACCTTTGTTGCACTTTTATGACAGTATAACCCATCCCTTTTTCTTTATTTGCTAGCCATGGAAAGAGATTGATGTCTTAGGCTCATCCTCATTGGCAGTTTTCAGGGCAAGTTGGGCAGGTACGGAGTGTAAGATGTCGCTGTAGACAGACTAGGTTACAGCTGCCACCTTCAGAGTCAGTACTTGTTGGCCCAAAATTAGATGGATGTAGCCTGACAGGTTTGTTCAGGGCCACAGGTAGCCTGCTTCAAACCCTTCCTCTTGTCTCACGGAGGTGAAGTTGCTCTATTGTAATTTACAAATGCAGTATGTGACCTGCTGTATGTCCCAGGTCTCCTCACACCCTTGTTCCCAGTCATGTGCCTGTAGCTCTAACTTCAGTTTTAGCATGCTGAAGAGCTGTTAACAGGCATTTCTGTGACATATACATGTGTCTGAAAGATTGGCCCCCAAATTATTTATAGGCTACTTGACATGACCCACTCCTGTTTCTGAAGCAGACACTTACCTCTTCCATTCGTGACCGTTGTGACCCATGCACTTCTCATGCTGCTTAGGTTTTCTGATCTCTTGTGCTGCCTCTGCATAGAAGATATAAAGTAGAACAAAAAAGAGCTTTTGCAGCAGAGACAATTTGTGAGCAGAAGGTTGGCTCCTGTAAGTGACAGATTTGCAGGGCCAGGGACCCAACCGCAGCTAGGTGGCTGTCACTAACACCAGAGCTGAGCCCTGGGAAAGGGAGAGGCCCTGCAAGCGGGAGCAGGGCTATACAGGGTATGGCAAATGTGTAGAGCTGGGAGATGTATGTAAGGCAGGGGACCCCCTGAGCAGTGGCCTTGGGGTGGTTTTTGGAGCATTGTTTTGGGGTGAGATTCCAAAATTCCCATCTGGACATACCTGAGTCAAGCTCATAGCGTGGGGACAGCAGATAAAGGCAAGGCAGGGAGACAAAGTCAGTGGCAAGCTGTAAGGATTTTGGAGAGAGCGCTCCAAGTGATATATGTCATATGCGTTTGTTATGGACACCATGCCTCAAGGTCAAAAGGAACTGAAAAACAATCCAAAACCAGCTCCAAACCTCCTTCAGCTATTCCAGTTTGCTCATTGAACTTGTCCTTTGAGATGAAGAAAAAAGCAAGAAGAAAATACAGAAAGCCAAAACAAGAAAGTTCACTTAATTCTCCAAGTACGGGCTGCTTCATAGCTGAAATTCCCCAAGCAAACCGATGTTTCACTAGCAAACAAACAAACGGGGAACATCAGTCTTCCAGCAAGCACTTGGGTGAAAATCCTGCTGCCTCTTCTCTCCTTTCTGCCTAGCAGGCAGGACAGCTTGATGACTGGTGTGAACACCAGAGTTAGCTCACACAGCCCTGGCAGTGACATCCCCAGCCATGATGTTTGTTCAGACTATGGGGATGAAGTGAAATTACCAGAAAGAGGGGTTCAGCCAGCTCCCTGTACAAGAGAGAGGCGTAACACGCTGCTCGCTTGCAGCTCTGTGGTGTTCTAGGGCTAACAGCTGGTTAAAAATATAGTCCCCTTTTTTTTTTTTTTTTTAAGAAATCTTGGACAGTATTAACTGACTGTTCAGCTAGCATAAAAATGCATTTTCAAATCATTTAAGCATATAGGTGGAAGTGGCTTACTTTATTTTGAAGCAAAATATACTGAAGGTTGCCAAGCTTCCCCAGCAAAAGGCTTAAAAAAAAGCCACCAGAGGCCCAAGGGTTGTTAAATCACCTTCAGACAGGTGAGGAGAGGAAACAGTGTTGTTGTGACTGAGGAGGCAGGATTGTACCAAAAACTTAGCCATTCCCTCTGTCTCTGTCCTTCAGATCCCCTCAAACTCATATCTGAGTGTCCTCATCAGATAACTCAGATAGAGTGAACATTCGAGTTGTACAGGGAAGAAGTTGCCTGATTTCCTTGGAATAGATCATTAGACACATAATTATGACCCCTGCAAAATATTTAAACTTAATTTATTGTCCATGCTATCCAAGATACACCATCAGCACATACAGCCCCCAGAGCTGAGCACAGGTTTAGGTGTCTTCCTCACGCTGTGGGCTCAAAATCCAAGACTTGGACCTGATCCCAAAGGTAGAGTGGAGTGGGCAAGTGCCCAGGTACCAAGAATTTTCCTCCCACCTCTCTCAGCCCTCTGGGCCAACTCCTGGCACCTCTTGCCCGCCTTGGTGGAGGAAGAGCCCAGAGACTGGGCTAAGGCCTCCCCCAGGTTAGAGGCCACGAAGAGAAACCATGGGGTCCTCCAGGGCATGTGATTAACGCTGAGTGAATGGTTCCTTGCAGAACCAGGTCACCTCCGTCCATGTGGACAGCAGTGATGCATGGGCAAGAGGAGAATGCCCTTGGTCTAGTGAGGCTGTAGCAGCGTTTTCCTCTTAAATGCCTATTAATTCGGCCTTAAAGGCTCAACCCAGGCAAGTGTGCAATATATAAAGACTCCTCGTGTCAGCTCAGGTAAACTATATGTTTTATAACCTCTACTTTTAGTGTCTTACTTTAAAAGCCTATTAATTTAGCCTATAAATCACATCTTTTAATGTTAGAAAGTGAATTTTCAGGCATTAGAAGAAGGTCTTGATTACTGTTCTTCCTCTACTTCAAATTAAGAGTGGGCTATTAAAGGCAACACAGATATTCACAAATAGTGCAGTTTAAGCTGGATGCTTTGGACTGTTTAATCATAAAGAACTTGATTCTCCTTCGTACAAAGATCCTAAAGTGATAGGAAATAATTCTAAAATCCACTTGAAGACCTAAACATTTTCATTAAGAGTAGTTTCTACAACGTGTCTAATCCAATCTAATCTTGCAAGCGATGGTTTGGTGGATTTAGTAAAAATTATTTATGTGATAACAGATAAAGCAAATGTATTTTGCCAGTTCTTAAAATACAGCGCATAATTCCAGTTCAAGCACTCATCTGTAAGATCTGCTTTCCATTTCAGTGAACATTTTGCTATGGAGAGGAAAGAAATTATTTCTCCACACGGTTGAGCATCAGGATTCTCTGAGCAGGAAAAGAGGCTTGTAAACGTTCAGTGTTTACGGTTGCTTGTCTCCACCAGGCGTGTTTCTGCCATGCAAATAACCTGCCATCCACTAGCACTCTTTAAGTAGCTCCACTTTAAAACCTACTTCTGCAGCCCCGTGGCTGTCCACCCAAGTGTGTGCATATACTTGCTTCTTTTCAGGAGGCGGTGTAATTTCTTTGGTGCTGTACAGCTATACAAGTAAGACGATGATGATGGTTAAACAAGAGTCCACTGCTTAATACAGCTGGCTTGCAAGAAGTTTGAAGGACAGGGACAAAAAAACAATCCTGAGATAACTAATTGCCCCCACCTGGGGTCTGGGGGGGTTATTTTGTGTGTGAAGCGCACAGAGTGACAAAATGAAACAAGTGAGTGAGGTATATCAGTGGATCACAGATGGGCTCTCCTGCCCTTCTTCTTGGCTGAATTCAGTTCTAAGCACAACTTGGAAAAATGTTGCACAGGTGGATAATGGTAGGACAAGGGGAAATGGGCTAAAACTGAAAGAGGGGAGGTTTAGGTTGGACATCAGGAAGAAATTCTTCCCTGAGAGAGTGGTGAGGCGCTGGCACAGGCTGCCCAGAGAAGTTGCGGATGACCCATCCCTGGCTGTGTTCAAGGCCAGGCTGGATGGGTTCCTGGGCAGTTTGATCTAGTGAGCGAGTGGCTGGCAGCCCTGTCCATGGCAGGGGAGTTGGAACTAGATGATCTCTGAGGTCTCTTCCAACCCAAGCCATTCTATGACTCTATGGTTCTATGAAATGTCAGAGATAGATTTTGGACTGGATGTTGACTTGGAGCAGCTCATTTTCTGCACTAGTTTTTGCAGATAATAGCTGGTGGTTTTTTGTCTTGTTTTATTTTAGTAATGTTCACTGTTTAAACAAGAGAGGATGTTTAAACAATTGAGTTTTAAACAAGTGAGGATTGTGCTCTGGGCTGCACAGATTGTGCATGGCGCCTGAGGTGCTCACTCAGATGCAGATGTTTAAGCTGCAGTGTCTATGTGCACTCAGCTGGTACCTTCCCTTTTGTACCTTTGTACATTTGACTTCATATCAAAGGATGGTGTTCCCTTCTGGCAGCTCAGGAATAACCTCAGGCTGAAGCCAGGGGCTACATCTGTATTTGAAATACTTCAGAGATACATTGCTTCTGCCTTCACTCAGCAAAAAGGTGCACGCAAATGGCTCCCCATGGCCCTTCATGTAGCCTTCCACATGTGGCAGCCCTGCTGCTGGATCTGCCTTTTAAAGTCAACGCCTCTCACAACCACAGCACGGCTGAGGCTGGCAGGGCCCTCTGGGTCTACCTGGCCCAGCCCCTGCTCCAGCAGGGCCACCCAGAGCAGGGTGCCCAGGCCCACGTCCAGGCAGCTTCTGGAGATCTCTCTGTTCTCCATAGCCATGCTGCCGCTGTCATGTCAGATCTCGCAAACACTGCAAGTGGAAAAAAAATAAAAATAAGTGACAGAATTAACAACAACAACAAAAAATATCATCAGTTTCTCCTTGAGTGGAGTGAGATGGCTAAGTCCCTCCTACATTAGCAGCCAGACCTGTCCCTGCTCCATGGAGGCTCTGGGGTAAAACAAGACCTACCGGGTAGCAGTAGGAGCAACCCCCAGGTGCACTGCGCTCAAATCAGACCGGCATGACAAGCAGTACTTCTGGCATGTCACTACTCACCCATGCAAAAACAACTGTGCGCAGTTAACATAGCACGGCAGCCAACATTACGGCACTTTTCTGAAAGGCAATCCAGCCATGGCGGCGCTGCACGGCTGAGCACCAGGCTCCCATAAATAACGAGTATCACAAACCTTCACCTTGCCTTTTATCTTTGTCACAGGGACTGGAATGCAACCCACTCCCATCTGTGATTATACTTCACGCGTCACTAAAACCGCAAGGTATGCTTTTTACACCACTGATGTCCACCCCTCCACCCAGCAGCTCTGCTCATAAATCTCATTTTTTTTCCAAAGATGTTAGGTCCCGCTGGCAAAATCTGAAGACTTGCCAAGCATTTGCTTGAAATATTAATATATTGTTAAAAACAGAAGCTCTTGACAAAAGACATATCTGACATTTCCAAGGAGTGTCTGGTGATCTAGAGTGTCTGGAAAGTGTCTGTTCTGAGCATGATGGAAGAAGTGGTTCAGAATAATCTTTCACAGCAGGAAACAGTTTTTGCAAGGACCTCTCTTCATTGAATGGAAGATGTTGGTAGAATCTGTCCTTAAATAGCTGTAATATTTATTGCCATTGTTAGCAGTATTGATTATAACAACAGTATAAATCTGAGCTACCACTTTCAAGGAAGATGTAGTGTATTCCAAAAAATGCAGGGCAAAGTGCCCACAGCCGGCTCATAGCCCACAGCTTTATCTGCCTCTTTAGTGTGCTGTACACTGCATGATCCATTGCAGTGAGTACACATTAAAAGCAAAACAAAAGGAAACAAACAGCTGTGCATATTTTAAAGATCCACTGCAAGCTCTGTATAAGCTGTGAAAACAAGTACAGCCTAAATAATGAAATAAAAATTGAAAAAAATAATCCCCCTCTGACAACCCAAACCAACAGCCTCTCCTTGAGCACACAGCAGTCATCCTAAACAAAGCCAGGGACTGCTTAGGGTAGGGGATTTTTGTGGAGAAAGAGCCCCAAGGGATTCACACCATTTCCACAGACACCTCGCTCGTCTCAGTACACCCACAGGCTGACAAAATGTTTTTATTCTGAAGATTCTTTTGGCACCCAAAATGTACTTATTGGAGTGCTGCCTTTCCCTCCATCCCACAGATGACCCTGGGGGACTCATGGGTGCTTATCGATGGGCTGAATTAAGGCTTGAGTAAAATGACTGAAGCACTTCAGATAGGCGATGAATGCTGCACAGGCACTACAGGTGTTCAAGAACAAGCTGGTGTTTGTCAGAACATCTGTCAGAAATGATATGCCTGCAGCAGATCTTGCCCAGGGGCAAGGGATTCGGCCCTGTGGCTCTTCAGAATTCAGTGAGTCCCATGGTCGGGAGGAGGAAGGCTGGAGGAGGCCACAGATATTCAGAGTTTCTCAGGAAGACGGAACAGCTTGGAAAGAAGTTAATGAAAGCCAGATTTGGGGAAATGCAAAGAGAATCAAAAATTTAAATTTTGAAACTTGCCTGAGGCATCATTTTTAGAAAAATTAAGCTACTATAACAAGTACTGTCTTGATGTCTTACCGCTCTTTGATGTTCATTTTCACTGGAAAATGGTGCTGACTAAGAACAGGAATGGTTTTTGCTGAATGATTCAGTGCCTGTGTGAAAAGGTCCAGTGAGAGGCTTTGATAAACCTCATCCTGAGCTGTGCTTGACACAAACTGCACCAGAGCTTTTTGGGACACTGGTGAGGCTCTAGGTTTCACTGATGCCTTTTGTAAAGCAAACTCTGGGGAGCAGAGCTGGCCTAACTCACAGTGGTTCAAATGAATCAGTGGGTTTAAAATAGCTCTCATCATCTGAGCCTCTGCTGCTTTGCCTGCCTGCATGTGGGGCCGTTTTTATGGTCACATCCTTATCTGGCCTCTTTAATAGCCATGGCGTAAGGGCTCACATCAGTAGGCACTCAGGTCTGGTGAAGTTTGTCCATTGGTGGTGTCAACCGATGCCTCATCTATTAGGCTGACACTGAAAATTTGCTCTCAGGGGTGGTTTGCGTATTGGAGAATAATATCTGAAGGCTGACAGTTCTAAACAGAAATGGCCTGGGCCAAATGAACAGTTCGGTCACTCCCAGGAGAAACCACATCTAGTTCTTCAGCCAGACCTGAAGAAGATGGTGCATTATCTAGAGGCAGCTCTATTGGTAACAACAAATTAGTTGGCTAGGAGAGAGCTCAAACCTTCCTCCTACCTGATGATTGTCTCGTCCGTCAAAAGTAGGAGAAAAGCCTCAGCCACCATGGCGCTGGAGGGACCTGCTCATGACCTGCTCATGGGCTGTGGGAACAGGGGAAGGGAGATAACACTGATGTGCTACACTTCTGGGATGTTTCTTGTTTCACCCTGAGGGTAAGGCAGGATGCTCACACTTTTTACCACCCTGTGTTCAGGACTTGATTTAGAGACCTTGACAACTTTCCACTGACTTCATGGGGTTTGGATCACACCTTCAAGCTACCCAAAAGCCTGGAAGGGGGAAAAGTTAAACAGACTTTTCCCTCTGGAAAGATCCAGGAAAATAGCTCAGGCAGAGAGAAGAAGGATACTATGTTGTGTGGGATTTTTGCGTGTGTGTGTTTTTGCTTTGTTTTTCTTTTCCAGAGCAGCTCATGCCTGGATTATTTTTAATGTTACATTCTTCTCCCTGCTGCGATTTCCAAGGAGAACAGCCTGCAGGCAGCCGGCCCCACAGATAGCCAAGAGGGAGCAGCGGGAGGTTCTGCAGAGCAATGCAGCTCAGGGCCCAGCTGGCAGCCCGTGCTCCCTGCAGGCCAGGAAAGGAAGGGTCATCAGGGAAGGAGAGCACGGAGCCCTGCTCACATCTCTTTCAAGGGCCGTGCCTTGAGAGAGATGTGGCATTTGTTTGGTGGCAAACAAATGCCACCATTATTTGTAGAAGGAGTTTGATAGCAGAGCCTGCAAACTCCTCACAGTCCTTTTGACTATCCCAGTGACTCGTGAGGAAGAGAGAGTGATTTGTGGCTCCTGATTTTGGCTAACATAAGCCACATTGCTGTTTATCTGGGGCCTGGTCCAAGGTCCATCTCATTGTTCTGGTTTTTGTCCTCGCTGAATTAATTTGCTGTTCAGCTTTTGGGAGACCCCAGAGAGCAGGCTCCTGGTGTGAAAGCCCCATCAGCCAGGCTGCTGACGTTTTATAAGCATCCCATTTATTTCTTTTGCATCCTCTTGGCTTAGGAGCACATAGATACATTTAACAGGAACACATGCCCTAAAAATAACATCTTCAAAACAGTTGGAAGATCAGCATTTTTATTTTTTAATGATTACCTTAAGCAGCCTTGTTTTATGATCTCTCCTTGAAACTGAAATCAGACAAAGATGTTTTCACACCTTGTCACTTTTAAGATAAAAAGCCTTTTAGTGGCCTTTCTATTAACTAGCTGCCATAACTTCCAATCTCTTGGCAGAGCCTCAGTAAAGCCACCTAGCATTGTGACCTTCTACACAAAGTATGCCAATAGTGGGTAAGCAAGCATGGAGGTGCTGCTTTCTCCCCACTGGTGGCCACCTCCGGCAGCATCCCCCTGGACATCAGACCTGCTGCATCACCCACCTGCCCAGGAGAGGCTGCGAATGGGGACACCCCACAGCAGCTCTGAAGAGACTGGGAGGTCAGAGTAGAAGGCTGTCACTACAGCCCTGTCACGGGCTTCTTTGCTGCTAGAGGTAACCATATTCTGTAGCCCCCAGCCTGGGATACAGGGGATTGATAAACCCTGCGGCTGTTCAGAGGAGGTTGTTGTGCAGCTGTCATGAAGCTCCCTTACAGCTCTCCTCTTTCTCACAGGAGAGCTCTTCAGGCAGAGCAGTGTGCCAATAAACACGATGTCAGTAAAGAAAAAAGCCATCTGAGTACAAATACAAAGGGCCAAAGCTTTCTTAGCTGTGGTCGGCATCTCCATCATCTAGATGTTGCCAGCAGTAAGCCCAGCTCTGCCTCTCACAAATGGCTTTGCTCAAGCAGGATCAAGCACTGGCTGGACTAATGTCAATAGTGGATATTAGGGGAATATACACAGTCGCACAAGGAACAGCAAATGATCTGGAGCATGCCCTGGGGTGCCCATTTTAAAATAAACATTTAGAGTCTCAGTACTTCAACAGTCCGTGACTGGACCAGCTTAATGCCGTAATCTCAGGATTTGTCAGCTTGGATCACATTGAACACTGGCCTTTCTAGTTTTACACTGCAACCTGGCTTATTATTCCTAGCTAACACAATTTCCTCTGCTCATATTTTCCACACAGTCTCAATGTTACTCACAGACCTTTCAAACTGATAGTTCAATTAAATTTTGGCAACAGGGGCTATTTCAATTCCCAGAGTATCTTAGGATAAATCTGGCACTTGTGTTTTCAGGGAAGGGGACAGACTCTGTTGATCCTTGTGGGTCCTCTTCAGCTCAGCAAATTCTATGATTCTGTGATTCTATGGTTCTGTGACTCTGTGTTCTATGTGCAGATTAAGCTTTCAGGGGAATGAAATCCATCAGCATCTGAAACCCCTAAAAATCATGGTGATGCATTGTGAGTTGGACATTCCAGTATGAAAACCATCAAGATCACTCATGGGGATCTTCTCTTAGGCATTCAAAGAGAGCTGGAAATCCACCTTTTCCTCTGTACCAAGGCAGGATTTGTAAGTGACTTAGACAGCCTCCATGCATCAAGACTCTCCTTGGCCCTGGTTTTTATTAGCCACACAAAGAGCACTGTTTCCATGTGTCAGGTTGTGTGACAAGGTCAACTGCAGCCAGTAGCAGGACCAGCAAGGATCAGATGACAGATGGGGTTACTCTTGTGACCTGAGCGGTGCAAATGGGGTACACTGAATCTGCAGCTCCCTGTACCCATCGAAGGGGAAGGATTAGGCCACTCCCAGTATGAACCCTACCACAATGGGACAAACAAATTGGTCAGACAACCATGCACATGAAAGGGAGATACTGCCTGACAGGATATGGAGAATTTCAGGATTGTATAAAATTTCCTACAGGAGGTTTTCAGGAGACTGTGGGAATGTATGAGTCTCAGAAAGGGGTGCTTAGGGGAAGGACTAAACGAGAAAAGGAGAGATCAAGGTAAAATGAGGAACATCAAATGTGAGGAAATAGAGGAGAAAAGAGGATGAAAGGGTGAACATGAAGAGCTTGCTCATCAGTACTGTTGCCTGATGGAGCCTTGTGCTTCATCAATATCTATCCTGCATTCTCATTAAATCCTATTTACAGCTGGCTTCTGTGAGGATCCAGACTGCAGCCTGTACGGTTTTGTGTGAGTGCTAGCAAACTGCAGACCAGACTGGTAGGATTCAAGTGTACGTGCCTGGCAGAGGCCATGAACCTCTTGCCTCCAGGTACCAGCAGCTGGTGGAGATCAGGAGCCAGGTGCAGACTAGAGGACAGAAGGAGTGTCCATGACCAGCTCCTGGGGTGACCCATGTGTTGTGTGTATGTACCAGTAGCGGACTTCAATCCCGATCCCCCAGAGAGGGGGAACAGAATCAGGCTGTGTGTGCTGTTCATGTTCGTGGGAGTGCTGCAGATAAAGGCTGCTTCCTCTTTGTGTTGCTCTGTGTGACCAGCCATCTGCACATTCTCTGTGTGTATAGGTATTGAGAGCACACGCTCAGCCTTACTTTGGGCTGGAATGTGGAGCTTCAGCAGCGCTCGCACCCATCTAGCTGGGAAAGGAGGAACACACCCCAGTCCCAAAGCTCACCAGATTCATCCACCCTTAATGCTAGAAACTTGCTGGAAACTCTGTGTTGAGGCACTTTCTGAGCTTTGCATCCACTTTCCAGAGATACTCTGCCCTGACGACATCCCTTCCAAGTTCAGAAGCCTCATTACCAACTTTCAAAACGACCCTCAGGGAGGAACATCTGGCTACCGCTGACTTTGAATATTTTATAGGAGAATGGTCCAACACCCCCATTTACTGAATCGTCGCCTCTTTGGGAATGGAATGCCTGTGGTTTGCCAGTTATCCTTAAATCACTCCTACAGCCAGACAGGCTTGAAGATAAAGTAAGGAATGAATTTATTCAGGAATCCAACGATCAGCAGAACAATCTCCTTATTTAGAGGCAGCTGTACAGAAACAAAAGAAGACTTTGCTTACAGCTGCAGACAGATTATTCTAACTCTGATCTCTGTTCTAACCGGTTAAAAACCTCTCATCATGCTTGCACAGCATTCAGCTAGAAACTCGTTTCTAAGCAAGACCTGATCCAGAGCATGTATTTCTTTGAAGGGATCTTGATTGAAGGATACTTATGTCCTTGCACATCTCTTTTGTCCTCTGGGTCATTTCAGGTTCCCCTCTCACCTCTCACATTTTCTGCCAGACCCTGACCTGTGAAGTGCTGGTGCCTCCTAGATAGGTGGGAACACCTTCTGCCTGGGCAGGGAAGAAGTATCGCCACTTGATGCTTACCTTAATGCACACTGGCTGTGAAGGACAGCTCTTCCTCGAAGGCAGAACAGAATTCAAGTCGCCTTGCATCAGTTCTTTGCGCACTCAGAACACCAGCTCATATATATGCATAATACAGCAATCATGGTAGATATAAACATATAAACAGTGATAATGCATACAGATAACTAGACTCTGGCTGCATCAAGACAATAATTAACGGTAACCAAATTATTTCAGGATGACAATGACATGAACATGCTTGGCATGAGTAATGTCCTTGCAATACCCTGTGAGGGCATTTTCTTCCTTTGAAGGTATGGAGATACAAGATGAAAGAGTTTTGGAAACCATTAACACTAAAAGTCATTTATCTTACTCCATATGCTATTATGAGAGTTTTATTTTCCATCTGCTCTCCCCAAAGCAGGATCCACCTTAGTCAACACTTTGCACCAAGCAGTCCCTGTGTTTAGATCACAGGTGATACTGCTGCCTGTCCTTCCTTGCCAATTTTCAAAACTAGCCACTAATGGTAAACTTATCAAAGTTTTTATTTCTTTTTTAAGGTTGGTAGGCTTACCTGCCACTGTCATACTAACATCAGTAAGAATGACCTTGGGTTGTTTGGTGTTAACCTGATCTCATGCCTGTGAAGTGTGATTTTGACCTGCAGGTTATTTTGCTTGCACAAGAACTGCTGGCTGGTGGGAGTTTTGCAGGAGGGTCTTCCTTGATAAGGCTGTCCTTTTTTCCTCTGGCATCCAAGTCTACAGAGGTTCTAAGGAGAAGCTGAATAATTTGAGCTGCTAGCACAAGACCACGTTTGAAAAGTAGCAGCATATGTGGAGGAGGTGCTGTAGCCCTCTTTGTAAACAAGGATGCAACTTTGCACTACTTTTAGTGGCCGCCTCTTCTCCAGGCTGACCAGCCCCAGCTCTCTCAGCCTCTCTTCACAGCAGAGGTGCTCCAGTCCCTTCATCATCCTGGTGGCCCTGCATTGGACTCTCTCCAGTGTGTCCAAGTCTGTACTGGTGGGTCCAGAAGTAGACACAGCACTCCAGGTGTGGCCTCACCAGTGCTCATCAACACCTCTTCTGCAGCACTGAGACATTTTCTTTCTTTTTCATTATTTGTTTTAAGATATAACTTCTATCCTACTAGACTTAACAAAATTGTTGTATTTCTATTACTTTTTCCCCTAAAAATTGGATCTCCAGAAGGCAAAGCCAACTACAGATCTCTTCCTGTACACAGGGATAAGCAAGGCCCAAACCTGAATCAGAGCCAGACAGCCCACACCACTGGGATCTGGTGCTGTTTTAGGATCTACTTTGATGATGCGTGGAGCTGAACATTACCTTTTGCCTAAAAGCATTTCAGTGTGCAAGGCAGAGATAACAATTTCTCCTTCTTTCAGCTTGCTCATCTCCCTTATTTCCAGGCTCTGTGATGCCAAGAGACCTTTCTTTTTGTACTCTCTTAAGTTTGGCAGCTATCAAACCTGTTCAGGCCCAGGCTGAACTGCAAATCATGGCTGATACCTGCTGCTTGTTCTGAGAAAACACCTTCATTTTTATATGGTCTTACACAGGAGCACATTCTTCCTAAAAACCAGAAAGAAGAGTTGCTGTCGGCTGAACAGAAGCGAAGTTTAGTGCAATCACAGACCAAGGAGAGGTATGAACCCCTCAAGTGCATCCTGGCAGGGCACTCTGTGGAATACTTAATGCTCATGCCCAAATGATAGATGGCAGTTTTTTTTTTTCCAGAAGTGTTTTCCAAGAGGTGCTAGGGCTATGCTCAGCAGCTGCCCTTTTCACCAGCCACAGGCATATCTGGCGTGTGCGGCTGATTAATGGACTGGAGCTGCTTGCCCCCAGCTCCAGCAGCACGGAGGAGCCATGAAACAACAGCTACAACAGCTGGCTGTAGCTCACCACTCAGCTCAAAACCCCTACCAAAACTGTGCCAGATGCACATACTGGCACATAGCTTGGTGAATGAGGAATAAAGTGAGAACATTCGTGAACTGAAAGCGAAGAGGAGCCTTAGGGATCCCAGGTTAATCAGGGAGGTGAGGGGGGTGAGGCAAAGGGGAGAACTGAAGAGGTGAAAGAAGTGATGCCAGAATGCTAAGGACATGGATCTTGTGGATTTCGTGGCTGGAGGGGATGGCGGAGGCCGGCAGACCAGGTGCCCAGGGCAGAGGAAAAGAATGGGGAGAGATGTGGAGTGACAATGGTAAAAGCCAAGGGGCGAAGAGGTGGTGGAACTGGGGAAAAGCACACGGAAAATGACTGCAGTCCTAAGTATTAAATTGGATGGTGGTTCTGAGAGGCATACGGTTAGCAATTAGAAAAAGATCACAAAATTCATAGTCAGGATATGTGCAATACCAGAACTCTAATTTTGCACAATAGTCTCATATCACTGTCCTCCCATTGTATTGTATGTAGGCATAATTTACAGTATTAAAAAAGGCACTGTGGTGTTTTTTTTCCATCAACCTGAAAATCAGAGAGCTCTGTTCTGTTTTGATCCACGTGCAGCTAATAACCTAGCTGCGTCAGCTGACAGGGCACACATAGCAAAGATGTGTCACTTCCCTGCTCAGCATGCTTGGGTTTTGGTTTCTGTGCTCAGACACTTAATGGCTAAAAATGTCTGTCAAGGCCTTTTAATTAATGCTTGGTCATAGAACTAATTACTTGTGTTGGAATCCCTTTCGAAAAACCTGAGCAGCTCTTATCAGGATACAAGTAGTTCTGTTTAACTGAGGACCATAAATTGCTGTCGTCTGGTTAAATGTCACATTCCTGGCCACAAAAATAGGGTGTCAATTTTAATACACGTAGATTTTTTTCAGGCACCAGCAAAGTCTCTGTGAGCTGTCACAAAAGACATCACTCAGCTAAAGTATTAACATGACCTGCTAAGAACATTCTGTGTTATGAGTGAGAAAAGAAGCAAATTGGTGGCTCATGAAAGAGCAGAGTTGAGGCTCATTATAGTCACAAGCAGGATCTGGAGACCGGGAAAGAGTAAGTATCAGGTTTAACATTCATTTTGGCACATGCGTCCAGACTAATCCAGGCTCCCCAGTGAAATTTTTCACCTTGTGCTAAATGGCCTAAAAGTTATGTGGTAGCCCTGGCCTGTGCTTCTGTCAGCATCACAGCAAACAGCTAGCAAAGGCAGAGTTACCAGTTACCCGGCTGGTTATGTCTCCAGGGGAAGCATAACGCCAGCACCTGCTGTTTATAAACAAAATGTGTTAGTATTGCTATGCTTGTTTCCATTTGCACCAAGGTAATGCCAAAAAGGGAGGCAACAAATCTTTTGGTTCTCCTGGCCTTTTCCCAGGTGTGTGGAGATGATAAAAATTGTATAAATTTCTACCTAATATGTCCTAAAAATAGCCTAGTGATTGTGCTGTACTTTGTGCAGGTGGGACAGTTTTGCTGGGAGGTAGGCAGAACTGTTAATGAAATTGGAAAAATCCCCACACTGTTAGAAAAAATTTGTAGACTCAACTTTCTGCCAGTTCAGTACAGCTCTCCAAACACTTCAGAGCAGTTTATAGGTTTCTAAAGAAACAGCAAAAAAAAGGGATCTGTTTCCCTACTGCACACATATCAGCCAGGTACTGCCAGAGACCATGCCCCCACTCAGTGCAGACCCTGAGGCAGATAGGCAGAAGAAGCAGATAAGGGGCTATCACAGCCTGCCCTGTGGCTTTTTGCTGGGAAATGTGTTCATGCTGGAAGGATTCTTCTAATGACCCTCAAGGTTTGAGAAACTCTTAAACGAGTAAGGTGTTTTTTTCTAGATTTCAGTGTATTTTTCAGATCTTATTTTCAGAAATGATCCCTCATAGCTTCCTCTAGAAAGGGGAAATCTGAGATCCTGGGAGCTTCATTTGATTTTTCAAAAGTGCTTGGCACTTGCAGCAACCCTGTCCTTCGGTGGGACTTGCATGCACTTGCCAGTCTTGATAACATGGATGTGAGTGTCATGTCCAAGGTCACACAATGCCAGAACTGGGATTATTATTTACTTATTACAGGCAGGCTGGTGATTATACCTATGCTTAAGGCAATCCACATTTTCTATTACAGAAGTCTGCTTTAGTCTCTTATACATACCAAAATAAAACTGCTTAGACTGAAATTCCTTATCCATACAAGCACACCTGTGCTGCAGGCAGGTGAAGCGCGACTCTTGTTTTCTTTATTTTGCTAGTGGCAATTCCCAGCTTGTGCTGCTGGCTTCACAATGCTGTACTTCTCTCAGATAACAGTTATCTCACGAAAAAATGCCTCTCTTCTGCAAGGAGTCCTGAAAGTTTCTTTTGCAGATGTGCTTATACTCACTGGCAGAGCAAGGTGCAGGGTGATAAAGACATTAATTCAGACAGGCAGGTGAGTGTGCAAATGGGGCACTGAAATTCAGCCTTACTGAGATTGCTTCCCCCAGATGCTTTGAACTCAGGCATTCCCTTGGATCCTTTTGTCCCTACAACCCACAAATAGTTGTATCTCTCTCTGCCTGTAGGCAAGTGAAACCTGTTTAGATTTATTAGGACTGAGGCTGGTGGCTTATGAGGGTAGATTTAGCTTTGGATTGAAGAAGCCTTAGCATGATCCAAAAACAGCAGCTACTGCAGAGTGGCCACGTATTTCAGCCAAAATGGGAAAGGGCAGAGGTGGGGCCATGAAACAGCTGCGAAGAGCAGTGGCCTTTTGTGAGCTGTAACATTTGCTGGGCAGATAAACAGAGCGGTGAAGAAGAAATGAATCCTGCTTTTCCAACCTTGTTTGCGCTCTGAAAATGCATCTAGAGCTCCCTCTGGCTAAAGAGGCACCATCCTGTCCTCTCTGTACTCAGGGCATTTGTCACCAGACTTGCAAAGTGAACCTTCCTATAGGGCCAATAAGTAGGGGCAGGAAGGCAGCAGTGCAGGCTGGGGACAGATTAGTTTCCTTTTGTGCGAGTCGGGCAGGGGATGGAGAGAGAACAAGGTAGGAAGGTTCCCTAGGTTTTCCACACAAAGCATGCATTTAGAGGTGTTGGGTGTCTGAATTTTCAAGGTAAGGCTCATCCAGTCCACCACATCCCCAGCCGTGGTATGGCTTGTTCTGGAGGAAGTGCTCCTGGCTCTGCTCTGAGCCTCTGCAAACCCCCAGGCTTGGAGGGCCATGAGCTGCACTGACTGGGCATGGTAGGTATTAAATGCCCTGAGCATTTGGGGTCAAAATCAGCTGAAGAAATTCACGGAAAGAAAAATAATCATCAATGTCATTAAATAGAGTTTGCCTCTGTCTCAGGCAGTTCCCAAGTCAAAACCCTTGGGAATTCAGGAGAGCGTTCTGGGAAATATATATTCTCAAGCAAGAACTATTTGACTGTCAGCAAGAAAATAGGCTGGGCTAGCCTACATGTGGCCCCGCACAGGCATTTTTGTGTCACGCTACACAAAAGAAGGGCATCTCGTGCTGCATGCAAGCATTCCCCAAAACTGTACTCATCAGAAGCTAGCTGTCTACTGTGAGTCATCTACCTCGCCCTGCAGTCAGCAGCCAGAGACGGGCACCTCTACCGACCAGAGAGAGCATGCAGATAACCGGCCTGCACAAGATGCCAACTTTTGATGGCAAAAAGTGGGTGAGCTGAACTGCTGATGACAGCGGGCATGGAAAACAAGGAGGTCACAGGGCTCTGAGCATTTCAGCCTGCACTTTGCAGTGATGACATCCCCTCGGAGCCTCAGCTCAAAACATAGGGCAGGAGGAGAAGCCAGGCAGAAGCAAGCCTTCGAAATCACACATGCTGTGTTGCTTCCTACGAGAGCATCTCATCTGTTCTCTGGAGCCCAAATTCAGGACCTCCTTTGCACATGTGCAAATGTCCTGTTTGGAAGAGGAGCACTGACTGCAAAGAAGGAGAACTAGCAAACAGGCTGATGGCTTGATAGCGCATCCGAATCCCCCATTCCTAACAGCAAACGCTAATCCCATCTTCCTCACCACAAGGCCTGAATGTAAAGTGTTTACAGAATATTGACTACTGGCAAAATCTCTGCAGGCTCCCTCTTCACCTCTGGCTCTGCTGTTAAGTCTCTGGCAGTCAATATCATATGCACAGAATCTATCTCTAAATCCCCCAAATTAGATTAAAGGCTCAAAGGCATCATATTGCATTTTTAATCCCTGTGCTACCTGCAATGAACACAAATGTCAGGACAGCAAGGTCAGATTCCCATGGATACCTGTCGGCAGAAATCTTCCTGTAGAAAAGGCAGTACCAGTGCAAGCCGGTGAGACTTTCTTGTTAAAGCTGTGCAAAAGATTTACATCCTTCTTGGATGCCCAGGTGCTGGAATCTCCTGTGACTTGCAAAGAACAGCGGGACAAGTCCGGTTTGCAAGGATCAGTGACAGAACTTCTAACCCCAGTAATGTAATCCGGTAATGACTGGATTACAGGACCTTGGTGCAATTCCCACAGCAGGCAGCACTTTAAAACTTGCAGTATTTCCTTCACATTCAAAAGGCACAGAAAACAACTACTTTAGCACAGTCACCTTCCCTTGCCTTAGGACAGAGAACCAACGGAAATTCCTGCTCTGTGTCCTCCCTTGAGTCCTGTGAGCAGCGGGGCTGGCTGTGGTGCAACAGACCTGTGTAGATGGCAAAGGGGCCATGGAGTCACTGCCTTGTGGTCCGTATCATCGAGGAGTAAAGCAATGCCCCATATGAAACTGGAACACTTTAAATAGGGTGGTGACTAGGGCTTTTTTTTTTTTTCTTCAGGAGAAAAGCAGTAGTGGTTGAGTTAATGATCTGCAGTGCACTGTCCCAGGTAGTAAGAAGAAGTCTGTCAGCTGGCTATGTTCACCCCAAGCTGGTCCCCAGTTGCTGGGGTGATGTTTACAGCAGATCCAAGTGCACTCTGTGGTTGGGCTGACACCTGGGGATTAAACGTGTCACTAGTGCCCAGTAGACAGGGGCTGGGGACAATTGTCTTTTCTACAGGGTATTTTTACAAATTGGCCCAGACCTTTGAATCATGCAAACTGGCTAACATGAAAAAGCTGAGGCTTTCCAGAGCTGTCCAAGTGTATGTCCTAATTACCACATTTTTGCTGCATATACAGCTTCTCATGACTGTTTATTGTTCTGGGAGATGAGAAGGGACTGTTTACACAGTAGCTACAGGAACATGTGGCAAAAGGCCGCTAACTCTTGGATGAACGATGTTTTCATCAAGAAACAGAGGGATATTTCTCATATCTAAGTCCCTAGGCCATGCTCCTAGGCCATGGTGCTTGGAAGCTGGGAGGCTTCATATGGACAAAGGCAGATGTCATCTGTTCCAGGAGACTTGAACTCATGCTGTCAAATTATATTGCTTGGCAGGGGCTGAGGACACGTTGCTATGAGCTTTTTTATGTCAGGATGAACCCTTCAAACGCCAACTTCTGATTGGTTTGGCGTCAAAACCATAAAACCTGACTGGGCTCCATACCAAACCATAAATCCATTTGTCGTGTCAGAAAACCTGGCACGCAATCTGTGTCACCATCCAGCCTCCACAATGTGACCAAACAAAGTGTTCAGAAAAGAGCTGGGAGGTGACACGATCTCCTAAAGGCTATTGAACTATCAACACTTCGAAGAGAAGAAGGCGATGTAGACAATGGGGTGTTCTTTGTGGCTAAGGAAGTAATAGATAAATCCAGCAGAGAGATTGATGGTTGATACTCCTGCTTCAGCCAAGAAAAGGAACAACAGATAATCTCTGTTTAACAGCATATTATTTCTTCTGAGACGCATGATGCTCTGTAAGGGAGAGTCATTTTCGTGCATGTAGAGGCTGCCTAATGCTCTTTCTTCACCTGCCTGTGTTAAAGAGGATTTCCTTTTCCTCCCCTTAAAAACCACCTTACTATAGTTCAACATTCAGGTCAAGGACGATGTCTGTGCTGCATCTTGCTCTGTAGGAACACAACAAAACATAGAGATGGACACAGTACCGGCAAGGAGCTAGGCTGCAACCCTAGTTCTGCACTGAGCCTTGCTTGGGTGGGTTTCCCTCTGCAACCAGAGAGGCCGTGCCCACAGGATCTGCTGAAAGACCCCTCCTTCACCTCTAATCTCTCATTCCTTAGATGTATGAGTGCCCCCTAACCAAGCTCTGCTCCTCCCTTACAGCAGGCATGGAGCCCAGAGGGGAGAGCTGCTCCTGAGTTATGGAGACCCTGCCCATACCGTCACAAACGTTGTTCCTTTCTTGCCATAAAATGGCAGCACTGGCACTACCTTCCCCAGGGTAAAACAGGGCAGAGTGAGGCAAGCAGACTGCCCTGCAATGAGGCGGCATGCCTGGGACTGATGGACAGACGAATGACAGGAAGCTGGAGTTTGCTCCATCCACAGAGCAGCTGGCATTTCCCAGGGTGCTGCCGCTAATCCCAGAGCCTTGGGGAATAATCTGATGAAGAAGAGTTGCTTACAGCTCAGCTAAAATATCAAGCCATGCAATAGTGCTGGCTCTCTGAGGGACACTCACAGGGGCTCCTGAAAGTAGGTGAGGGTATTTTGAGATCCAAATGGAGCAGGGCGGGAGCACAGCAGCCCATTTCATCAGGGGCCTCGTGCTACTATAACTGCGATGCCTTAAAAGGCCAGTGGCACTGAGGTGCTGCGGTCCTTATCTCCTCTGGGTGGCTGGGGATCTGCAGATATTATATTTATAGCTCATCTGAAGCACAAGTGCCTAACTGTCTAATTACTAAATACACGGTGTGGGTAATCCAATAAAGCTGCGAGTCTCTGTGCTTGTCCCCATCCTCTTTCTTTCACGGGCCCACAAGCAGAGGCACCACCAAGCTGCAGCAAGGTAAGGCAGTGACTTGTCTGGGTACATGCCATCCTTTGGCCCTTTTTCTCCTTTTATTTTCCCTTTGCAGCCAGGGCTGGAAGTTTCTCGGGGCTCTGGGCAGACATCACAAGGGGAGGGTTTCTTTCTTACCGGAAGAGGGGATTTTAGGGTGTTTGTTCATTTCTTGCTGCCAAGGCACATACAGAGTGTCTGACTTTGTATTTCCAGCCTGCTGTTGGGAACCAGGTGCTAAATAGCAGCTGCTCTTTAGTTTCTGCACTAATAATATGCTGTCATGTTTCCATGTTATGAAGGAATACAACCATGTCTAACTATAGACACTTTCCTGGTTTGAATAGGAAACTGAATGACTTCAGGCAGAAAGCTTATGATTACTTTTCTTTTTTCCTCTCTATCAGCATTTTCTTCAGTATGAAAATGGGAAAAAAAGAGGGCAGAAGGAACATTTTATTTTTTCCCCTCTTTGAGACCATTTCCTAACAGCCTTGAAAGAAAGCAAGCCAAATTACACGCTATGCTTGCTGATTTCTTGTTTAAACAATTGCTTGATATGGATTACAGCAGCTGTGTGAAGAGGGAAAAGAAAGAAAAGCACTAAAACATATCTGTGTGTCAAAGCATGAATTCTTCAGAACCAGACTATAAAATAGTGTTAGCAATAACTGCCAAATGCCAATTATCAGGCTATTGTTACTTTAAATTACTTTTAACCTCATCTCATGAGAGCATTAATTTTCAAATGAAGCTGATAAAAGGAGACCTCTTTGAAAAAATAAGATTGTTTGTGCATATGTGTGTATGTGTTTGGATGCATTTACGCACACATTCTTTATATAAACACCCTTATAAGGAAAGGCTCGTTCATCCAAGGACCATAAAGTATGATACAAAGGTAAGAAATATTAATTTACTTTTAGCCCAAGAACCAAAGCTACCGCATTTTACACTAGAGTTTGTTTAGTGTGTTAGGAAATGAAATGAAAAGAGGCTTTTTTTCAAAATGCTGGGCAGCCATTGTTCAACAGACTTTGATAGGACTGCAGGTGCCTGTCAGCCTTGCCCCAAACTCAAGGCTTGTATGAATACTCACCTCACTTCAAAACATTTGATGTTGGACTCAGTCCCCAAGTGGGGATTTGAAAGGCAAAAAGGCAGGCCCTTAGCTGATCCAGAACTGCTGGAGATCCACTGACTTTAGCTGAGATGTGGGCATTCACACTGAGTGTTGATTAGGTCCTTCATTGTAGAGAAGTTGGGTCCAGCCCCAGGGCTGCCTCTGGCTCCATCACAGCAGTACATGCAATGCCCTCTGCAATGCTCCAAGTCCATGTCCATGCGATTACATGCTCCTTGCAGCTACAAAAAGCATCCACATCTAAAACCTGTCCCACAGATGGGCCTTACTCCCAAGCCATGCCCAAGAGGGAGATCCCTAGCTGGTGTTCAGACAACTGGCCAGTGTCGTCAGAGTCTCAGTGCCTGGGAGCGGCCCACAGTCCTCCCTGATTCCTGACATAGACGAAGCCTATGAGGTTGCCTCCGTGTGTCCAGCCTCAAATGGGATGGAGACCCATTCCCAGGGTGGATGTCCTCAATTAGCGTGCCTCCTCTGGCTGAGCTCTCCAGGCGTACTCTGGCAGGGGCTCATGGCCTCTGGTGTAGACAGTGTCGAGACGGTGAGCTTAGGAAAAAGCTTGTTCCATCTTTTATGTGAAGAACAGCACATAACTTCAGCAGAAGTAAAAAGGAGTGGTGAATACCAAATAGTCTGCACACATATCTATCTTATCTAGAGGCTTAGTGTCCTCTCAAGGATGTCCTGGTAGACTTAATTTCTTCAAACACCACTTCTGGTTCCTCTGCACGTCCCTCTGTTCTGTTGCAGTTACGGTCTCACCTCCAGACTGTGGTCTGTTCTGTTCAAATCCATACAGAGCTCTGATCTTCTGGTCCCCACACTGGTGAAATCAGTTTTGTGAATTGACTGGAGACCAAAGGTAGCGCTTCCCACTGACAAGCACAATGTTGACTCTGAGCGGGCCACCAGCAGTGTTGGGAGCTGCCCTCGCTAGACCTGCTGCTCCCTTTGGTCTCTCTTTTTTTCCATGATCCTGCAATTATGCTCAACTGATGTGCCTCTGTAATAAACTGTGTGATAAAGAAGTTCTGCACAAAATTAATATTTTTTAATCCAGTAGTCCCACCTCTCCCATGCTAGAAATTTGCTTATGTCCTCAAATTTTTTGTCTATCATTCAAGCCTCAGACTAAAATTATAGGAATAAGACAACCATTCTGGTTGGATACTTTTTGCTAAATTATCATTATTACTAACTCATTATTATTATTAAGTTATTATTACTATTCTGTGATCATTGGTGTTATGGTATTCCCCCTTCATAGATAAGAAGAAAAACTAACATTCCAATCATGTGCAACAAAACATCAGGGTTGGTTTTTTGTTTTTTTTTTTTAAATGTTGGCCAAAGATATTTAGCTTGAAAAAATGCAGGAACATGCTTACTAGTGCAGATTTTTCACTGGATTTGAATTTAAAAGTGAAATAAAACAAAAAGACCAAAAGCCTGTTCCCAAAGTGACCCCATGCTAAAGGCAGTCTTTCCAACAATTATACTTTGTTCTTACCTACCATTTGAAAATATGATTAATGGATGAATATCTTTACTTTTTCCCTGCCAAAGAGCAAACCACCAGAACAAGGCAGACTTTTGATTGCAGCTGGCAAGAGGTTGGGAGGGGGTAGACATTCAAACACTTCTTTGATACAGAAAATATAAAAGGTCATTTTTACAAGGAAGAAAACTGGAGAAGAAAGGGAATGTGAAAACTTACTTGGTGGTGAAATCCTCACACCACTGAAATCAGTAGGAATATTCTCAGAAACATTCACTGATTTTAATAAACCTCAGATTTTCTCCTTTTCTTTTTCATTTTTATAAAGGCAAATCTGTGTAGATCGGCATCAGCAAATGGTTTTCACAGTTTTTTCTTACTAGTTTTCCTTTTTTCATATCTGTGTATTGTCTAACCTGAGCATAGGCAATCTGAATGCTTCAGACACTGCTGTTTTTCAGATAGATAATTATTGCTGGCTGCGATATTTTACCTCTGGCTTTATATCTCAGTGAGAACAGTTTCATACTGACAAATCTCAGACAGTTTCAACAGCGTTCATCATCTAATACTGATTAGCTCAGAGAAGCATAGGTCATATTACTCTGAGTCCGAGTTTTTCTGAAAGTAGTGTGAGCAATCCTGCCTGGTTTTGCTCAGCTCACTCTGACACAAACATGGAAGGAACACTAACAGTGCACATTTTAAAGGGATCTGACAACTTCCCAAGATGTTTCTGCTGGAGGTTGATTTACCAGCTACTGTTACAAATGCCACTGAGAAGCAGTGAAACTGAAGGAGCTAGAAGAAAAAAATATTTTCCACCTATTCTGCTTTATAGTTTTGGTAAAGTTTTATCTGAAGTCAGTTCTACAGGTTCTCTTTTATGGTCATTTTTTCCTTGTCTCAGTGAAATTTTCGTATCAGGAATAAAAAAAAAAAAAAAGAGAGAGAGAGGCAAACACTCTTTAAATAAATGAAAGTGAGTAGAATTTCAAACCTTATTGTCACAGGAGTTGAATGGGTAAAGGTGTGGGAACGGAAATTGTTCCAAACACATACGAAACAAAGCCAGTGAGCTTTCAAGCCAGCATATTGCCCTGTCAAGCTTAACAGATTTTCACTGAAGACTTGCTAGAAATTTGCATACTTTCTGTCGGAGGCAAATAGGTAACAGTGCCGCTTTTTGACAGTCTGCAGCTAGGGAAGCAAAGCCCGGCCTGCATGGAGATTACCATACGGACACAAGAATACCTACATTTCTCAGATACCACCACACAGAAGCCCATTATTCTGCCACTTACCCCATTTTTTAAATACTGAGCATCCCGATTTCCCATGCATGAAGTTATTGACTGTCTCAGTGCAACAGCCCCCACGGCCCCCCAGTGCTGGCTGTGTTTGGAAATGCAGGCGCAGATGGCAGCGTGCCACTCCAGGGGCTAGAACAACGCTTATAATACAAGCAAGAGGTGCTAACACCGGCATAGCATTCCTGGTACAGAATACTAAAAGACAGGAAGCTATCAGAATAATCCCTGTCTGTGGTAGTTTTCAAATTCTGGGCTTAAGCTCCAGGTCAGGAATTTGAATGAGCACAGGAAAAGCACATTCTGTGTTGTGTACTCATATGTCTTGCTTTTCAAGTTGCTCTACAGTCGTCGTTTTATTTCCTCCTGCAACACCCTTTTAGGGGAGGAAAGCAGCATTTTTCCCTAATTTAGAAATGAGAAGTAAGGGCCAGGTCCAAGAGCAGACTCAACTGTTGAAGTGCACTGAGGATCAGCGGGCTGTGAGACCCAGCTCAGGGCTGCCGTGATCTACAGCTCCAGGATAAGAGTCTCGGAGAGAGACTTTGCTCTTTCTTCCTTTCACCTGAATAAAAATCCTCTTGCCAGCATGAACAGAGTTGTGTCCAACTCTACTTAATTAAGTAGGGGAAATACATCAGCTGAAACAGGGGTATGAGTTCCCCTTCTGGACATGGCTGCCTGACTTTGGCTACCAAAAGTCAAGTGTCTGAACTAGCCGTCTAGGTTCTCTCTAGATTCAACTGAGAAAGGAAAACACATCTGTAGGGCAGTTCATTTCACCCTCAGTAGGTGTCTAATAAATCACTCCTTACAAGTGCCTATCTCTCCATATCCACTCTGGTGGGATCACAGATGCCTTGTTTAGATTGCTAGTCAGTGAAAACTAGGTGAAATGGATGCTACAAAAAGCTATTTGCAAGGGTTTTACAGAGTGTTTTGTTCACCGAGGAAAGGACAGTGTTATCACAGGTCCCTGATTACAACCTCCAACACCTCTCCCCTTTCTACTTCTACAAACCAGGGGGCTTTAGCAATACAGACTCTCCATAATAAGAACTGTGCCAAGCTTACTTCTCATATCTTGCCTTTGTCCTTTTTATTTGTGTTGATTTCCTTGTATATTGATGAGTTCTGGGACACTCTCTGGAGATTAACGAGGTGAATCAACGCTACCCTTGTGCTCTAGGAACTCCTGAAAATCTGCTTCCAGACAGCAAAGTGACACCTTGAGTATAGGAAGAAGCATTTCAGATGAATGGGAAGTGTGTCTGGAGGAGTCACGAAATCTACTGGTGTAGGAAGTGGAAATATTTCGTTAGGATTTCTTCCTAGCTTGGCGGTACTGTTGAGTGGTACTGGTGAGTGTACAAGTCTGCTGAAATGACTTTCTCTCTCAAAACAACAGGGTGTGAAAAAGCTTATTCAGGAAGAAAGGGTTATGGGAGAGCAAAGAAACAGAGAAGCATGGACTGAATGGTGGTGGTTTTTGAGATCATCCATGCCACTAGTACAGTTATCACCAGGGAGAAAATGACACAAATCTATTTGAATATTTGTAATGACAATAGTTGTTCAGCCAGCATTACCTTTTTTTTTTTTTTTTTCAGCCCAATGCATCTATTTGTTGAAAGTTTCTGAAAACAAAAATTAAAGATTGTGATGCTGACATTGTCTTTTATAGAAATCTTGAGTGTCCAAGGAAGGAGTTTTGCGTGATGACCGGTACTTTCTTGACTGATGCTGTGTTAGACTTTCATTCCTGAATATTTTTACTTAACTTCCCAAGACACTAGTGTGACTATGATACCAATGACAATTGGTCAGCTAGGACACTGGAGTTTCTCATTTTGAGCTGTCCATCTTCTACCATATTTATACCAACAGGGCCTACTGGGATGGATGCAGGTAGGGAGAGCAGAGGGGTGGAGGGATGGCTGATCTTACTGGCACAGGCAGAAGGCTGCAGAATGCAAGGACAGTTTGTTCATCCACCCTTCTCTGTGGCCTTTGTTTGCTTGCAGAGGTGAAATGCACACTCTCTCACCACAAGCAAGAGCACCCAACTAGATTGCTGGGGATAATCTGAGATGCACAGTCCTCTCTTCGTCCCAGTCATTCCTGCCCCTGTTACCATCACTCCCTACTGGAGTTTGCCACTCCACCCAGTTGCCTGCTTTTGTAATGGTATCTTCATTTGTTGAGTCAGAGCAGGTGAGGAAGCAGAGACCTAACAAGTGAGCCAGCTCCTTACCCTCATTTTCTTCTGGACAACAAAGTGTTAAGGATTATTCCTTGCATATAAAGAGTTTGGATTCCCAAAAATCCTTCTGGATATATGGAAGAGTCAGCACTGCTGTGGACAGGCTCTGCAGGAAGCAGCCAGCCAGGCAGTGTTCAGTCATGTAGGGCATCTGTATGGTAGCAACCAGCAAGGACTCACTAGAATGAATGGTTTGATAATAGCGATGAATGAAGGGAATAGTGCTGCTTCATAATAAGATTTCTGACTCCTTTCTAATGGTTCAAAAAGATTACTTCTCTTGCAGCATGAGACACATTGTCTTCAAGACACGCCACGCTGCTGTTACAAGCCTTTATTTCGTTTTACCCACGTCCATATAGAGACAGAAACTCCTCCAGAAACCCATCTGGATACAAACTTGTCATGAACAAACACAATCCATATGTCTATGGAGTACCCTATGACAGTGGGTAATGTATTTTTTCAGCTCTGTGTGAAGTGTTAAGACATGAAATTCACATCAGCAACTAAATGATTGCTTTAATCCTATTATTTAAAGGGCCTGAGCACTTACAGGGTTCAAAGTAAGCACAGGCCTATGAGGATCAATAGCAAGGACTATTCAAAGTGCACAGATTAAGCTCATATTTTGAATCATAATATATGTCTGAGCTTCCATCTCTGACCCTCTCAGAATGTGTGTGGACTATACAAATGGCAGTTGAACAGAAAAATAGCTGTTGCCATACAGAAGAATCTATCTGCGAAACAAGATATCGCCAGTCATATTCAAATCAAAGAGGGAATTCTTCCTGCTTACACCAGAATATTAGGATGCTGAAGAATTCTGGCAAGTGATTTGCAACTGTATGTTCCTTTTGAATTCAAGGCAAGTTGGATGGTTTGGGGAATGGCAGGACCAAAAGATAACCAGGGCTTAAAAGGAGACCTCAGGAAAGAGCAGGCTGTAGGAGAAAGAAATAAATGCACTTTTTTTCTTCTTCTTCTTCCCCTGTGGAGTGTTTCCTGCAGCAGAACACTTCTATATGGGAATCATCACATACTCAAGAAAGCTTCTCACCAAACACCCTTAAAAACACATACGCAACCCCAAAATAAGAGGGAAGATCTCTGCATAGCTTACATAAAATTGGTTGGATGATAAGTAGGAAGCTCTGACAGTAAAGGGAGATCAGTAACAGAATTCTACCAAGACTGAGAAACAGAAGGATCTTAAGCAACAAGGTGACTGGGCACTGCAGTAACATCTTATACTGAATGTAGATGAGCATAAAGCAGTGCACGTGAGGCAAAATACAAATTTATCCATGAAGTAGTGGTTCTGAGCTGAATACCTGGGTGTGAAATTTGGGAGTTATATAGCTTTATGAAATACCTGCTCAGCGCACAAATACAGCCCAAAAGCAAATTGAATATTAATGTTCTGTTGTTTCATCTGAGAAAGTAAATTGTCATATTGGAAAAATTTGGGGGGAGGATGATAAAACATAGGAAGCTGGTTTCATAAAGAGTGAGTAGGCTGGGATTCTCCAGTGTAGGAGAGAGGTGGCTGAGAGGAGATGTAATCCAGGTGGATAAAGACATGAGCAGCCTGTAAAGAGTGAATAAAGATCTGTTGCTAATCATTTCTCCAGACGTAAGACCTAGGAGGTATCAAATGGAGGAAGCAGGTTGTGTGTTTGAAACAAACACAGGGAGATGGTTCTTCAGCAATGTAGAGTAAAGCTATGTGCTACAGCACATTGTGAATATTGGGTTTTTCATGGGATCAGGAGGTAACTGTGCAAGTTCAGGGAAGTGATACCCAGTACAGATGCTTGCTTCCAGGTTGAGAAATCCCTCAAGAATTGCTGAAAGCTGGGGAAAAATTAACAGGAGACATCTCTACAAGCTGCTCTTACTTTCTTTACGAGACATTTTTTAGACCCAAAGGTTAATGAGTTGGAGGAACCCTTCTGTTCAGTGATTTCCAGATTGCTATAGCAGGACCTGAAAAGGTGCAACTTACAGGTTCTGTCTGACACCAGTTATCCTTCACGGGCATTCTTGTTAGGCTGCAAACTCTAGTCTGAATATTGATTCCCTTCTTTCTGCCATTTTTTCATCTGTGCTGGATTGTCAAAACTTATGTGAGTTTCACTTCGGAGGCTGTGGAGTCACAACCTTAATCTATAAGGGCAGATTAGACAAAGATCTGCCAGGAATGAGTTAGATGTTGATCTTGCCTTGGGAATGAGTTAGATGCGTTCTCGAGGTGCCTGCAAGCCACTCAGTTTTATGAACCTCAGGTTGTTCAGAAGATCCCTGGGCCTCGGAATGTCTGATAACAGGAAGTGTCAGTCACAAACGTTGCTGTTGGCTCTTTCCAGAGGGTGGTAAAAGATGTTAGGGATGCAGGCAGAAAAGGCTCTCAGGGGAGCAGGAGGAAATTATTCACTCAAGAGTAATGTTTTGGAGGAGAAACCATGAGCAGTGGAGCAGCAAGAGGGGGAGGATTCTGGAAAGGGGGCTTTGCCTGAAAACACTGGAGCACAGTGGGAACACTGAGGGGAGTACCTAGGTAAGCGAGTTATTTTGTATAGAATCGCATGTCTCTTGTGCTATCAAAAAGACAAAATGATTAGGATTCTGGAACAATCACAGTATGCTTCTTTCATATGTCTGAAACAGGGAACTATAAATCATGATTATACCAAAATGAATAAAGCCTAAATTAAGGGGTAGCATTTGCCAATTCAGAAGACCGGCAATTACTGCAAACTCTGTAGTAAATTGACAGCTCAGATTCCATCTGCAGGGGTGGGAAGTCCAAAAGCCTCTTCCCATCTGTCATAAGCAGGACCCCGCATGGAAATCAAGCTGAATCCAGAGGAAAGGAAAAAAAGCAGTGGTTCCTTCACACAGGGCTCTGCACTGTTACCTGGGTGTCCTCAACCACACAGAGAAACTAAGCAACAAAGCAGAGAAGAAATGCTTTCTCATCCTCCTTTTCAAGACTATTTTAATAAAGCTATGCGTCTAGGAGTGTCACAAGAGTCAGCATTTCTAAAGACCGCTTGACTCTTGTCAGAAGCTCCAGTCTTCATCCTGTGGCACTTCCAAAGCTGTGAAACTGGGCTCCCTGTTGCTGGTTATGGATGAGCTAAGGGGTCTAAGGAATGCTTAGAGATCAAAGAGATGTGAGGATGGCAAAGAATAAAATGATTTACTCTAATCTCCTTAAAATTAGAGTCACCATCTCTTCTCTAAGAGGGGGAGAGAAGAAGAAACTCTGGTAGAGAAAGAAGGGAAGGAAAGAGCTGTACTCCCCAAGAAGCACTACTGCCTTCCACTCCCTTTGTTACCATTCGTCATGGTTTCTTCTTCACTTGGCCAACAACTCAGCAATGGCTCTGCAGGATGGCTGGTCCACACAGCACAGAGGCCTGCTGATCGGGGACTTGTTCAGTGGGCTTCCTTTAGCCTGCAACGATTTTAATGGGCTTTTAACCCAAGAGGATCTGGGATGTTTCTCCTGACACCACTTGTCTGGTGAAGTACTTGTCTGTCATGTAACATGGATAACTTTTTTTCCCTTCTGAAGATACTATCAACACTACACAAAACCAGAAGTTCTTCAGTGCTACTGAGACATGACATCTTCCTCTAACTTCACTGGAGAAAGTTCTTACAATTGTTTGTAGAAAATATTCAAGCATGTTAAGAAAGCAAACATGGAGAATGATTTTTTATAGATCAGTTTGGAGTTTTTAAAACACTACACTTTTTGCATTGGCTTAGGCTAAACATCCTTGTAAAAATAAAAGTTGTGCATCAACCCAAAGGATACAGGCTTCTTGTGCATGTCCATCCGCTTTGGTTGGATGAATGGATTGTCCAAAGGTATCTGTAATTTCTTCAGAGTCTGTGAAACTCTGATACTTCTTACTTGTTGATTATTTCTACCCTAGTCACACAGGGGAAAGAAAGATCAGAATATTGCAAAATGTTTATGACTTGGAGACTGAATCGGGAGATAAAATATAGACTAAAAACAAACCATTTACCATTTGCATATTCCTCACATGCTTGAGGAAAGCTGCATATCTGAGAATGTCCTATGAGAATTAAATTTCAGAAAGATTTAATATTGCCTGGTTGTTATTTCAGGTTTAACAAACTAAAATGCAGTGTCTGCATGAGTCTATACTGCTTCCTAAGCAGCAGTGCCAAAATCAGCAGTTCTCTTAAATGCACCCTCTTGTGTTCAATGGGAGCTTGTGTTACATGGGTTCCAGCATCAGAAAGAGATTTGTTGAATTCTGATAAAGTAACATAAAAGTTTCCAGGATAAAACTGTGATGGAAGGAATCAGTCAGTACCTTAGCCATTCTCAAACTTTAAATCATATTTTTCCACCATCCCTGCTTGCCCAGAGACATTAAGTTTCTCTGTGACTCAAGCTGGGAGAAATAGAAATATTCCACTTCCAGCCATCTTTTTCCATTATTTTTGTTTGTTCATTCTTTTCAGTCAGAAAAGGAGATAAGTTTTGAAATGGCAGTTACTGAGGCATCAACTTAGTAGCTAAAGTGAGATTTGTGAAGGATTAATAAAACCATTGAGAAGTCCCAATATGAGAGTTATATTTTTTCCATCTCATTTCCTGTATGTACGCTATGGCCCTCTCCATACCAGATTTAAAGCTTTTAAGACACACAGACGACTGAAGAACAATGCATGCTACATAAATACAACACGCATGGTAAATATATAAGCCACAGGTTATGTTTCTGAATCACAGGATGGCACTGATAAGTACTTGTATTTTCAAACTAAATAGGCTCTGTGTTAGAAATATTGCCAGCTATTTTCATTACATTGTCTTATCTGAAGTCTTGAAGATGGCTGGTCTAATCTCAGAGAATCAATGAAGATTAAAAAAAAAAAGAAAAAAAAAGTGGGCCACTAAAACATTAAATTTGCCAGTGGAAGAAAAGCCCCTTCCCAGCCCTTTCCTTCCCGTCTACCTGACAATTAAGTACATTTGTTTCTCTTTTCCCCCAGTGGATTTGATGCTGATGGGAGAGAGGGTATGTGAGTTTTTGCCAATCATTGAATATTTACTTGTCACATAAAAAGGAGAAGTGAGCAGGGATAGTCTGACTGAAGAAGAACGAGAGATCGGAGGCTCCTCTTGCCATCCCTAGCCATGTTTGGTGGATTGCACTCACCACATCATGAGATGAGGGAAGGAGCTGCCTGGTAACTTTCCCACATCCCTTTCCAGCTCCGTGCAGGCTTGATGTGGCTGCTGAGCTTCAGGCCCAACAGTGAGCCCACAACCCCACAGGCTGTTGGGTTATAAATCAGCAGAGGCCCTTCTGCCTTCAGGAACTCAGAGATTTTTGGATAAATCCAACAAAAATGATCTTATCTTCCCAAAGACAACCCATGGTCTGCAACAGTTAAGCTAAACAATTTCAGCTAAAGCCATTATGTATTTTTAACTTGTAATTATGGAAAACATGGTAGTGTATTCCAGCAGCTCACATCAAAATATCTCTGCCAGAGTTGCTGCCTTGGCTGTCAATGGACAGATAGGGAAGTGAATATCATGGAAACAGAAAAAAAAAATCAAACAACATATTCAGAATATTTAATTTGCTTTAGGAAGACCTGGAAATAAACTGACTTAAATAGCCCAGATCTAATCACCTTCAGGGCTTGTTTTTCTTCTTTATCCACCTCATGGACTTCTAAATCAGAGCTGAGCTAAGAACTGTAGCTCAGACGGAAATTAACAGTTATTGTTGTCACTGTGAAATAATTTAATCTAAAAGAAAGAAAGGTTACTGTTATTTTATTATTCTGCATTCATCAGTCCTTTGTAAATTTCCTAACAACTCACACAATGGTGTGGCTAGCCTGAGCTCTGTATTTATAGATGACAAAACTGAAGACAAGAAAGATGCAATAATCTTATCCAAGGGCATAGGGCAAGCCAAAGATGGGACTGGACACGCAGCCAGCAGCTTTCCCAGGACATGGGTGCAGCCCCATGGTAGCTCAAGGTCTGACAGAAAACTGCTGGCTGTCTGGTTTAACTCATCTGCCAACGCCAGTGCCAATGCAGGGGAGTCACCAGTGGCACGTGGCTGGGGAGCGCAGCAGCTTTGATTTAAACGAGCTTTGATTGCCGTGGAATCAATCTCCATAGTCCCATATATCCACGACTGGTCCTCCAGGGCACAATTTCTGTGCTTTGAAAATGTGACTGTAAGGGCTGCAGCAACAGACAGATAGACGTAGGGGCATTGCTGGACATCAAAATAAATCACATCTGTGGAGGAGAACTAGGAAGGGCCCATTCTCACCATTTTATTCTGTCTGGGCTTCTGGTAAATTCTGAGTAGAGCTGATTAACACATTCCATCCCCATTTAAAATCTGACTACCATGCAGGTACGCAGGAGGGCAGTGAGTAGAGGTCAGGATTCTGGCATCCGGGTTTTTGGTTTTGTTGGTTGGTTGTTTTTCCAGTGAAACCCTTAGCAAACCCGTCTCAGGAAGTGCTTCTGTGCTGTGCGGTGGTGCAGTGGTGGAGCACTGGCACAGGCTGCCCAGAGGCTGTGGGGGCTCCTCCTTGGGGATCTCCAGGAGCCGCCTGGGTGTGGGCCTGGGCACCCTGCTCTGGGTGGCCCTGATGGAGCTGGGGCTGGGCCAGAAGGACCCAGAGGGCCCTGCCAGCCTCAGCCGTGCTGTGGTTCTGATTCTGTGATCTTTGTACCTGCACCACCAGCCAAGAATGATCCAGGACCCAGTGTCCAACACAAAAAGACTACCTTGAATCATCTGCATGCAGAACAACAGCAACAATATCTCAGGCTAATAGGCTTTACTTTTTTATCCTACTAGTTTCTCTAAAAGTTGAAAACGCTCAATTTAAAGCACCTCCTTTTGGCAGGTACTGGTCACTGTTGAGGTATCGTCCTGAATTACCTCCCCACTCCAGAGGCAAAGAGCAGCCATCCCCCATGTGCTCCTGATCCAAATTCTTCCCTCTAGGATGTTTCCCAGGACCCTCACTGTTTTGGTTAACAGAATGTGTTTCTGCTAGAATGGTTGGTATATGAATTTGGGTTTTGTAGCAGAAAAATTAGTTTCTGGTTACAGGAGAATTAATGGTTCCCTCTCTCTTTAGCGTGTGCCCACTGGCAGAGCTTTCTGCTGGGTCCTGAGCATGTACTGAGGCAATCTGTTCCCTTGGCATGCTCCTACACAAGGGGCTTTTTGGTTTCATTGATTTTCCTTGCTTTTCTTCCTTTCCCTCCTCACAATGGGGGGAACTCAGAAATAAACAAGGGTGGGGATAAACAAGTGTGGGCTCTGAATGCTCATAAAGAAAAGCCTGCAGAAGTGTTCTTCGTAAAAATGTGCACCTCTCCACGAAGGAGAATGACAGCCTGTTTCACCCTTCTCTGGGCAGGGCACTGTCACAGCAGGCAGAACAGCCTAACAAATAAAGCCTCCCACCCACTTTAACCAAAGGCTTTATTCTCTCGGCCAGGTGACGAGGCTTACAAACGTCTGGTTTTGCGAAACCTTCCTTCTGTAAAACAAGATCCCTCGGCTGCAGTGAAGCTGCGTTATTAATAAGAATCAAGGGTTTAAAGAAACAAAGGCTGGAGGAGGTGGGGGGGGGAGAGTCTTGTTTTAGGAAGGGGGCCAACAAAGCCAAGATATTTAGGAGGGGGAAGTATCTGCACCCTTGGAAGACAGCAAGGACCGGGTGCCAGCTGCAGGGAGCCTACAAGAATTAGTGTCTCCGATGCTTTTGTCTCCTTATATGGTAAAATGATACTGAGGGGTTTCGCTGGGCTGGGGAAGGCAGCAGCTTGTTTCCACACCACGCTGCCTGCAGAGCTGAAATGAGAAGAGCTGCTCTTCACAGGCAGGAGAGAGCCCCAGCTGGCTGTACCGCTCGCCTCTGCAAGCAGGCCAGTGTGCTCTCTGCACGTTTGTTAATGGATGTGACCCCCTGTCCCTGGTCCAGGAGGTGACATTAGCTACCTGCTACTGCTCTGTAAGTAAATATCCCCTTTCCCTCCCCCTCCCTCCCCACGGACTGTGTCCTAGAAGGTGCCGCTTTAAACAAAGGGTGCAGGGAGATGGAGAGAGATGTCTGATACCCAGTGGGTTGTTGGGTAAGGATGCAAGGAGAGAGATTGCCTGTCCCCCTTCCTCCTGAGCACACAGCCAGGGTTGTGAAGAGGAGAAAAAGACAAATTCCTCATCAGAGGAATTACTGCTGCGTGTCCGTCCGCACAGTGACACATCAGCGAGCTGATGAGCCACCGGGTCATTTAGTGTGTAATTGTTTTAATGACTGTATTGTGCTGTGTTTGTAATGCACTGGGGAGGTGGTAGCAAGCAGCGGGCTCTTGGATTTCTTATACCTCTGTGCACACTTCCCGCTTCCTAGCACAACAAAGGATGATTTTTGCACTGTAGCACATGAAACAAAGGTAGCCTTTCCTGTTCGCCGGCAAACACTGTGGACTGATTGTGCACAAGAGAAATGGGAGCTATCAGCATCATATTACTTCTTTTTACGTGGTGAGAATAAATTAGAATGCAAATCCCAATTAGTAGCTCTGAATCCCTTCCTTTCATGCTTCTCTTTGTGCATGTGTGCACAGCCACGATAACTTGGGTGCTTACTCTATGCCATCTAACATGGATTTGTCTGTGTACGTAATAAAGGAAATACTAACTTTCATTGTCTGCATCAATGGCTGTTCTAAACTTCCTATTTCCCTAACGGGATATGGATTTTGGTTAGCTCACTTGCTACCTGCAAACTGCAGTTTTGCTATGTACAGAGCATGAAAAGAAAGCAAACCTTGTAAGATCTACACACCAGCTGTTGTTGTTACTCCCCTGACACCAATCTAGAGGTATATTAACTGTGATTGCTGATTGACCGTCAGGTCCAAGGTCAATAGCTGTAACATATACTGTTGGCTATACATATTTGATCACTGTCTTAAATAGGAATTGCACCAACAGAAGAGAGTGAGTTATTAGACGCTTACATTCCAGTGCAAAGGAATTCTCTAGCGAAGCTTGCAATTTCTGTTATGAACCCTATTTTCAACTGTTCATACATTTACAGAACTCCCTACCTTCTTCCTTAAAGTGTTCTGTGCCATTTATCAGTCATATGGCAGCCTTTGAAAATGTTTGTTTTGGGTGTTTAGATTTGGAAGGCAGAAAAATAGCTTTTTGTGGTTTTGTTGTTATTGTTTTTTAATCTTATAAAAGTTTATGCTTTTTTTTTTTTTTTTTTCTGTGGCTGTACATATAACTGTGAAAGGATGCACTCTAAATACTGCTCTATCAACACAGCCCATGTATATTCTAGGTCATTTTTGGGGATTTTTATTAATAAAAAAAAAAAAAAAAAAGAGAAACACGAGGTGCTGTATCTATTGAAAATCCAGTTCTAGACATGCCATAGTGGCATTACCATACCCAAAAATCCAGCCAGAGCACTAATAAAACTATCTTTTACACTAGCTGTAGCATAGATATTGATCTTTTGGGCTATCCTTTGGCTTCCAAACCAACACAAGGATGAGGTGACTGGGGCAGCTGGAAGGTCAAAAAACTGCTGTTGCAGAGAAATCATGTTCGTAAAAGTTACCTGGGAGTCCAGGTGACATCTCCATTTGACTAGCAGGCCTGAGGCTGGGAGATGCACCAGCACTTAAGATATTTTGAGAAAACTTAGGAGATCCCAAGGTAGCAGAAGGCTTAGGGTAGAATTTACTTATTTTTGGATCTCGTCATTTTGCCATGAATACCATACAATGGTAATTTAGTCTTTAGTCTATATCTGACCAAAATACTCAGATACAGTTAAGGTCCTGTTTCCTAAGATAATACAGTTTCTTAAAGAAGTCTCTTTCACTAAAATTGCATTTTCCTATCTGTACAGACATCAGCACTCCCAGAAAAAATTTACACAACTCCTTCTATCACACATAACCCAGTCCTGCAGGATCCCATCATGCTTTAACTATTAGGAGACCAAAAAAAAAAAAAAAAACAAAACAGGTCCTGCAACCGTAAGGACTGGTGACAATTTCTGTCTCGTCACACTGCAAGTTCAAGATTTCACCCCAAAAGAAAACAGTGGGAGTAGGCTGTAACCACCTATACTCATGAGTGACCTCTGGCTCAGTTCTCCAGGTCACTGGGTCCCAAGCCCGAGAGCCAAGAAATGTCCTATCTGTTGGCATCCTCACCTCCTTGCAGGGTGAGCTCAAAGGGAGACTGGATAAATGTCAACACTACTAGCCAGAGGAAATGGCTTCTTCTCCCTTGAAATTGGGCTGAAAAGTGAATGAATGTTTGTTGCAGCTGGCCAGCGTGCTGTCACTCTTTCTAGGACACCAAAGGCCAGCTGCAAACATGCCTGAGGCTTATTTGTGCTTTGCTGGTGGATAACTGGATCCTGAGCATCTTCAGAGAAACTCTGGATGGCGTAGTGTTGTTCACTTTTGCTCATTTGGGTACTGTTCCAGAGATTGAGGACCTCATAATTTGCATTTTTAGATTGATGAATTTTAATTGTGCAGTTTTAATAGTTCATTTAATAGTTCATTTAATAGTTCATATGCATACATTTGTGATGCAGATTGTCCCCAGGTGAGGGTGTGAAATGGCAGGTTAGTGACAGGTTTCATGGAAATAAATCTCAGGTAAATTGACACCCAATAAAGCATTAACATTTAAACAATACTAATTAGCTGTGGAGAGAGATTTTCATAGCATCATAGAATGGTTTGGGTCCTTGAAGACTGTCTAGTTCTAATCCCTCTGACACGAACAGGGACACCTTCCACTAGAGTGGGTTGTGCAGGGCCTCATCCAGCCTGGCCTTGAACACTTACAGGAAGAAGGCTTCTTTTAAGGCTGAAAGCCATAATGCTCATGCCAGGTGAAAAATTTAGTCCCCACTTTGTTCCCTTTTTATGCACCCTTCTGCATTATATTGGCCAATATTAACTAGGATGCTAAATGTTTACTGTACATACAGTAATACAGTGTAAAAGGAATGTAGGTGAGCATAACATGTAACAATATTCATCTCCCCCTTTCATGGCAAATTTTCAACTTTGAAGTTGTAGAAGTATCAATTGTGTAACAGCAAGCCCTGCAGTTGCACATCTGGCAGCAGAAAGAAGTTCTAGACCCTTGGCAAACACAAGGGTTCAAAACCCACCATTCTTTACTCCATCTTGCATAACAAAAGAAGCGAGATGCATAAAACAGTAAAATATCTGTAAGAATATCTGTAGCTCTGTTTTGTCATTGCTTCAAAGAACTCTTGGGATTTAGACCAAATGTATCTTCAGAGACTAGGATCCCGACAAGGATGAATGCCTTCTCTGCACTACGCAGTGTATCTCTCCATGGTCCACCCAACATCCTCCTTCTGTTAGAAAGGATCTTGGCCACCAAAGGATTACCTGCGTCCTTGTCTCCAGACTCCTTTTGTCTTTCTATGCTTGCTCGGTCTGTCATTACCACAGACACATTGACTCAACACTAACAGCTCATATCTCCACTCACTGCTTCCAGTCCAACTCCGGCGAACAAATTGGACCCAGTTTGTTTCACCTAGCTGTAATGCACTTATTTTTCTAAGATGTGCCCAGCTGAATGGGCACCACTAAGCCTTATGCAGCTTTTTTTGCCACATTTTGGAAAATCAATGGCACAGAAGCTTAGCAGAGCAGTGTGGATGCCTCACAGCGCCAAGGCATTCACTGCTGCAGTAGTTTTGTGCAGCAGCTGAAAGACACGCACTAACTGATCCTCCCAATCACCACGTGTGCCAGTTATCTTAGACAGAAAGAGCCTTTGTGGTCTTGACTCTGTAAACAGAGACAGACAGAAAGAGCCAGAACTGTTTTGCTAAGGGCCAGGACAAATAACAAAGCATTCTTGCTCCATAGGATCCTTCCAGTGTTGTTTCCATCCTTTGTAGGAAAAAAGAAAAAAAAGCAAACACTGATAATTGGGACACTGTTCTATTTTTGTGTCCTAGATTGCATTGTACAGGATTTCAAAAATATAGAGGAATTCAGAAATTTTATTACATGGTAGCATGTGATATTTTCTGGATATTTTTATCTTAGGGACAGATTTCCCTGGGATTAGCAGTGCTCTTGCCAATAAGAGAAAACACTTATTTTCTGTAAAGATAGACCACCTCCATTGAAGCCTAGCATCTGCAGTCGTTTAACTTAAATATTATTTCCATAGGGAAGAGCCAGTAGGTTTTATTAATGTTATTTAGACAACAGTATGTTTATTAGATAGCAGTAGGTTTTATTAATCTTATGTTATCACTTTGTGTTATCTGCTTAAATGCTCTTACTAGAAATACGAACTTCTGTGCTTAAGTAATGTCACGTATATGGTCTCTCCCTTTTGAGTAAGCCTTTGCTTATTCCGCAAGAGAAAGAAGGCAGACATCAGTTTAGAAAGACTTAACAGAACATAAGAGTAAGCCCTTCTGCTTGAAATGCGCTCTTCCTTGCTACAGTAGATTTAAGAGTCATCCTCTGTGTTATTTAGTCTCTTTTTGTAAACGAAATGTAAGCAGGAATGTTTCAAACCCATGCATCCTCTAGTCACTTCAATATCAGCCTCAGCTAAGCACAGTGTAAATTGTGCGGGGTACATTTTCCAAGCAGCAGTGCTCATTTCTTCTGTGGCATCTGCCCTTACCACTGCTGGTGCTTACTCTACAACTGCGGGAACGTCTCGAAGCTGGAGCAGATCCTCACTGAGAGCCAAACACAACAAACCACACAGAAACCACAGCTGGAGTCTTCTTTCTCCACCTCTGCCACCAGGATTACTTTAGGCAGCCGCACTGGGAACCTTCCCACACAAGAAACATCTTCTGTTCTTCAGTATTTTTATTATTTTAAGGAAAACAATCTTAAATAGCAGACTTTCCACTTTCCAATGTATGATAGGCTGACTGCGCGACCCAGACAGGAGTCAGGTATACTTTGGTTATCTGCACATGTTAATGCAGTCTGTCTGCTCAGAAAATTGCTTGAAAGTACTTTAAAAGAGACGCTGGAATGTTATACCTTTGGCAAAATAGGTCACCCATGTACAAGGAAGCCGAGTTGCTGGAAGAAACTAACCGTGATTCTGAAGAATGCTTTAAGGTAACTTTAAAAGGTCCATTAAAAAATAAATATTTTTAAATATCTTTTAGTATTTAGTATGTATATAGAAAGGCACAGGTGGGATATTTAAATTATGTGTGTGATTTCTACTTATTTTATTACTATGTTCAAATATAAAATCAATTTTTCCTTTCTTTTGCACGAGAGCTGTTAGGAGATGTACAAATACCTACTCTGAGCTTAAAACCTTCAGAAGCAGCAAGGAACACCTTTGTAATTAGATAGTTTTAACATCCTAGCCTTGACCTGGACACTGGTAGAGCAGTCTGGACGCTGTTAACAGGGCTGATTTGTGAGAGCAATGACATATTACATTATGAGGCCTTGACTTCTTGAAAACAGGATGTCAAATTCTTCTGATGGGCTCACTCTGGGATTTCTCTTCCACAGCAACAGCAAGTGAAAGAAGCTCCCACTTTCTCCTCAGCTTAAAAATGGCAACAGAAAGACTGTAGCCAGATCTGTCTGAGCACCCCTGCCTCATTTACAAGCTTAGCTTAAGCTATCCCAGATCATGGGGTACAGGGATATGCAACAGCTCATTCCTTACAGTAACCTTGCCTCCCCTTCTCAGGGAGCTGCACAAAGTGATGGTATGAACAGCTATCATACTGATCAGCTTCAGTGTCCCAACAGCCTTACAAAAGTATACCTCTTTTCCTCTCTTTAATCATGAAATGCACCTTTACAGAGCAGAACCCTTCAGCCACTGGCAGGGACGGGCAGCCTGTGGCTGGAGAAGAGCAGATGGCTGGGCTCTCTCTATTATTTGCCTCACAGTATCTGGCTAAGCTTTCAGAAGCAAATGTCCCTCAGTGACCTGTGGAGAGACACTTGGCTGTCCTGTATCACCTGGCTTGGCTTCCCATGGCCAGGAGCCTGCTGCTAAAGGATCAGGGATGCAAGCAGCACAAAGATGTAGTAGCCCTGCCCTGCAGCCAGCTAGAGCTCCAAGCGAACTGTTTCCTTTTGCTGAAGTTCAGGTGGATTCCCCTTGTCAATGCAAATTGGAATTTCTTTTCTCCCTGAAGTAAATCAAAAAGAAAAAAAAAAAAATCTCCTCCTTTTCCTTGGCATAGCTTTATGGCCTGGTTTGGAAAACTGATTAGCTCTTCGAAGAGTGGCTTGCCATTGTTGCAGTGAGATGGTAGATAATGAATGTGGCAATAGCTGCTAAGTTACAGGAAAATCACCTCTTGCCAGAAAGACCGGCACAGTGCTAGTTCATAGTTGCTAGGGATATCATTAATCTTTGCATTTTACCTGTTGGAACTTTAACATAAATTGTTTCCAAATGCTCTAAACCTGCATGGCTTATGTCACTGGAGTTGCCAGACACAAATCTTCCTTTCTCCCGGGAAAAAGGAAAATAAACAGATCAAAAATACTCCATGTGCACAGTCCTTGTGGGGAAAAAAAAAAAAAACTTCAGGTGGGAGAAATGTGTGTACTTGTTGGAAGAAGACAGGTGTCTCCAAAGGCCTTTTATTTCCTGTGCAGGTTGCTAAAGAACATCATGTTCTTAGGGGCACAGGTAAAGCCCTAGCCCTGTTGACATGGCTGAAGTCAACAGCAAATCCCCCGTTGGCATCTACAGGGATTGAGTTTGGTATCTCCAAATACAGCAAGAGATCAGAGCTTCACTTTTCTAAATAAACTAAACAACTACATTTTTTAGACTATTTAGACAAGAATATCTCTTATTAGGCTTGTAAACATCAGTGGAAAAAGCAGACAATGTCTAGGGGAACTAGTCCCATCTTCCAGTAGCCAATCATTCCATGGGATGGGAGAACACCACCTAATTCCCTACTAAGCCCTAATTTTTATGAGGTAGTAGGATAACTTTAACAATAGCTTCTATTAAAATGAGCCTGTTTGAGCAAAGAGAGGAAGAAGAGAAAAGAAACAGAGTTTTTAAGTAAACCTACTACTTACTTTTTGGTAATTTTCATGCCAATTCTTACTTCCTGGGAGACACAATCTGGGTAGTGCTAACATTTGGCATAAGCTGGAAATCTCTTATGGGTTGCAGTGGAAAGCTGTTTTCCTTCTGGAGATGTACTTGTTATGTCTAATGTCGTAGGAGGGAAGCTCTATGGCAGAAAAATCAATTTCTCCCTCATTATAATGTTGAGAGCAATCTGAAATATTGTAAGCATAAAATAACAGCTGCAAGAAAATCTAAAGACCTCGTTGTACCACAGAGAGGCACAATAAAGAAGAGCCTCTGGCCCACAGAGCTTTACAGGCAATAAGTATCAGCACGAGAGGAAGACATTAATCAATGGCAAGGAGGCTGAATTGCAATTTGTGCCCATCCACAATTGTGAAAGTGTTTTGTTCTTTTCTTACAGCCCAAAGCTGGGCATAAAACCTGCACTAAGCTCAGCGTGATTTTTTGTGTGTGACAGGAACCATCTGACTGGTGATGTAAAGGACCATGTGCAAAAGCATTGCTCAGTGACTTCACATTTGTTTGTAAGACAACAATGCTTTGTTTGACATTCCTACACTAATATTTAGTAGATATAGTCCTCTGATTACTTTACATTTAATTACTTCTGTCCAGAGAATAATAAAACTGCCAAATATCCTCAAAATATCACATAGTGAATCGTAAGATCCAGTCCAAGACTCAAATTTAAACACCCTGGAGCTTGGGGATGCTTCACTCTGAATTCAGCTTTCTGAAGGAAACCACCCAAACCTGAATGCTTACCTGTAAGAGATTTGGTGTCTGAAGTTGGTGCCAGATTCAGTGAAGGAGTCATGTAACTAAAACCATAATGCAGATCTTGGAAATTTTCATTTCTTGTCTTTTAATCTCCCAGATCTCTGGAACTGTGCCTCTAACTCCATGCAGGGTCTTCTCAGAGTGGAACTCACCCCAAATCTACCTGGGACACAGAAACCAGGTCTGCCTCTCCCTTCTCTGGGAGAGGCCTGATCCACAGCAACAATCTCAGTGCATGTTTAACAAAAATCACATCCCTATCAGGACTAGAAAGCAAGTGCCAGGTATTTTCCCAAACAGTGGCAGTGACTCTTCTTATAGTAAGTGAGGAATCATGTTTGTTGCTGTTCCTGTGAAGAACACCCAGAAAATAATGCAGCAGTCAAGAAACACCCTGTGACAAAGACACTGGAACATCCCATTCAGTGGGAATAGTCCCTGCTTCCAGTCACAATCCACTTCTATATTTTATGAAGTGGGTGGAGGACAGAAACAGCATGACCCTTTAGGGAAATCACACTATATTTTTTGCTTTTACACATCTCCAACTGAAAGAAATTTTTCACTCTTTGGTATCACACATCTACCTCTAATTCAGGGCTAGAAATTCTGAAGAAATGTGAAAAATGCAAGTCCATACACAGTTTCTGCTCAGACTTCAGCTTCATGATAACGCAGATCAACGGTGCAAACAAATCCTATCATTTTAAAAAATAATGGGGTCTAGTAAAAAGCTAGCTCTCCTTTGGGATAAGGAAGTTAATCAGTTCCTCTCTATTGCATCTGTGGGGTCGAAACAGCTGGACTGCTGCTCCTTTTGGGTAGGTCATAGCACAGATGACCAGCTGTCAGGATCTGTCTTCCAAGCACAAATTCTTTTTTCTTCAGCAGTTACTTGGAGCTCAAACGTCTTCCCAGCAGCAAAGCCATCATTTACCTGCTTTAAACATAAAAAAGCTCTCACCTCTTTGCCTGTGCGAGTCATCACACAATTCAGCAGTTGACAGAGCACCAAAAAGAGAAAGCCTTCTAGCCACCAAAACAAACTTTACCCATTCAGATCACCCTAAAACCATTATCAAGCCCCAGTTATAAGGAATACAAGGTAATAAAAACTGAAATCCTGGAGGAGAACTAAGAATTTCAGAATACCCTAAGGATGGCTCCTCCAGTCAAAAGAAGAGGAGAAACTCCAGAATCAAGGAACCTGTGCCAAGAACACTAAGCAAGTAAAACCTTTTTGTTTAAAACTGAGAGCTGAAGTTGGCAAAAGGACTGCAGCCGCTGTAAACGTCACTTGTGTGTGAAAGACAGGGGTAGTCACTTATGCCATTTGTATCCAAAGCATTTAAGGCTTTATAGATCAAATCTAGCTTATAGGACAGCAGGCCTGGCAGGCAGTGAAGGTCATGCAGCACAGGTAGAATGCACTTTCTGCCTTGGAAATTCGCCACCCTAAGCAAGCAGATATGCCGTGCTTCAGCTGTAACCTATGAACAGATTTCAGGTGTAATGCGCACTGCAAGCCTCAGACTATGAAAGAAGCTGATGACTCCAGCGAAAGTCAGACCCAGAATAAATTGTCCCAGGCAATAATGAACATTCATGCAAGTAATCAAAGGCATTTGTGTCATGGTTGCTTGAGTGCACATCCAAAAGATGCTGTAGACATAACAGGACCAGAGGAGGAACAAGTGTTCCTGATTCAGACAAGCTGATACATCTTCTGCAGTTTCTTCTAGTGACTTTTCCCCTTGCATAATCTTTATTTGACATTTGCCTGAACCAGGGTAGCTAGCTCTCTGTGTTCCAGCATGCCACAGATGCTGTGCAACTCATTCAGCTGCATCAGAGAGGAATCAGATACACGATCACTGCCCCATGCTTCCTGCTGTTAACAGTGCCCATGGTCCCACCCGTGAGCAGGGATGGGGAAGTACTGGCTTGCTGCAGAGCAATGATTGCCAGTGTCATGATTTTCCAGAAGTATTCCATACCATGACATCATGTAATAAACTGACGGAGCTGGGAGGGCTGCTGAGGGAGAACCACAGCCCCCAGAATGCTCCTGTCCCTTCCCACGTGGTTTCCAGGAGCTCTGCTCTTTTGCCTCTGATCGGGTCCTCCGTTGGCTTATTGAGAACAAAGAGAAGGAAGAAGCAGAAGTACATGGCAGTGGTGTTTGATAGTCTGTGCGTTACTAAAGTCTACCAGCAATGCAAACCTGCTACTTGCCTTACAGAAGAGATGCTGGTCCTTCTGGAGACTAGCTGGCACCCGCCATCCCCTACAGAGACAGCTTCTTGCCTTGGCTTGGTCCAAACTACCTGATATTCCTTGAGCACCCCATGTGAATTCTTCACACTTAGGATTTCCTCATTTTCCTCTCTCTGGTCTCTAACACTAGCTCTGGTCAAAGACAGGTCCGTGGGTGGTTAATAACAGGTGCGCCTTTATTTAGCAGTGCAAGATTTATAGTCTGTTTTCTTCTATTGTGTTGATTTATCTAACTGAAATTCGAATTTGGAAAACTGCAATTGACAACTAACCACTCTTGGGGGATAGGGTCATCTGCAGCTCAGTCTGACATGTGCCTCTTTCTGTCTTTGTGTCAGGACAGCTGGACTCCGGGCACCAACATGACTGAGCGCTTTGACTGCCACCACTGCAAAGAGTCCCTGTTTGGTAAGAAGTACATCCTGCGGGAGGACAGCCCCTACTGCGTGAAATGCTACGAAAACCTCTATTCCAACACCTGTGAGGAATGCAAAAAACCTATTGGTGCTGACTGCAAGGTACGGCAGAGTTGTGTCTTGTTATGTCTCATTATGGACATCTTGGTGGGGTAGCCTGGACACACTGCCCATAGCTCTGAGCACATCCCACACTCTAGGGCACAAAGAACAAGGCCTCTACACAGAACAGGCAAATTCCTGAGCTTCTTATTTATCATTATGATGAGAATAAATGATTTGGTCCTCCAACATCTTAGACATGTTTTTGGAACCAGTGGGAATGCCCAGGGTACTTGAATGCCCAGCACATTTAGCTGGAGGTGACCCCTAACTGTATTTGAGAGGAGTCGATGTTCATCAGCAGAAACAGAGTTGAGAGCACAAAAAGGGTTTTCAGGTGAAAATGTTTGATATTAAACACACAGCCGATCCTTCAGTGTTCCCCAAAGGTAATGGGTTAACTTTAGAGATCTTTTCAAAATTGTAACAAGTGCTGACATTTTGCCTCATCATTTAAGATGGAGAACGCTGTCTTTGTGTGGGAGCCTTTACAGGTGTCCAGGACATAGTGCTATCAGCTTAATGGTTACACAGGGTTTTGTTTTGTTGAGAGACCATGCTTTCTGGACCCCTATACCTGCATTTCACCATTTCCCATGGCAAGGTCTTATTTAACAAGCATGGTAATAGAAATGGAAAAGCACCCCTCTCTTCCTGTAAGACACAGGGTGATCTGAAGATCTAATGTTAGAAAGTAACTCAATTAGAAGAGCCCAACGGGCTTTGGGGCCAGCTGGGATCTGGGAAGGCGGCTGACACCAAGTTTGCCTACCTTTGGCTCAGAGGGAGCTAAGCTGCTGCCGGCTCTGCAGTGACCACATTTTGTTGTCATCAAGAGACAAGATGCTCAGGAAAAGCTGCCAACCCACGGGCCACAAAAGCCTGGCTAACACTGACTGAAGCAATACATCAGTTACAACACAATTAGCCTTTAAATGGAGAATAATGATAGTGGAGTCTAACTAAAGGTGGCAAAGGAAAGACCAGAGGCCTTGCTTGCTTTAGTTACGCGCTGCTGCACCACATGGCAACACCTTTCTGCTCTGAACAGGGTGTCAGCACCTGCATTCCTTTCAAATTAGCAAAAACAACTGGAGCTCACACCAGTTTTACTCTGGCTGAATGAAGACAGATGACACCTGAGGCATCCAGTGAGGTGCTTGTTGGAACGCTGTGGATGGACTTCAGCCAATACACACTCTCCCTGCACAAAATTAACCTGTTCAAATTTGGCCGAGAATTTCACTGGCAGAGCGAGTTTGCATTAAAACAGCAATCTGCATTGCACGGCCCCATATGGGATTCTTGAGCTGCATGAGGTGGCCTGACATTTGATTTCCTACATTGTTGTTCCATACCTCCAGGAGCAGCGGTTAGTTGCTAATACTGGTACTACCACCCTACCGTTACTTCAGAGACTCAGAGATATAAAAACACGTGCTTATCCATATTGGGAAAATTTGAAATCCTGATCCATTCTACCTTATTGGAAAATGAGTCGGAAAGCCCCTTTCGGAAGCCTTAGAAAGGTGAGAATGTTTCACCACCATGACAGGGAACTGGCAATAATCTGTAAGAGGCTATAAAACTGCCAGCTTTCCTACAGCTCATTAATATGCAGATTAGAGAAGAGATACAGCTGGTCTGACCTGGAAAAGCAAAATATTTCTGCCCCATACTAGAATGTGCTTTTGTTTTAATGCCTTTTTCTAATCCCCAGAGAAGATATTTCCATGTGTTGATATTCAAGAATTTCAAAACTTGGACTGGCTTCAACAAATCTCGGACAAAGTATTCAGGAATTAATCAAGCTGAACTTTTCAACCCAGATTTATGGATTTAGGGAGTGTGGGTGTTATCCAATACACTTCTCTTCTGTACTTTTAAACAAGACCCACCCTAACAGCCGATGAAAAAAAAAAAAAAAAACTAATTTTCTGCAATATGAGAATATTTTTATATGTAATGAACCAAAATTTTACATGGAGAACACAACTATAGGACAGTAAATAAAGATTTCTTAAAGAGATGAAAAGTAAACCAGAACCAAATGCATCCTTGCTTTTTTCTGTGACTGCTGTTTGTGCCTGCAAACAGCCCTTCATGCTGTAGCTTTTCAACCTGTTGGCCAATTTTAAGCAAATCTTGATAGATGGATAGGAGTTCCAAACTCGGCAAGCTCCTGCAAGTCTTCTGGAAATAAAATGTGGTGAGCAGTAAAAACACGATCCCATTAACGTTCCCATTGAGAGGAAAACTAGAGTCATTTTTCAATTACAGCAACAGGCACTAGAGAACACATTTGAGCGAGAGCCCTTGTAAGTGCCTCAGCCACAAGTTTCAGTCAAAGCCTGTGCACTGTGATTAGGCGTAATTCAGTCACCAAACACAAAGTCATGAAAGTCATGCTTCTGCTCCTTATTAAACTACATGTACAGATAAATATACAAACACACAATAGATATAAACACACATATATATAAATACATATATATGGAGACCCTCAAGGTCAGGCTGGCCAGGGCTCTGAGCAACCTGATCTAGCTGTAGCTGTCCCTGTGCACTGCAGGGGAGTTGGAACTAGATGTCCTTTGAGGTCCCTTCCAACCCAAGCCATTCTATGATTTTTTATGTATATGTTTTTACACATTGCATTTGCAATGCAGTTGTAACACAGCCTTTATACGACTGTAAAATTCAGAACTAAAATGTAACAGAGTGAAAGCACTATCAAAAAGGGTCACATCTGGGCCTCTGTGTCTCCCAGGGGTACCCACCCTCAAATCCACAGGACAACCTGAAAAGCTCCATTTAGCTTCTGTCTGAGATCCTCCTTTGCAAGTCCCTTCTTGGCCACCACTGCTTCTCTGCACTGAGGAGAGCTGAAATGAGAACCCAACTGCAGCGGAGATGCTCCTCATTTCACACTGCAATGGATTTCCTTCCTGTGGATGGCTGAGTTAGTGCATGGCTGTTTCTTGGGGCTTGCAAAACATGAGACTAAAGACACTCAAACTCTGACTGGCCTCTGAGAGGTCCAAACCGATGCTACATTTTCACTTGGTGTTTAGAGCACAAGCAGCCCATAAAATAGCCATCCTGAAGACAAGCCTTCTTTGAACACAAAGCAGGGGAGAATTTGCTTTGTTATCTTTCAATCTTTTTAATGGTGATTTCTGAATAATTACTAAGTAATAACATTTTTTGTTATTTTAAATGCTGTCTTTTACAAAAGACAAAAAAAAAAAAAAAAAAACCTGACAGCATGCGATGTTAATTACACCTTTGGATTTAGGCCATTCTGTTAACTGTAAACAATTCTAGCTGCTGTTTATGGAATTTTCACAGACAGATTAAAAGCTTCATGCGCTGAGTGGTAGGAGACACTGGCAGACAGACTTAAAACACGATGCCATTTCTGTCACAGCTCTTACACATTATCCATATGCCAACAGGTCCTAACAGCAACTTGCTCCTTCTAAAAAGAAGAGGCTGGTATTTCAATGCCTGTGTCCCTGCTCACTACACCCACTGCTTCATGCTTCTTTCTGGAAACCCACACATTATGTTCTCACTTGCTTAACTGCTTAACTGTGACTTTTGGTTGGTTTTTGCCATTTTTTAAATAGTTTCTTTCCAGGCCCTCTGGCACAGAAACCAACACAAATTCAAGAAATACTTACAGAACCGAGTGCTTAATGCAGACCGCAAGCTGGCTTTGGCAAGCAGGAGAGGGTGAAAATTCCCTCTACAAAACATGAGAATGAAATTTGAAGTGGATTGTGCCATAAGGCTACTGCAGCAGCACATAGGCCAAAATGAACCAAATGGTCAGTCTCACACAGAAACTAAATGGAAAATACAGCATCTAATAACGTGGGTCAGGAAAGGGTGAAAAGATGGCCTTCTAATTTTTAATTCGTGTTCTGAGTTGCAACACTCTCTGTGTGTTACTGACTACCAGACTAGCTGTTGTGATGTGGAGTGGTGACAGACACCTCCAGACACCCACACGGTGGTTTGTTGTTGTACCCCATTCCCCTTCTGAGAACAGCATTGTGGCAAGCAAAAAAAGTCTGATGTGCTTTTCATTCACAAACAAACGTGCAGTTACTCTTCTGGTAACCATGCCTCCAATCTCCTTCTTCCTGCCCGGTCCCTGTTGAGACCCAGTTCAGGAGAAAAGGTACCATGTAACAGCTTAAGGTTACTTGGACCTGTACAGGTCTAAGACAGGATACAAGGAGCTGAAAACTGTTACCCTGACAAAGTTTTCTTTGGGGATGACATCAGGAAAATAAGTGAAAATACAACTGCTTGAGAAGTTTCAAATTCATTTTGCAAGGGAGGACTCTCTGCTCTAGATGTAGATAGGGTTCACATTAAGTTTTGCTTAAGCAGCCAGTGATCTGAGCATGAAAAAATACCATCCTCTCGGCCCACCCTCTGATGTATGTAGGAGAAACAATCCAGAATTCACCTAAATTTGGACATCCCAAGGAGCTGAAATTTTCAGCTGAGGCTGACTCTCAGATCAGGCTGAGAAACGCACTCGTACAAATTTGAGGAGTTTCAGGCCTTGCTAATCAGATATTTTTCTCCTCATACAAAAGCAGATAAGAAAGTGATTTTTTATCTACACTCACAAACAGCACAACTGAATTAAATGTCAAATATTTCTTCTAGCAAATTCTGCTGCAGGATTTGTTGTAGCTCTGCAGAGGCAGGCACTGCCATCCTCCCCCTCTGTTTTCACTAGCAGCGCATCTGTAACTGGTCTGCAGCTCCGCTCTTCAGCTGCAAAACACTTGCACAGGACAGACCACGTCCTTAAGCACCCAAGTACGTGCATCTCTATCTACATAAACGCAGTTCCACTTCTTAAATTTCAGTCTATGGTAATTCTTCAGTCTCTTATCTGTGCCTATGTGTGCTCTGTCTAACAAGACCACATGGCTATCAGTTTTCATAGATGCCCAGGCTGATGGTAGACAGCCATTCCCCAGATTTCTTTTAGGCAACATAAGAGGCTTCATTAAAACTAGAGTTAAAATACATAGCACTGGGGACTCTTTCCTCCCAAGCTGCACAGAGCAGCTGAGAAGCCACACTCATCAATACTTTAAGGATACGCTCCAGCTCCGAGTCCATAATAGCCATTTTCCTTATTAGTTCTTCCTGGGAACACATGCAATAAACAGGAATTAGCTGTGTATCACTTGTGTCTTCTGCTGGAACAGATTTGTTTAGGTTACAGTCAGCTTGTATAACCTCGAGATCACATGCCTAGAGTGAATCTATTGCTCGTTCAGCTCAACTGAGCACCACGCTAACAGACAAGCCTGAAGTCATCTCTACAGATGCAGCTTTGCCAGTGTAAAATCTGATCTAGATCAATACATCTACAACGTACCTGCAGGCCAACAGCTCCAGTTAGATGTGCAATGAAGTGCCAGAGACAAAACCTGATATCCAGCAACGTTATTGCACTGACCTGAGACCAGCCGTGAAACAACTCCAACTCTTTCATCAGTACCTCGGACTTCCTTGCTTCGGATGACAGATTCAGAGAGAAAGCAATAACCATCCCGACCGCCCAATGCTCTGATGCAGACATGTCAAAGCCAGACATCTTAAACACCCCCTACATTTGATGACAACACCTGTTACAATCATTCCAGCCAGCTAAAGGTTACTCTCACCAGCCTGCATCTTGCCTGCCTTGGGTTGCAGCTATGATTCTTCACTTTGCCATGATGATGTGTCTGCTACTTCCACCTACAGTCTTTAATTAACCCACAACACAGACATAACACGTTGCTGTTTTACTTTAACCTGAACCCACAATATCTTGCTCTGGGCTCAGATCACCCAGCTGGAATCACCTGGGACTGCACTGACATGGAGTTGCTTAGGCCACAATATATAGGTCTGACACAATGCATTATTTTCATTGCACTTTACATAATTGGGAAAAAACAAACAAACAAACAAAAAAAAAACCTCCTGATATTCTGCAACTCACTCTTCTTTCGGTCAACCAGAATAATCCAGTGCTTGTAATTAATATATGTCAGATCTTGAGCTTGAACCTGAGAGCTCTGAGAACTTATGTCTGCTGAATTTTTGTATTTCTCGTTCATGACAGCGCCCTCCCTCATACTGAAGCCTACACATTTAGGGGCAGACACCCTTTTTTGTAATGGTCTACCCATTTTGTCTGAACTCCCAAGACACTGTTCAAATGTTACATGATTAGGCTACTTTGACTTTCAAAAGACAAAATCCATCCATTTAAGTCACAATTCTTAGAACTGTTTTTGTGTGTGTGTATGTAAGTATGTTGGTTTTGTTTTGTTTTAATCAATAAAATTACCACTGGGGAGATATTTTAAATACTTACGTGCTCCAAGGTGTTAATTGCCACGAGACTTGGTAAAAATCAGGTGCAACACGCATGCAAAGGAACAGGTATCAGGCCAATTCCACCCCTGGTGTAAATGTGCTGAACTACTAGAAAGTAATTGGGAAAAGGGCATCTGTCCAGCAATGAACAACTATGAAATGACCTAGAAACTGGCAATAACTAAGAAAAGTGAGGAAAGTCTATTATATCCCTACAGATAACAAAATCTGCCTCAAAACCAGGACTTCATCCTCAGAGGAAATACCGAACTGAAACTAGTTGTTCCTCTGCTGAACTGAAATTGAATTCAGTTGACCCTGAGCTGAAAGAAGGCTGATAGTTGTCATCAGCTGCTTTTGGTAATCACAGAAAAATAGGCTCACCTTCATCAGAACATGCTGTTTGTCGGAGCGTGTAAATTAGCCTTAACTCTGGCTGTGATTCAGATCTGCATGCCTACATTCTCTGAGCTTCCAGCTGTGCAAACCATTCACTCTCTTTACTCTGTGGTTTTGGATTTCTATAGGATCTGTCATACAAGGACCGCCACTGGCATGAAACCTGCTTCCACTGCTTCCAGTGCAAGAATTCGTTGGTGGACAAGCCTTTTGCTGCAAAAGAGGAGCATCTACTTTGTACTGACTGCTACTCCAATGAATACTCTTCCAAATGTAACGAGTGCAAGAAGACCATTATGCCAGGTTAGAATGCTCACTTTTTGGACTGAGGAAAGATCAGGCTTAATATTAAGCCCAACCTCGGCTACATGACTGAAGATCAGAGGAAACTCACAAATCTAACAGCTTACTTAATTCATGATTTAGCTTTTAACATAAATAGCCTAAATTTAGATTCTTCAATAAAATTGAATTGGTCAAAATATCTCTAAGGTCCTTCTCGAGCACAAAGACCTAAAGAAATAGGAAAGAGCTATCTTCTCTTTCAAGTTGGGTATCCAAGAAAATGGATGCCTGAGGCACAAAGTTGCAGTAGTAGATAGCTAAATCCTCATTTGCTCATGACAGTGCTATAGCACTTGCTTTTGATTGATGTGATTGATGATTTGAGGGCCTAAAGTGGAAGGAATATTGGTCCAGAAATAAAATATTTAAGGGCAATTTAAAGAATCCACATGCACGTTCCATAATGGTTACTAGTTCCATTTTTTCCAGTAAAATTTTTCCTTGGCTGGTCCTCACAATAGTCATCTTTGACAACAGCTGAAAACACTTTATTTGTGTACCTAAGATGTCTTGATAAAAATGAGGGCTTGATGGCAACATAGGACACATAAATAAGAAACAGAGGTATGTAAAAGCAAGTGCACCTACTCATACAAGTGCCTTATTATTGCATATGCACCTGTTTTTTTCAGATACAGCATTATAAGCTGATGTTTGAGAACAGCCAGACAGTGCTAGTTTTAAAGCTGGAAATATTTTTATTAAAGTTTGTTCATTGATCATTCCCATGATCAATGAGCTCATTTACAGAACAGATCTCTTTGTCTGTTATACAAGTTATGGACTGACAAGTAGCAATGGAGGCTGGATTCAGGGATACCCTGATTCAGGCAGGGATAGCTGGATTCAGACACAGAAAGTCCCTTCTTCTCTTACAATCCAAAACAGAAGAAACGAATTTTTACAAAGCTTTACAAAGCAGCTAGTTTTTAGCTGTTTGTTCAAGATAGCCTTCATGTCACCACATTTGGAGAACAGCACACCCAGCATGCGTTTTCTGCTTATGCAACACACCACGTTAGTACAAAAGCTACAACAGAGCCCTACAGTCACCAACTGAAACATAATTCATTTCAAAAGAACCAGTAATTGGTTGGATACCCTTTATGGAGTCCGTTGATGGTACACTTGCTTATTCTTTGCTCCACTAAACGTACAACTTAGATTTAATAATGCGTTATCATGACAAGCCCATCAAATACTAAATTCCAAACTTGATCTTTCAGTCCTTCTGCAAACTGAACTCCCACTGACTTCAATCTAGCAGGTAACAAGCAGGGTTCCTTCTGCCTTGTGTTTCAGGAACAATGCAATCCCAAACAGAGAACAGCTAAAAGCGTGAAAATAGAATTCTAGACTATTCAAAATATATGTATGCGTGTGCATGTATCCACATCTTTCCACTGAATGTCATTCCTTCAAGGACTGACTCATCTGCTCCTTTTGGTATGATGCAAAAAGCCACCAGCACAGAGAGCACGTAATTCTTAGAAGGTGCTCATTAATAGAATGGATCTGATCAAGCCTGTAAGAAACAGGCGGCAAGATAATTAGCAGTGCACTTAACGCACTGCTGCAAGTCAGTTCTTTAAATAAACAAAATTCCTGAAGTATGCCTCTGGGCATAATTTAATGACACTAAAGAAGAAAAATAAAATTATGCTACCAGTAAACAAAGAGGAATTAATATTTGAGAAAGGGAAAATAGTACAACTTCACCCTGCTGTAATGGAGGTGAGGAGAGTTGGCAAAGCAGTGATTCTGGTTCTTCATCATTAGCCAATATACAATCAGCTCACCAGTCTCCCAGGCACCTGACATCATGTCAACCCACTAAGAAGCGGCCTAAGCCTTTGCTGTTTGCAATATATGTTTCTGTTCTAAAAAGTCGAGGAAGAGGAGAATCACTGCTCTCCAAAAACGTGAAATGGCACCCAATACTGTGCAAAGCTAGTGGGAACACGAAACAGCCTCCGTCTCACAGCTGCACCGCTATCGACCGATAATCCGCAAACTGCATCAGAACATCAGCCCTACATTCAGTTTATGCTCTGCTCTCGTTACAGGTACCCGGAAGATGGAATATAAAGGCAACAGCTGGCACGAGACCTGCTTCATCTGCTACCGCTGCCAGCAGCCAATTGGGACAAAGAGCTTCATCCCTAAAGACGATCAGAACTTCTGTGTCCCCTGCTATGAAAAGCAGTTTGCCATGCAGTGCGTCCAGTGCAAGAAGGTACTGCCCTTGTGTTACTTAGATAAAACATACGGGATTGAGCTCCACCACATTTTAAGCCCAGTTAGGTAGAAAACATTTTTCTCTATGTACATAGATTCAAAGACAACTGATTTTTAGAGATTATATCATTGCAGTTCCTATCCTGCTCCAGGCAGAATTCTTCCTCAAGGTTAAAGATGTCTTTGTATTGAGAGCATAGGGAGGACACATTTCTGGGGAAAACAAAGCACCCCTGTATTGGAATAACCTTATCCCCAATATAATCTACCACATACCCAAACATTTCAACTGGAAGGCAGATAAGCTAACACTGATTTTGATTTTGTTTTATTACTGAAGTTCAGGATAGGTAAATAAGCTTTACACAGCGCAGATGCTGCTCTTTAGTAAATACCAGTAAGCTCAATATGCTCAGCAATGCAACTTTCTAGGCTCAAGACCTTTTATTTGTATATTTCCTAAATTCTGTTCAGTTTTTAGTATTCTTTCCTAATAATAGCAATAACAACAGATTTTAGAAAAAAATAATCTCATTATGTATGGAACAGACAAGTCTCAATTTCCTGTCAATACATGCAGAGGTATTAACTGTGGATATATCCACAATTTAACTCCCCCTCCAACTGTTTCCTCCTTGCCTCCCTCTACCCTCTGCATACTTCCAGCCACCACTCACACCCACACCGCTCAGACTTTCTTTTGTATCTACCACTGCTCCTGTTTGCCCTTCTAGTCCAGCAAAACTGCAATCTGGTCAGATCTGCTAGCTGACCAGAACTGGCTGCCTCTCTGCTGCTGCAAGGGCAAAACAAAACAGATAAAGGCCAAGGATTTATTTCAGCCTTTGACTGAAAGCAGATCTAGTTGCCTTTACTACCTCCTATCCATCCATCAATTTTTTTGAAGCTTCTAGGAGTTTCTTACCTTAAAACCTCTCTCCTAGTGTCTCGTTTTAACCACAGTTGAGCACAAGCTCATAAATGCTTAGGAAAGAGGCAAAGACAGATGAATACATGTATGAGACAGCACGTACGTATACCAGATTGACTTCCCAGGGAAATCTCCCTTAAGCGAAGAAAGGAAGAAAAATTAAACCGACCAATTTTACAGCTTGCTTACGAACAATCACAGAAGCAAATAAAGTGAAGTTTGTCTAACATCAGGGAAGCTCTTTTTCTAGTGAACAGCTTGTTGTAAGATAAAAAGCCTAGGCAAAATCCGGGGAAGTAGAAAGCAAAGATTTCAGGTAAAATTTGAAATGAAGCAGTCTTTGCCAAGAGAAGTAGCAGGAAACTTAAAGAATTGAAGGTAGCTCTTTCACTGTGAAGAACTAGACAGGCGAAGAAAAAGAGATGAGACAAATCCTAGCACATGACTCTGAAAAAATGGCCTACAGAGAAGACTAGCTTTAAAAAAAAAAAAAAAACAGGGTAAACCAGACTGAAATTATACAGTAAATGGAAAGTAAAGTACTCTTACTATAGGGCATCTTTGTACAACCTGGGAAATTATTATGAATCACTTGCACGCTCTTCTCAAGTTAACTCCAGCTGAAATGATGATTTCGCTGCTGCTAAGCCGTCTTTCCCTCCTTGTACCCACAAAACCCTCACCACTTCTACTTTCTACCAAATCCAGATTAAAACCTGCCACCCTCAAGAAACCGCTTTCTGTCTTACTTCCCATAAAACAGCCTATCACTACAGGAGGAGTTACGTACCGGGAGCAGCCTTGGCATAAGGAGTGCTTTGTGTGCACTGGGTGCAAGAAGCAGCTGTCCGGACAACGCTTCACCTCCCGGGACGAGTTCGCCTACTGCCTGAGCTGCTTCTGCAATCTCTACGCCAAAAAGTGTGCCGGATGCACAAACCCTATCAGTGGTAGGTCTCTCATGGCGAGTCACTTGGAATTTTTTTTTTTTTCCACTGAACTGTTTCTAATAGTAAAAATGGTTCAGTAACTCATTCTTTCTAGCTTGAGAGAATCAAGGCACTACACAGTTCAGGACCTGTGAATTTAAACACTTACGATGCCTTCCAAGTGCCTAACAAAAAGAAGTGGAAGAGGTCCTTAAATTGAAGCTTTCTCCTTTCCACCTGGCTTCCATGAAACGCGGTGGACACACGGTCACAGCTACGCGTGTGGCGGGATATATCCATGTTCTGTGTGCCATTTCACTCGTGCTCATGAGAGGATCAGTGACCTCAGGAACAAGTCTCTCTCCGCCAGCAGTGTTTAACTGGCTTAGACCTCACACTGCAGCAGTGTATTTCTTCCCTGATTTTTCAGGATGGCTGAAAAAAAACTGAGAAATCACACAGATTTTACATGCTGCTTACAGCACTCAAAAGAGCAATGGCTTACAGCTTCACCTGTGAAACAAGCATAAAATTACAGCTTCCTATAAGTGAAGCAATCAGCATTTAACACCAAGATTGCATATACCTGAACCACTCAGTTATACCTGAACCATTTTCTCTCCTGTTCATACTGCCCGGCCCCTCACTAACATGTGCTTGTTGGCATATCTCCTAGAAAGGCCAGTGCATAACACCTTCTTTACTGTTACCCATTCACATCAAAGAAGCATTTCTCTTTTGACTGCAACAGCCCTTTCTTTCATATGCTCGTTTTTCTTTCCACAATGTTGCTAATAAAAGCAAAACAAAAAGCCCTCTCATCAAGTAAGTGATATGCCCAATTAAATCCTTCAACCGACTTCAAGATAGTAAAGATACAATTCAAACCATATTCAAATTGCTTATCGTTTCTAGGGTTAAGCAATAATTACCAGTACAAAAGACATTTGCTCCTTTTATCTTTTATCCTGATAACCTCCACAGCCCCAAACTTTTGAATGTTTTTTTGCAGTTTTGCTTCCTTTCTTGAGGCACCCCTCCTTGAAATCTGTGAATGAAGTCATTCCATCACTTGTCAAGACTTCTCTTCTAGTGAACTCAATGCATTTTTACAAAACAAAATTACCTTACTCAGAGCCCACCAGCGCTCTGTCAATAACCGCCATTCTGCTGCAGTTCAGGGGCAGCTGCCTTCCTTTTCTTCAGCTGTGTATCGTAGCACCATCCCGCTGCCAGATAAGGTCTGAGCCATCCCTTTGAAGTTTATTTCTGCCACCATCCATAACCAGTACTAACAATCTAGTTCACTAACTCAGCTGAAAGCAGCAGAACTACTTGAGGATGAAAATCCTACTTGCTCCCAAATCTTGCTCCCAAATCAGGTGGCAGTATCAGCACAGCAGCAAACAGAAACAGATTTGACACACAATGGCATTTCTTCACTACAATGTCAGATCTCCATGGCTACCCAGATGTAGGGTCTGAAATAGCACCACTTAATGGCTCTTCTCTTGTAACAGAACGCTTTTGGTTTTCAAACAGGTCTCGGAGGAACCAAGTACATCTCATTCGAAGAGCGGCAGTGGCATAATGATTGCTTTAACTGTAAGAAGTGTTCTCTCTCGTTAGTAGGTCGTGGCTTCCTTACAGAAAGGGATGACATCCTCTGCCCCGAATGCGGGAAGGATATTTAGAGCTCAAAATAAGAGGCAGGGAGGAGAGGAGGAAAGCTGCGCTTGCAAATTATAGTCTGAAGCACATGGAACTAGCTTTGCCCTTCTGTGTTTCGCTGTACTATTAACATCACTTAACCTTCTTATTCAAACTCTCCAAGTACGGAGGGAAAACAGCTTCAGAACCTCTAGTAGCAGTGACGGTGTTTAAGATTTCTATAGCTAACAAAAACTAATGCAAAACCTGAGTTGCAAAACTTGGGTGTTATTGACATAATACACTTTAGTTTCCACTAAATATTCCAGTTTAAGCATCTGATTTAAGTTATGAGCAAGTGATACAGTTCAAGGGTTACAGTGGCCACAGGCAATAAATTCATAGATGGATATTCAGGGTGAAGCCCACAGCCTATTGAAATCGATGGCAAATACCATTCCGTTTCAACGAGGCTGTGGTCTCACCTCAGTGTTCTTGAGCTATGTGACTAGTGTGTGCTGTCAGGTACGTAGAAAGACTACAGACGTAGAGGGTGTTTTAAAGTACAAGGATTTGTGCAATGTCAAAAGAATGATAAACCAGTTGAAGTGAGAGTGCTTCGTAACAGATATTTTATTGCATGACTAGCTGATCATTGTGTGAAGTACAAGTTCTGATTGACAGTCTTAGTATTACATTTAGTCAACATTACACTGCACAGTGTATTTTTAAAAATAAAATCATTTAAAACAAAACTGTTATCATGGTTTAATTGCATTTAGACACTAGGCATTTACAAATATGCTTCCACAGCTTTACGAAACACAACGTAAGAGCCAGACAAACACAAACCTTTTTGCACATCCAAGTCACTCCAAAATTGTGGCGCTTAAACAATTCTCACACAGGCCTTGCTGATACAGCAGTCTTCTACTAACTGCAGTCACTGGGAAAGTTACCAGCAAAATCAAACCATGTGAAAATACAGTTCTGACTGCAGCTGATGAAAGTGTGCTCATAGGCTTTAAACTCAAGACCAAATATTCTTTTCAGTGACCACGGATTAAAAAATTCAAACATTTATCTGTGCAAAAGTCGGAAGTTTAACTTCTATACTAGGGCAGGCTTCAATTTTATTACATATTGCTATATGTAACACTCTTTGCCATAGCATCATTTCTGCTACATATTTGCTACAAATGCAACAAAAATTAAAAGGGTAATTATCCTGTGAATTGTTTCATCTTCCCAAAGCACCCTTCAAAAAATGTGGCCATGTTATGCAAAGCACAAAGCCAGCATATCTTCCCCACGGAATATCACGGAAGAGGACGAAAGTCATGCCACTCTTCCAACAAGAATCTTTCTTTACTCAGAGGGTGGTGAGGCCCTGGCACAGGCTGCCCAGAGAAGCTGTGGGTGCCCCATCCCTGGAGGCGTTCAAGGCCAGGCTGGATGGGCCCTGGGCAGCGGAAGATGTCCCTGCCCACAGCCAGGGATTGGAACTGGGTGGGCTTTAAGGTCCCTTCCAACCCAAGCCACTCTATGATCTTCAGACATGGAAAACGATTAGGAGTGTGCTTGGCCTGTGTCCAGCTGTGTAAAGTAAGTTTGCTTCTAGTCCCTACCATCAGTCTTGAATTTGTCTTTTTTTTTTTTTTTTTGGTACTGAGCGTAAAAGCACTCACAGGTCGTTCCTCTCATTATTTCAACAAGCTGAAGAGATGTATTGGATCACATTTCGTTTACTGTACAGTTTGAATAACTTGGGTGTCTGACATTTTTGGAGTGTGTACTCTGCCAAGCTGATCTCACTAAACGATGACTGAGATCTGTCCTTCAGTGACTTCACTCTACAACAGAGGCTGTAGTAAAGACTAGCCATAAAAATCCCTCTTATCACCACACCTCCCAGAGCAGGAGAGCACCTACCTCAATTACTCTCCTCTGGGGTCCTGGCAATCCCCTGCACACTGCAGCTCCACTCTAGTACTTTGCTGAGAGGAATGCAATTATCTAAGGGAGCACTGTAGGGCAGCAGGAGGAAGCGTGGCTTGCACCCTGCCCCCGAGCCATTACAACAGAAGTAGAATGGTCTCAGCTTTGAGGAAGGGAAGGTGAAGCATAGCAAGGATGGAAAGCATTTCGGCTTTGAAGAGGACTATCACCACGCATCAGTGCGGTTCTGCAAAGCACTCCTTCAGACATACCAGCACACCTACTCTTCTAGCAACTGGACTACAGCAAAACATCACCTAGGCCCTAACCCACCACCAAGAAGCCACCCACAAAGCACAACTCCTACCAGTTACGCTAGTGCAAAGCCAGCACTTCACATGCTGCTAATTGCCGCTAAAATTCCAAAGCAGCTACTGAGCATTCTACCCGGTAAGCTTGTTCTTAAGTTCTCATCACTTGAAGTTCTCTGGAATCTAACTGTACAAAACGAACTAATCTAATTACATCATAAAAACAAGTCAGAACTACTGAGTTTGCTTTTAATTGAATTTATTTAAATAGGATAAGGCTACTTAAAAGACAACTCTTTACATACAAAATGTACATTACGTTATAGTTTGCTGTACTCAAGTACAAAAACTGCACAAGTGTTTAGTAAAAGGGAAACAGCACACAACATTTCAACACTCACATTCTTACCATTTGACAGCATTCAAGAAGTGCCTTCTATGTTGTAACAGTGAACGGAGAACTGTCAGTAATGAATTAAGCTACAGTTTTTGGTTTCAATATTAACCAATCTAAAAAAATGTAAACAAGTTTTCAGATCACTACTGACAGCTTCTTTTAGTGAGTTAATTAAGTGGATTCAGAATTGGAGTTCTTGTTTTACTGCATCTGGAAGCATTATTGTTATTTACCATCCATATCTACAGTGGATCTAGACTGGCCTCATCCTGAGCCACAGAGATTTAATAAAAAAGTTGCCATCAACTTAACTGGATTCCTGCCTTATAAGGCACTACCAATAATCCAGATGAGACCTCAGGTTTCACAGAAAAGCAGCACCCACCTCATATGATCACAGGAAGGTAAAAGAATAAAAGAACCAGGGAAAAAAAAAGTGCAACTATGCACACTCTCAGGTACTTGATCTTCCTGACCCTATCCCTCTCCAACTGTTAGTAAGTTGAGAAAGCACTGGCCTGCATTCCACAGGTTTTCCGCATGTTTTATCAGCATGATTACAGCTAGGAAAACAAGAAAATGTGCTGTATCAGCACATTTTTACACTGATGTATAAAATACGCCCATGATTAGAAGCAAACGTGGCACTAATCCATTCACTACCGCCTCTCAGAGATCCCTATCAGACAGTCTGACGACATACCGCCATCTGTGTGTTTCTTATTTCATAAGCCAGTAAGAGAAACTTCAATTTGAAGTAATGCTGTTAAATAGTTCATCTCTTATTACCAACCTAACTTGCACTGGAAAGTCCACACTCGTGTTCCGTGCAACAAAAAGGGAAGAAAAAAAAAAAAAAAACAGTCTGAAACAATCTTATCAGCAGGATGGTCAGTTTCCTCATCTAAAAGAATATCTTTTTGTAAACAAAACAACTCTGGGGATCACTCTGAATCTCAGTAACTATTTTAACTATTTAACCAGAACTGGGACAAAAAATGAATCTTACTGAAAACAAAATAGAACAAATAAAGAGTATGCATGTGATTCGTTGGGACATGCAGGAGATGAACTACAATAACCTTGAAAACTAAAAGTGGAGAGTTTAGTATACTGCAATACTAGCATCTTTTCAAGAGGAAATAAATTACTTGGAGTACAATTGTAGACACTCTTAAGGTGACTGGTGATAATGACTTCAGACTTACAACAAGGAACTTTTCAATTTGTTAAAACTTCACAGCAATCTGAATCCCTGCAAGGTTTAAAAAGAAGTGTACCTCAGCTGTTCAAATATGACTTCTCTGTTTGAAAATATGGAAGTAACATTTATGTTTTGAGCACCACTAGCTACCTCATGGCCATGTAACATGCTGGATTTTCTTTTTTGCTTCCGTAGGCTTCAGGTCATTCTGCAACAGAAGAAAATACATAAGTACTCTTAGACACACTGCACCAAGTAGATATCAGTAACTAACCTAAAACGTTCAAAACTAGCACTAATTGTTGCTGTACTCAGCTGTACGCTACTACAGCAGCTTTCTATCGCCATCCTGTGGAGAAACTTAGTATCACAGAGCTCCTCCAGAGAAGACAAAGGAATGTAATTACCTGCAAATCATGCAAGTCTTCTGCTTTTTCTTAACCCTTTAACTATGCTAAAAGATCTTTCAATAGAAAAATTATGCATCTTAGTACCAGGCACACATCGAGCTTCAAGACATCTTCCTAAAGTTATTTCAAATTGCCTTCTTAAAACATTCTAAAATAGAACTAGAAAATCAATTTGCTTTTTTGTCAAATAATAGATGTCAGGGGGAAAAAAAGGAAAAGTAGGTCTTCCTTTGTAACAACCTGCATCAAGGTGTGAAATAAATGCCAAAGCCTCGGATGAACCCATCTTTCAAGAACCCCTCCTCTACACCATGAAACCAGAAAACATGAAGCAAGCTCAAAGTAAAACAATGGGAGATTTAAGTGGTGAAATAAAGATCTTTCGCCATCCAGAAACAGGAAAAAAACTGAGAAATTACAGCTTTAATAGTTCAAACAAGCAAAGTAAACACAGATGCACGACTCTTCCAGAACATTCTTAAACACACTAGTTTTGGCACGATCTACAGATCTCTCCTCTCCTTAAGAGTTAGTTTACAGCAATAATGCGAGTCTCAGGCACTGAGAGGTTTTAGGTAATTGGACCCAAAAATCAGAAGGCTATTTTGGTGCTCCTCTGCACGAGAGCTTCAGTTTTTCTTGGAATTTAAAATAAAAATCACTCCCTTGAAAAGACAATCATCATTACTACCATTATACTAAAAATACATCAGGCTTTGCATTCCACAACCATTGGCCAAGTGCACTGACTCCTGCCTGCACCACTTTCTATTTAATACCAAGTTCTTTAGTTCCAGACAGTTAAAGTAACATCCATCCGACACACCTGCCTCACTTCAAACTTGTTTGACCCACGTTAACCAAGGCATATAACTGAACTTCGCAGCACCAACTTGGATAACAAACTGTGGCTAAGACAGAAAGCCACGCATCAGAGGCCACTGCTTCTTGATTCGGGGCCATACAAGTTGTTAATGCTGCCTTCCAGAACAGTTGTGTGTTTAGGCGCTCGTGTTTAACAGAAGCCTGATGGAACCTACCAAATTATGCAGTAAGCGTGTTACCTGCATTTCTTCACGTAAGGATTTGAAGAGATGAACAGAAGCCTTTCCACAAGGCAATATTGAGGAAACAGAGATTAGATGTGGTGCCCTGAGAAAATTTCCACATTACTGCATGCCGCGTCCATAAAGCTCCCTCTGCAGTTCAGCTAGGATCAGTTATGTGTTTCCTCCGCTGAAACTTGGACTCATTCCAAGTACTCCCATCTTTCAGTGGAAATGTGAAAAATCCCTTGCATTAATTCAATGTTTGTAACACAAATTAGTACAGCACAAAAGACTTAACCCTACCTTGTGGTATGTCCCAAAGAGAAGCTAGCCCATTGCTTGGCTCCGCTCCTTGCTCACTGGCAGGCTCTTAGACCAATCACATTTACACCAAGTGACAACCACCGCTGCATCTTCCTCCTCAGCTTACAGCTGTGTTCAGCCACATTGCTTACACCTCCAAAGCTGTGCCTTAGTTCTTCTCTCATCAGCTTATCAGCCTCATTCTGCTCTATCCATAGATCTCTTCTCTACCTACAATTTTTTGCAGCTAACTCTAACATGCAGAAACAAGGTAACTGTTTACCTTTATGATTAACAGCTCAGTGATCAGTCTCCTACTCCAGAAGAGCACCCATCTGATCTGTTTAAGATCTCCACATGTGTCTCTCATCACCTGACAGAAACTCAGCTACTCGATTAAGATCACCAAGGCTTAAACTGACTCCTCAAGCCTCTGGCCTCTCCCTTCAGCTAGCGTGGTTTGCTGCTAGTCAGACCCACAATCTAGGCAGCTCTCCAGATTTTCTTATCTAATTCCTACCCCTAGCATGCAAATTCCTATGTGAGATTTAAAACAGATGGCCTTCTTACTTTAAGGATACATTCTACAGCTTGCAGCATCTCACTTCAGTTCCTGCAACATCTCCTCCTTCACTTTGACAAATGAAAGCTTGTCCTGCTCAATCATTCAAGCGTGGTTGTTACAAATGTTACCATTCCACTTTTTCCTTTCCTGCTACAAAGAAATCAGACCGGGCTGTTCATGTTGTTCTCTCTCAGACCTACCATAGCGTTGTTTGCTTTGCTTTGTCTCTGCCACCGGCACACCTTACCTATTACCGACCCATTTCACATGACGTGTGTTTTCTACAGAGCAGCCCCTTACACAAAAGCTTCCCATGAACAAGTACTTCTTTTTTTCCCTTCCACCTCTCCCAAACCGGCCACTCCTTTGCCTGTTTCTAAATACTCTGCTATTACATAGAATAATCCTGGAAGCTTTTACAAAGGTCTACCTTTGGCCCCCTCAAGTTTCAGTAAAAACATGCTGCGCAACAAGATGCTGAACATACATACCGGCAAGTCAGATTCCTCTTTTGGAACAGATCGCTTCAACTTCACAACAGTAGCGCCTGCTACTGGGGACAAAGGGTACGTCTTCAGACTAGCCAGTACACTGCTATTAGTCTTTGAAATATTGTTCTGCTTAGCCTCGCTATTCCTCGCTTCCAGCTTAGCGTCCCCTGATACAGCGGAGGCTGAAATGTAAGCTGAGGCAGCTGGAGGAACCGACAATCTCCGCACGGTGTTGGCGGCGCTTCCAGCCGGGGGAGGTTTCAGGCGGTCAGCGGCTCCGTTCTCTGTCTTCTTCACCTTGATGCTTGTGCTGGTTGAACTGCCATCAAACACAATTAATGGCCGTTTCCTTAATCCTTCCACCACTGCAACACTGGAAATGCAAATCGGAACGTTATCAGAACCACAAGCCAGATGTTTCAACGACAGCATATCCAAGATGTGGGTAGTATAATGAATTTATCTTGCTGAAAGTAAAAATGCATCCCCAAACGCTGACCTTAAACTCCTAGCTGCTCCACATTTAAGCAATAGGAATTGCTTCCAAAACAGAAAGGGGTGGCGGGAGAGGATGGGGCGCACAGGAGGTCAAAGAGGGCAGTGTGAGGAACTTTCTAGGTAGACAACTACAGCTGTACCTTCTGAGGCTGCACCCCTGTATCTCCCTAGCTATTTCAGAGTACCAAGAGATAACAGTTGTTAAGTATTTCAAAAGGTATTTCAGGATCTGATACTGTGACACTTCTAGATCTTCCTGTTTCCACAATTATTCAAAACCACAGTATCAAGATAGACTAAAAAACTGAGATAAGAAATGAAAGCATGAGGCAACAAAGCATACCTGTTTTTGAAATAAGCTGTTGAACACGAACCCTAAGCTGATCTAACGCCTTTTGAATAGTTTGTGCCTTTGTGTCTAGTCAGAGCTGGCCAACTCACTAACAACCACTTTAAGAAAAAGGAGTATTATCAAATTAATATCGAAACAGTAGTATCAAAAGTAGGATCTTGATTGGCAAAACCAAAATAAAGCACAGTTATCAGAGCTTATTCTACATAAATTTACAGTTTCAAAAATGCATTGCTTCAGAATAGCAAAGAAATTGTGCACACTTCAGAAATTAAAAAAAAAAAAGAAAACCACTATTAAGTTAGAAACCTGTTCAGAAACCCCAATTTTCAGTATGCACTTACTGCTTAGTCATCTCACATTAAACAGAGGAATAGTACTTGACCTACAGCATTTTCAATAATGAAGTAAATTCATCAGTTTGTAGTTAGTACCTCTGACAATATCAGCGCGAGTATCTCAACAGACTTTAAAAGAAGCCACAGAGACTTGTTCCATTTGACATTAGGTTAGTAGCTACTGATAAATCTCATGTTAAAAAAAAAAAATACAGCTCTCTTGTACAATTTCTGCCAAGACCAGGGGCTTCTTTAAAAAGGAAAATAAAGGAGTAACAGTTCGGGGTCTTCAAGCACAAGACACAAATCAGCTCTTCTTCCGATTTGCTTCTTCACAACAACACATCACACGACCCTCCCCTTTCTCTGCTCATCAGGTTCCCAGAACAGCTAGAGACAGAGACCTTACTTTCATTCAGTGCATTTGGCAACAGATCAGAAGACTCCTTGGCTCATAGCTAAACTAAATGCGGTTTCTAGGAGAGCTGCTACAAAACACAGCTAGGCCAGGAGCACCCAACTAGCCACGGGTAAGGTTTCACTGAAACAGCAGCAGCATTTAACTCATCCATTAAGTTAAGGCGTATGATTTCACCTGGGAGTCTAAAAAGCTGAGGCATACTCCAAAAATGAAGCATAACACATTTGCTCACTACGGCTTTGTCCAAGAATTTATTACAAACTCTGTGAAATAAGGGATTTTATACCTTTTTCAGTCACCTTAAGAGCAATTTCCCCACTGAAGTTTTGTTTGTTTTTAATTTCAGCTTGCAGACTAGTAAGTCAGGAACTAACTGCAATTCTAGCAGGACGGTTATCAACTCTAAACTGAATGTCAGAATTGTAGAGCTTGTAGAGATGACCACACGCTGCAATACAAATCACATTCCCAGAGAAACACTTTGGACAAATTCCACAAGACTGGGCACCGTACCATCACGAACTGTCACATCTAATTTTTAGACGTGGCTCACAGAAAAACAGCGAACCTTAGGTGTGACATTCACTTTCTTTACGTGAAGCACAAGCAGCTTAAAAGCCTCAGAGCCGGACTTGGATCAGCCAGCACTCTTCAGGAGGAGGATACTGAAGTCGGCCAGCAGCTGAAAAGAAGTGTTTTGAGATCATGTCCCCTTCTGCAAGGCTCTCTGTGAAACCTCAGGTATAACGCACACCTCCCAGGTTCTGAAGAAGTGCTGTAACCACGCAATACGCCTGGCTGAACAAACCAGGAGCATGCCCTAACCCCGCTGCTGATCACGCAGCACCTGGTAAAGGACACAGGGCTCACAAGGAAGCATAAGCTGCTCTACATGAGCACTCTGGGTTTGTGCTGCTTCACATGATTACTCAGATCGCTCATGTAAGTGGGATGGCCTCTGGAGCAACTCCTGGCTATGAGGACAGTTTAATGAAAAATGCTTCTGTTCTTGTCTAGCCTACTCTGGTACTTCAGGCAGCACCCTAAAACCAAGGCGAAGTGTCAGTTCAAGCTCCCAGCCCCTAACTTTATCATAGGTTATTGCCCAAAGTATTCAACTGTTACCAGAACAGGCAGGTGATCTGCTGATGTTTCTGAAACCTGTCATGCCACCTTCCGCACAGAACCCAGTATTTTGAGCTCATTAGCTGTTCTCAGAGGATGCCAAAGTGGTCTGCCAAGAGACTGAGGAAAAATTATGCGTTCTGCCAAGGCCACAGCCCACACGCACGGCCACGGAGCTCCCAAAGACTGAGATTTTTTGGGTAAGATCCCTCAGAAACTACACCTACAGTTTGAGATTCAGACCAACTGCCATGACAACCCCACAGGTGTCTCTGCAAAATGAACTGTCCCTGAACACAGAGGCTTTCTGCAGCGTTTGACATTAAATGGAGTGCATTTGTTCTTATTCGGTATGACTGCCTGCACACTCACTGTTCAGAAATAAGATGTATGAACTATCACCTGTGACCTCAGATATGGATTGTATTGAGGTATATAACATGATACTGCAGCTCAGCTGATAAGCAGCAGGTCTTTTAGGACATACCATCAACCACCAGCAGTAAAACTAAATACTACACTCAACACCGTCTTAAATTTCAGTGAACATTATTAACGTTTTTGCCTCCTATGCACAGCAGCTAGAGGCATGCAAACACACTGAACTCTGCTGATCAGACCTCCAGGCCCCTCATAAATCTTAGCACACTGCGGAGAACAGCGCTTTTTGCAGGGGAATGGAGCAGAAAGCTCCTGTTATTCAGTCAATCTGACTTCTAAACACAGTTAATTGGTATCTTTGACTCCCACATAACTTACAGCCTCAGAATATCTAGGGATTTTGTTTTGTTTTTAAAAACAAGAATGCCAAGGTCTACTTCCTCCTCTGCACAATGGCATCACAGCAGTTCTCCTTCAGCTGTGCACACAACTATGAGGAAAAGCAAAAGATTTTAACATCCAAAAGAGATGACTGAACTTCCTTGATTCTTTCCATGAATATAATATAGCTGAAGTTTTCTCTGAGCAAATTCACTTACTGAAAGCGCTGAAATGGTATTATTTGCTTCCAGTTCTTAAATATTCTAGATAGTGCCTTGCCAATATACTTTTTGGGAATGAAAGGTACAATCCAAGCAAAATAGTAACTTCTGGAAAAGACTTAAGCTTGGCATGCTAGATGTGAAATACTAAGAGTACCTGGTAAAGAAAAGCAGACTAGCAGATTAAACACATCTGCTCTTACTGTCCGTTTTCCCAGCAAATACTAAATAGGTTTGATCATCACTGAGTTTTAGTGCACTGAAATAACAGCTCCTAAGCCTACTATACGTCAGATGTGAGGATGAAGCCATTCCCTCATCTAAAAATAAGCATGACCTCCTTCTCTCAGAAACATCCAGGCCATCACCTTTACTTCTCCGATACAAAATTCTTGTGCACCCTCTTCAGCACACCAACAGCGCCTTAATACTTGATCGCTAACCTCATGCTTTTACCTTCAAGTCACGTGCAGGCCAAGCTACAAACAGTCCTTATATGCAGGTGGAGAAAAAACAAGACAAAACGTAAAAAACACGACATAAGACAACTCCGTATCCTAGCCATTGCTCTGAAAACATGCACACACACACATCTATATATATCACTTGCCAGAATTTTAGTTCTTCCTAGTTAGAAACCTCAGAAAGGATAAAGCAAACTTATCAATTTAACAAACTGCAATAGTACAAAAACATATGAATTTATGTCCGCCTTTCCTTCAAGGTCTATTGATGGAGCCAAACCAAACTGCCCAACTGTCAAATTCTCCAAGCCTTTCCCACTGGAAGCTCAATTACCTTTTATTCTCACTTTTCAACTCATTTTGCTGTCTTTTCTTTTCCATCATTTTCCCCCATCTACTTTTTGGCAAGTCACGCTGAGGCAGGGGAATAGCGTGTTGAAGGTAGAGATCTGTGAGCCCATCTTTGTCCATCTTCACATCGTTTTTGACAAGTATATTCTTCTGTAGGGTACAGGAGAAAAAAAACTGTTACGACCAATTCAAAGCACAAGCAACTTAATGGCAAAATTCCATTCTTCGACAGGTGTTCTGGGCAGCGTTTGAGCCCAACACACCAGGGTGTCAGCAGGGTGCCCTCTGTAGGAGGCCACGAACTGCCCTGTGCCAACAACGGCCACTTCCCGGTGACTGGCAGTGATGAAGACAACCCATCGCACAGCAAAGTTTCAACCAAGGACAGAGGGACACGGCACCGCCGCTCATATATCTTTACCAGAGGGCAGCAGCCACAAGGGACAGGGGACACCAACAGGAGGCACAGGAGAACGTGCACGCAGAGCCACATGAAGGGATGAGCCTGCACTCACCACTCCGCAGCGACTCCAACACCCTGCAGCTCCCACTGCCTCATGGAGGGAACTGGGAGGGGGCGACCGTAATCCACACTGGAAACAAGGGAAGCTGAGACTGCAAGGGGAGGAGGTGTTTCCCCAAGCGTTTTTAATGGTTCCTTTCTGCTGTCTCTTACTCCTTACGCACCCTGCTCCTCTGTTCCTTGACTCTTACCCTGCCCACAGGCTGCAGCCTGCTCCGAGGCACGCCTGCCTCACCCCCACGTGTGCCTCACCAGCCACGTCCCCCAAAATATCAGTTTTTCTTGGGTACTGCTCCTCCACCCTCCTCACACCCCAGCTGACTACTCCCGTGTGTCCTCCCCGTGCCTGCTGCCACTGCCACTCTTCGTGAAGCACAGCAGAGCTGTGCCACATGTTCCTCCAAGCGAAGCTCCCACCACGCGATGCCTTGCATCCATCAGGGCCAGGCGGCTGCGCCCAGCCCTGGGCAGTTCACCACCTTCACCTGCACCCCACCACTGGTTTTTTTTTTTTTTTTCCCCTATAAACATAGTAACATCAAGAAATTGTGATCACAGACCTACTGTTAATAACTGAGGTTTGCACGCACTCTCAAACGTGCTTTCCTGAATCTAACCACAATGGCAGAGCCCTCTTTCACACTTCCAAAAACCAAGCAGCTAGAGCGTAATGCAGCCCTAACTAAGAGAGATTCACAGTGTCAGCTATAAGAGAACACTAATTTTCTTTCTGATCACATGGAAGGCTGTAGGAACAATTTTTTAATGTCTTCTATGGAATTATATTAAGAGGAAAGCCACACTGACTTCATGCAAACGAGAGGTCACTGAAAACAGGCCGAGTCTCTACTGCTACTGGGTTTGACAACGCTCTGTGACTTCTGACACAAGCCGAAAATCTGTACACTTCTGTGCACATGAACCACATGGACAAGAGCCAGGAGTCCACTTGAATCTTGTGGGTCATTTCCAGCTCAGGATATTCTAGGATTCTACGAGCACACAAAAATTCAGCAAGTTCATGCAAAACCCTGAGATGTTAGAACCCTTTTTCTTCCCCGAACGTGTACCCGTGAAGGGCGAGACGAAAACCTGAATGCAGAGAGAGACTGGCAGAAAGCCTCCAGCATCGCAGGCTTGGGGAAAGAGCTCCCCTGCAGAGTACAACGGGGAAATAAGCGCGACGGGCCGGCAAGCCGCAGGGCTCGCAGAGCCGGAGGCCTCCACCCCCCGGGCAAGGCCAGCACCAGGCGCCCGCACCCCCCGCCCCCGGGCGAGACCCGGGCACACCTGCTCCAAGGTGAGCAGCAGAACCTCCTCCGAGAGCAGCTCCGGGTGCAGCAGCAGCTC
>VXAV01006526.1:195131-208649 GCA_013399715.1 Alectura lathami
GGGGCCAGCGTGAGCCGCGCAGCCCGCTGCCTTCCGCGGAGCGCGGAGGAGGCCCGGCGTGCTGCGTGTGCTGGCTCCGGGCGGCGCCTTCCGCCCTGCGCACCTTTGGCGGTGTGGGAGGGTGAGGTGTCGGTGCCGCCTGGAGGTGTGCCTCGTCGTTTTGCCCTAGGGTGGTTCTCGGGAGTTTTCTTTGTGGAAGGTCAGAAAGTGAGTGGAAGCCCCCTGTGGGGTTGCTATGGAGAGGTGTCGTGGAAACCGACGCCAAAATCTTCTTTAAGTAGGAAATTCTTGGCCTTAAAAGATGACATTCTCTTGTTGTAACATGGTTTGCTCCTGGCTGTGTTCTTAGTTTGGTCCAATTTCAGTTACTGGCCACTCGCGAGTTGCATCTTCCATTTTCTTATTCTGTTTTGGAAATTTTTTGCTATGGTCGTCAATATTGTCCTGTAAAAGCAATAAGTGGGTAGGTTTTAGTGTTTTGGTTTAATTTCAGAGTGATTCACAAAAGCATTTTGGTCCACAGAAGTTTCATTTGACGTTTTATATCTCCGCTGTGTACATGGAATTGTGTGTGTTATTTCTCAAATCCAGTCAAAACATTTGGTGTCGAGTAAGCAGTTGTTGCAGGCCAGCCATGGCATTAAAAGGTGGCAAGCGAAGGTCAGCAGATCTTCACCAGTTCCTCTTCGGAGCATTCAGCAGAGTTGTCTGCTGGTTCCATATGAAAGTAAGCCGAGACTGTAGTGCAGTAAAACTGCACAAACTGTTGTGTAAACACTACTAATTGCTTTATAAACTGCCTCAGTCCTTTGGCAGTGCCTGATTGCGAAAGGGAAGGTGTAGCTTGCAGAATGGCGATGTTAGAAGTGCTGCTTAGCACCTGTGACCATTCCAAAATGTTGTCTTTGATAGCAGTGAACCGAAACTCTGGTCATTTTGGTGATACTGCTGCTTGGGCTTACCGAGTGCTGTATGGGCCAAATTAGCTGTGTGACTGCACCTAATGCTTGCCAGTGCACATAGTCTGACTTAGAGCCTGTGAGTACGCTGAATAAAACTGATATTACAAAAAGGAGAAAAAAAAAAAAAACTTAATGGTGAGTTGGGTGATACTTTGCATAAGTTATTTAACTGGCTGGAAAGTTAATGTTTGCTTGTTGCTGCTGGAGGGTGAAGAGTAGGAAATGTGTTAAATGGAATCTGCATATGATATTTCTCTGTAAGAGCTACTAATAGCCCTAAATTTTGTCTATTAAAATATAAAGCAGTCAGATGATAACTCGTGGTGCTAAAAGCCTTGTGGTCTCTCTAAGAGAGCCAAGGCTGGTATCCTTTCATGTGCAGGTGATGTTTGTAAAGCACTTGTAGTGCCCGAGAGTCTGAGAGCCAAGTGTGTCACTTTCCATGTGGAGAAAGCATCGCTTTCTGTCTTGAGTCTACTTCAGAACAGGCCTAGAGTGAAAGCACAGAATTTGACTCATTTCTGTGCTTGTTAGCGTGCTCATTCTGGCTTGCATCATCTGGTTGGACATAAGAGTACAGCCCATTAAAAAATGTAGCTAGGAAGCTTCTGTACAGGTGAACGTTAAATTTCTGCTGCTGGTACTTGATTGTGCGCTTGGAGGTAAGTAACTTCTTTCTCTCTTTAATCAGATCACCCAGAAGACACGATGAGCGTTAAAGCTTTCAAGCTCGTTTCTGCTGTTGAGCGGGAGGTGTTAATGGGAGACAAGAATCACATCAACATCGAGTGCATTGAGTGTTGTGGGAAGAACCTCTACATTGGAACCAATGACTGCTTTATCTATCACTTTCTTCTGGATGAGAAGATATCAACAGCTGGAAAAGTAACTTTTGCTGCCACCAAGCAACTGCATAAATACCTGGGCTTCAAGAAGCCCGTGAGCGAGTTAAAAGCGGCCTCTGCGCTCGCCAGGCTTCTTGTGCTTTGTGACAACACGATAACACTAGTAAATATGCTGAACTTGGAACCGGTCCCTACCGGCGCTCGAATCAAGGGGGCTGTGACGTTCACGTTAAACGAGAACCCTGTGAGCGGGGACCCTTTCTGTGTTGAAGTCTGCATTATCTCGGTCAAGCGTCGGACCATTCAGATGTTCATGGTGTTCGAAGACAGAGTCCAGATCGTGAAGGAAGTGGTTACCCCAGAGCAGCCCTGTGCTGTGGCTGTGGATGGTTACTACTTGTGTCTTGCCCTTACCACGCAGTACATCATTCTGAACTACAACACCGGCACCTCCCAGGATCTATTTCCCTACTGCAGCGATGAGAAACGGCCAATTGTGAAAAGAATAGGCAGACAGGAGTTTCTCTTGGCTGGTCCTGGAGGACTAGGTGAGACAGAGGTTATTCCTCCTTTCAGTTTTTGAACTTGGGAATCAAAGCTCAATGAACAGTTAGTATTGTGCGAAATAATGACGCTTTTCTTCACAGAGTGAACCGAATTTGATTGGTACCAAGTGCAACTTCTGCAGTGACTGGCCAGGTTGTTTGAAGAGCCCCACGTTGCCATAAATTTGTTAAATTAGTCTAGGCAAGTTAACTTTTCCCTCCTCTGCTACTCAGAGGAGTGCATACAAACTGACTTTCAGAGTGGTAACAGACTCACAGATGGGTATCTTTCACTACAGCATTGATAAGAGATGTTAGGGGAACTAAACTGCTTCCCAGCTCCTGTGCAAGTACGCTCTGTGCTAACTGTAGATGATGTCACGCTAGCCAGTGTTGATACTCTCATTTGCTTGATTCTTTAGCAGTAGTTTTCAAATCTCTGTTACAGAAAATGATCAAGTATTGCAAAAGTAAAACTAGATCATGAGAAATGATGCTCTCCTCCAATAGACAGTTGATTTTTCGGACTCATCCTGCTGCAGTTCAACAATATGCCGTGAGTTCAGTAATCTTGAGCTGGTTTTGGAAAAGCTGCGGTATTCCAGAGCTGACAGACCGAAGGCTTAATGCTTTCCTGCTGTTTGCCATGTGGCTCTGCCTTTGGGAGATGCAGTTTGTGTGTCTGCCCTAACACAATGGGAATAACATGACTCAAATCTCAAATGTTTAGGTTCTTCATTCAGCAACCTGCATGCTTTTCTTTGGCATCTATTTAAACAGTGTAGTTAGCTGCTTGTATTGAATTTTCACTTGTGGCCAGAATGTGAGATGTGTATCAACTCACCAGTTTTTCCTGAAAGAAGCAGAGCTTCATTAGAATATCAGCTTCGGCAAACTAAGGATGTTCCAAGATGAAACTTGTTTTTTCAGACTTCAGACTCAGAATTCTAAGTTACCTTGGTTAAACACTTTGATTAGAGCTGTTTGTTACTTTCAGTGTGGACACTCGTGTATAGGGATAAACCAATATAGAAGTGCTATGAAAGTCAAAATTTAGGAATTGGTTGTCTGAAAGTATTCCCTTTTGACATGGTTCTAAGGAGATGCCATTCTTTTTTTTTTTTTTTTTTAGAACAGGTATGTTTTCCAAAAATAGAAAACAATGTGTTTAGTTGGATTTTTGCTTTTATCTCTTCCCCTAGAAGAGAGCTATACAATAAAGACCCTTAGTATAGAATCCAGCATCCTCATGTAAGTAGATTGTCCTGGGGTGAAAATATCAGGTATGTGATACCTTAAGCAAATCCACTTCCACATCTCTAGACGTGCTTTCAGCTTCATTTTTTCCCCATAATACAGGCAAAGCCCAGCTTGTATTAGCTCAGACTTACTAAGACTGCTTGATTACAAAGTTTTTCCTTGCCAAACTCAGCTCAAGATCTTTCCTAAGCGATTCCCCATTCCACCCCCGCTGTCATTTTGTTCACTGTTACCCACCAGCTGTTCTTCCTCAGTACAGTAGCTCAGTAGTTCCTCAGTAGCTTCTTTGAAGTTGAGAAGATAGCTGAGCAGCTCTGTAGTACAAGCGTTGTGCATCAAGGTAAGCTGCTGCTGCAGTGTGAATGGACTTGGCTCGGTGTAAATCTGAAGTGATGCTTTTGGTTTGCTTTTGCACATCTCAACAATTAAGACTCGTTCATTTGGCACTTGGTAGAGTATCTGTGTTAAGTCTAGCCTCTTGTTACTGAGGTGGAAGTATTCTACATTTGTATATTTGGGTTTGTAGGGTTTGAACTGACATTTCTCCAATAGATTAATTTGTTTTTAATTTATGTTAATGAGGAGAAGTTGTATGAGGAGAAGGTGAGAAGCCTTGGGTCTGTGCAGTCTGAAGAAGAAAAGGCTTGCAGAGATCTTACTGACATTTGTGAGGGGCTGGTAGGGGCAACAGTCAGTCTGTGCTCAGTGCTGTTGTGTTGGTCTAAAGGGGGAGAGGCAACAGGTAGCAAGTGAATACAGGAGATTCAGTGTAAACAGAAGAAAGAACTTTGTTTTGATGGTGATCAAAGTATGGAACTTAAAGAGGAATGTGGAGTCTGTTCTTAAATAAAACCTGACTGGATTAGGCCTTGAGCAATGTGCTTTAGCGGGGAGGTTCAGCTGGGCTGTCTCCAGAAGCCCCTCCCAGCTTCAACTATTCCATGATTTTACTGATTAAAAATACACATTTTATATACTCAATTCTAGTTGATTCCTTTTGCTTTTCCAGCATAGACTCTTCTCAGTGGTGCCTGGTTTGAACAGCTGTGTAGTGCTTGAGTAGCCTACAGACAGACAGCTGCACCTTGCAACTCAGAACGAGCACACCTACTGAGCATAGCGACTCATTCAAGGGTATGCAGTGCCCTGCGGTTCAGTGCAAGGGTGTGGAACTGGTCAGTGACTTCATCTCCTTCATGAAGTACATTCCTGTTCTTAACCAGAAACCGTGGATTTTTCTGTAGTTGTGTTACTCCTAGGGGAGAGTTCAATGAAGACGAGGAATGCATCGCTCTGCCACAGGAGCCCCAGCTGCTGAGAGCTGATGGATGTAGGCACTGAGTTGGGAAAGCTCTGTGCATTGCTGTGCATAACTTTTCACTTCCTTAGAGGGATTTTAATGACCTCTAAAAGATCTCTGATTTTAAAAATTAAATTAAAAAAAAAAAAAAAAGAAAAGAAAAAGAGAGAGTCTGAACAAATTATATTTCAAATATAAGCGTTCCTGGGTTTGCTTCCCGTTAGTATGTGCTTAACTGAGATTTTCTACCCCTATATGAAATGGGCTTATAGCATAGAGTAGCAAAGAGTAACAACTGGAAGGCATTAAGAATGGATGGTGCAGTCAGCCTTGCATAGAATTTCACTTCTGAGCCGGGAGAATATCAAGGTCAATTTGGATTGTATATTATGGCAGAACAGCATTTGCTGCGAGGTACTCTGATGGAAAAGCTGATCATCATGGTATGAAAGTAACTAACATTTGCTAATAGTCCAATGTAAAATTGTAACTTTGTGAGCACCCATAGTCAAAGGAAAGGGTTGATAAAGCAGCTTTGAAATTAAAGGATCCAGAAGCTTAGTTTCTACACCATAGTTGTGTAAAAACAACCATCTGTTTTCTTTTCTTTTTTTCAGAGGGAGGGTTGAAGGTGTTTTTGTTTTGTTTTTTTTCTCCAGGGATGTAGGTTATTTGGTTTGTTTGTTTTCCCTTGGTATGGCACTGCTACCCAGCTACCCTTCCCTCACCCTTGCCTCATTATCCCCTGTTTGGAAGAGCTTTTGTAAATTGAATAACATAATCTTTTAATCTCCTCTATCCTTCAGAGCTCAGACTCATTCTGCCAGCTGTCAAGTGGCTCATTCCTGCCGAAGAGCAGTTTTCCTAGCCATGTCTTTTTAGTGGAATGAGAGCACTGGTTACGTGGTATGCGTTCATGTTTAAAACGGAAATTTGCATCATGCTTCAGTGTGGCTCAGTTGTCAAAGAATTATCGAACAAGGTCTGCAAACAAACGTAGGCTGGAATTTTCCTTCAGTGCATTCTGGGAAAGTCTCAGGAAATGGAATTGGGGACCACCAGCTCCAAGAAATAGAAGCAAAGGCGTGTGATCCAGAAACAAGTCAAACTTTCATTAAGCGAGGAGGAGGAAGAATAGGCAGGATGAAAGGTGGTGACAGGGAAACACAAATCCACTGAAGTGATTCTTCTAAAGGAACTTGACTCACTCTGTGAAAACTTTGCATTGTCAAAAGTGAAGAAGTAAATGACTGTGTGTAGCCTGGCATCCTCTTCGGACACATGGCACTGCATGGAGGGGCAGGTCAGGCAGAGCAGGTCTGCAGCTCTAGCAAAGGCAATGGGGCTTGTTTGAACGTCAGGTCTCTCTAAATATGTGTGGTTTGGAATGGACTTGAACAACACGGCATAATTCTTTAAGATAGTTTTTTAAAATAATCTGCCTAATTATTGTTAGTCTTCTTCAATATTCCCATCTTTTCATTCTTCGTGGTGGTAGTGGCTGTAGGATAAAGAAAAATGTTGAGCTGGATGCAGCAGCTCCAGGGAGGTGTGTTGCACTGTCCTTGTGCCTCCTGACCCTGTGTCTGTTCATGTGAGACTTGCTCTTTCCATGCATTGGTATCAGTACGGGGGGGGGATATAGCCTTCAGTTAGTGTGACCCTTGGGGTTTTTTTCTCTTTGTAGGCATGTTTGCAACTGTAGATGGCATTTCTCAGCGTGCCCCTGTGCACTGGTCAGAGAACGTGATCGGAGCAGCTCTGTGCTTTCCTTATGTTGTTGCTCTCGACGAGGAGTTCATTACTGTGCACAGCATGCTGGACCAGCAGCAGAAGCAAACCCTGCCGTTCAAAGAAGGTCACATTCTACAGGACTTCGAAGGTATTAACAGAGAACACTTCTTTTGTACCAGTGATTCTGCAACAGTCACAACTGTGAGCATGGTCACTTCCATTTGTGTTTTTTCTGTTTATTTTTTAAACAAAATATCTAGCAAGCATGTTAACCATTGTAACTTCTTCATTGCAAATATTTTATTCTGCAGCCTGTGATAGGAATGGCTGTCATCCAAAATTCAAAGCTTCCAACAAAATGTTGAATGTCCTCTCAAGTTAGTTGCTGGATAGGAGGGTATGGGCCCAGAGCTTTTTCTTGTAACTTCATTTCAAAGGAGGAGTATTAACTTGGTGTTATGAGTCCATCCATAATTGTGCATTCCAGGCATTTGTCCGCTGGTTGTCCCTGTGAAGCTTTAATATCTTAAAATTGTTCTTTTGGACTCCTATCTAGAATATGTGTTAAAGTTTCAGAAGTGAGCTTATAAACAGGAGGGGGACTTACCTGCGACTTCTTACTCGGATAGACAGTGATCAGACAAGGGGGAATGGCTTTAAACTAAGAGAGGGAGATTTAAGTTAGATATTAGGAGGAGATTCTTCACTCAGAGGGCGGTGAGGCCCTGGCACAGGTTGCCCAGAGAAGCTGTGGGTGCCCCATCCCTGGAGGCGTTCAAGGCCAGGCTGGATGGGCCCTGGGCAGCCTGATCCAGTGGGTGGCAACCAGCCCACGGCAGGGGGTGGGAACTAGATGATCTTTGAGGTCTTTTTCAACCCTAGCAGTTCTGTGATTCGATGAGGTGGATTTTTTTTTTATAAAGAACTGTTGAACAGAAATACAAAGATTTACAGTGATCCAGCCTTCAATTAAAGGCTTAAGTATGCAATACATTGCAGAGCTATTTTTGTTTCCTTCTTTTCCCAGCAGAGCTACAAACCTTAGTGCTATGAGCTGTATGTTGCTTGTTACCTTTGATATACCGCTTACAATTTCCTGATGTAAGCCTGAGGAAATAGACTGGCAGTTAAAAGTCCTGTTCTCCTGAACAGAGTGGAACACAACCTGCTGTAGATAAATAAGCTTATCTTTGTATGAGAGCAATTTACAGGTGAACTATATACTACCTCGGGAATGTGGTACCAACAAACATAAGTTTGCTCTTGTATGGTAAATGTTAAAGCTTATTTCTGAAAACTTTTTGTTTTCTACAGAGCATGTAACCTGAATGTCTGTTTGCTTTGTCCAGGAAAGGTGATTGTTGCTACGAGTAAGTGTGTGTATATCTTGGTGCCACTACCTTTGGAAAAACAGATTCAGGATCTTCTAGCTGGCCGCAGAGTGGAAGAAGCCCTTGTTCTAGCAAAAGGAGCTCGAAGGAATATTCCAAAAGAGAAATTCCAGGTCTGTCCTTATTTTAATTCTCATGAAAATGTGGATTTACAGCGGGGCCGTGTATACAGATGGCCACATGACTGGGCAGGGTGGGAGAGGAGTTTACATCCGAGGGAAACCTACTAATAATAACTCTAATGATTTCAGCCTGGGGAAATAATTGATTTGTGTTTGTAACAGTTGTGACATTTGCAGAGCTGAGTGTTGCTGTTATGCTGGTTTTGTTTGTTTGTGTGTTTTTCCCATGTAACTTAACAGAACAAAACTAAAAAATTAGTGATAGACAAACCATTGTGGTGCTTACCATGTGTCTAGGTCCAGTTGTTAGCTACCATTGCTGTTTAAAAGAAGTATGCTTTATTTGCAGTCAGAGTTTTTAGATTTGACATTTCACTGCACATTCCCACTGAGCCCCAGACTCCACAGTATTACAGCTTTGAAGTGATGGGAAATCTGAAACAAACACATCCTAGTTCTGAGCTTGCGCTGGCATGTAGTGGAATGGTTGCAATTTCTGTGTGGGGACAGAGGATCTTGGCTCTTTGGTTAGTGTTAGGGACATGTACTCCTTTCCTTCTTCCTCTGGTTTATGCTATAATACCTGTACTAGCGGAATTCTTCCTGTCTGTGGTTTGGAGACTGAAACTGAGACAAAATAGCCTGAAATCTCTGTAACAGAAAGGAACAATCAGCTCGTTCTTGAGCGGTGCTTTAGAAAATGAACTCGAAACCACTCACCAAGCAGGCGAACGAATATTGATGGCTTTTTTTCCTTTTGTGAAAGTGAAACTTGGTCTATAATCTGCAGGAAATCTATCTGCAGAGCTAAAACTCTTTTTTTTTTTTTTTTTTTTTTTTTTTTTNTTTTTTATCCCCCAGATACTTTGGAGCATTTTGTTGCCCAAGTGGCATCTGTTGCATTTCTTTCAGCTTGCTTAGAAAGCATGTAAATTTTGGTACATGACTGTGGAAATTATAAAGTTACAGTGGGCTAAAATGAATTTGGTCTGTCAGGACGTGCATGTGTTTTAATTTTAAGAAGTTTGTAATTCTGTTCATGTTACAACATTTTAAATTTTTGTTCAATGCCCTTGGAAAGAAATCATTAAATGCAATGAAAATTTAGGAGCTTCCACTCTGATCCTTAATTCTTCAGTAGAATGAGTGTCTGGGAGGTTGCTGGAAGTAAAAATGGTTGCCAGAAAAGCGTTTTCCTCCTTTTACTAAGGTACAACTATCTGGAAGTACATGAAAAGTACTGCGGTATTGAGAAGTATTTCAGCAAATCCAGGATGCAGTTCGCAATTTGTTTTGCATTGCATCTTTACGTCCAGCTGTTCTTTTGCAGTCTAAAGACGCAAATTGAAAGCATGTTGTGAGGACAGAATGTGTGGTTAAAATGTCTGCTGTGCATGATGACCTCTAACTTTCCAATTATTTCCAGTTTATGAGGATTTAGCAGGGGAGATGTCTTTCTGTTGTTTTTTGGTTGTTTTTTTCTTGGTTTTTGTTTTTTCCCACAGATTTAGATGCAATTCACCATCAAAAATTCATTATGTGGATCCTCATTCCTCTGAGGTTTTCTTGCCTTTTGGGTTTTTCTGTCTTTTCTGTCAGGGATAAGTCATGGGATAAGTTTCTGTTTACAGACACCTTATATGCACTTCTTTGACTGTCTTGCTTCGTGAAATTGCTGTTTCCAAAAGTTCTTTCTGACTTCATGCCCTTCTAAGGGTATTCAGTTACTCTGGGGCAATGTTATGGCTGAAAACAAGAAAATTTACTTGTAGGCCAATCAGCCTGCTGCAGTTTGGAGTTGTATTTCCAGACTGATGTTAACCAGCTTAAATTGATGGAGACTCCCAGTGACTCATTTCAAAATGACTCAGCTTGGCTTAGCTGTTGGCAAGTGAGTCTAATCCTTCAGAATGCCTCAGCAGCTGGAAGTGTAGCACGTGGAGCTTGCTTTCTGACCTGCATCTGATCGTTAAGGCTGGCATTACAGGTTTGTTGCAAACACGCCAGTCTGTCTTCTCCTGTGGTCTCCCGTAATACGGATGCGATGGAGTACACCAAATCACATGCCTGCCGTGCGTCTCTTGCATCATTTCCTTGGCATACTTTTAATTGATGCCATAATGGCTCCCTTCTAACTCCTAACAGATATCTTCAGGTGTCTGTTTTGCAAGCTCTATTGTTCCTTGTGTAGCTGACACATCCAAGGCCTTATTTGGCCATTTTATACTAGCAGGGGTAGGAAGATAGAGGCACTGAATCAAGATGCTTGATCCAGCTCCTACAATTTATCCATACAGAAGGGTGGTTGTAATTGATACAATTAGTGTGATAACACCACCGGTGTTTGGTTCATGGGCAGAAGCAGGTCGTGCTTTAGTTGCTCTCACCTGTGACTTAGACACAGTTCTGCAGACTGCAAATTTCTCTGCTGTGTTGCATGAAATTCTCTTCATCTTTGAGCACCGAGAATTATTGCTAAGGAAAAACTGCTAAGCGGAGGTGGTGCAAGGAGTCAGCTTTGCTGGATATAACTTTTGGTAGAAGAATAGAAAGGCCTTTCTGCCATGCCACCATGAAATGACTGAACGCTGCTTATTAATTTTTCAGGACAGCTGAAGCGTGCAGAAATCATGGTTGGTGGTAGAGAAGACCTTGGTTAGATTGACACACACCTTGCATAGGTATCTCTTTTTGCCTCTCATTTCTCTCTAGTTTCAAAAAACTTGTTAGCTGCACACAAACGTGACCAGAAGCTGAAGTAACTTTCTAGAAAGAATCTTTTTGGCTGTCTTGTTGGTAATTCTGATCATCCTAGAAAGGGCTTTTGTAGTAGCTGGGAGAATTCAGGCTTTGCTCTGGCCATGGTGGCTTCAGCAGTCGGCTTTCTGTTTGCTAGTGCTTTTCAAATATGAATAAGGAGTTGTACTAATTCGTATTTCTGTGGCTAAACTTTTATTCTCACCATTTTTAACGGGAATTCAGTCAACAGTACAGAACTTGCCTAAGGCACTTCAAGTCCCGTCGTCGTTTATCAAAAATGGGAAGAGAATAAACAGGGTGTTGAATTGTGACAGGCTGTAACTTGGTACCTCTTTAAAATATGGCAGTTGCAGTATGCTGGGAAGTGGGTCTGGAGGAACTCGGGATGGCCTTCTGTCAAACCAAAATTAACTGCTTGTTGTTGATGGATATGGCCTGTTCTTAAAACCCTGAGAAAAACTTTTGGGATTTTCCAGATCTGTTGCCTCCATAACCTTTATCATGAGGCATCTTAATGCCTAATGCTTATCTCGCTGGCTGAAAATCAGCCTGCATACTCCAGATCTCATCCGTGTATGGGAGAGCATCTGCCTGGAGATGTTCCACAGCCCTTTGTCACCTGACTGCAGGGGACAGTGAGGAGACATCAGCGTTTAAATGAAAGCGAATAGCACTTGATCAGTTTAAAGCTGATTTCTTAGGCCTGTGCTTAAACTGTCAATGAGCTCTTAACTTCTAGCTGAACAGACTGCTCTGCAGACTAAGCTATACAGTTAATGCAGTGTCTTCAGCATGTTAGATCAGCTCAAACTTAATTCCAATATCAGAATTCCTAATGTGGAAGTATCAGTGGTCTCTCCAGTGGAAAAAACTGAAAACAGTTTTTGAAGTCCATTTTTAATTTGGATTTCTCTAGCAGGGTGAGCGATGTTCGTCCTTTAGCCTTCCCAAACAAGTCTGAGGACAGATTTCGCAGTTTTTGGGTGCAACAAGATGCACCAGAATATTTTAAATTAGTAAATTAGCACCAATTTATTTAAAATCACTATTTTAAATTAGCATATTTGGCAATAAAGCATCATACTGTTACTTAATATAAAGATGTGGTGAAATATTGGTGTTGGTTTGTTGGTTTGTTTGTTTTAATTTCATTGTCACATTTGTCTGAACAGATGTGCCGCAAAACACTTCCCTGTATTTCCCTTTCTCTCCCTTCCACACTTTCCACAAGAAAGGGCCCACAACCACATGAATCAATGGGGCTTGGTGGTTTACTGATGATTAAGGTATTTCCTTAGGATAATCCATAGTAAAGTCTTTAGTAAAAGACTAAATAGACTTCAGCCAAGCTTTTCTCTTGGCAAATCCACAGTCTTTAATCAAGGTGTGAAAAAGCAGTGATCAGAAAATCAGTCTGCACTGCTCGAGGCAGCTCCTGCCCAGAACGTGTTCCTGAGCGTATTACAGTTTCTCTGGGTGTTTTCATTGAAAGTGGGAGCCTCTTATTGATAACTTGTACTCTGTTAGACACCAGAAAACTGCGTATTCTTGGGAGAGTTGGAGGGGAAAGTTGAGGGCACGTGGCAGTGGCTAGCTGTGCTCACAGCGTGCCAGTTATGAACCACACAGATCACAGCTTAGGTTCCTTTTAGTAATTCTCTTTTTGCCATTGGGAATATTTGAGCTACATTTTATCCATTGGTAACTAATTAACCATTCAAATTTAAAAACAAAAAAACAATTTGAAGCACGTTTCTCTTTTTCTAGTGAATTTTCTGTAAACTTTTTTTGTCTAGGCATGGTGTTAACAATAAAAGTTCATAACACATTGCTTTTCTTATGCTCTAATTGTGCTTTCCTTTTGAATAATATTTTTATGTACATTTCATGGTGTACTGTGTATTTGATAAATTGAACTGCTTTCAGTGTTTTTATTTAAAAAAAATATATATCAGAAAACCAGAAACACGATCATCGAATGGGAAGGATGCTAAGAAAATAACCAGCAAAGTTGCTGGAGAAGTAACATCAGAAGAGGAGAAAGTTGGCTGGCTGTGTTCAGCTGGGACCCTTGGGTTGAGGTCTCTTTTGTCTGCTGTGTTTGGTGTTTTTATGATGTGCTTATTGCAGCTGTGACTAGCACCACGAAAATAATTCCTTACAAAAATAGTAAATGTTTTTCCCCCTTCTCTCTCATAGGTAATGTACAAACGAATCCTGCAGCAAGCAGGTTTTATACAGTTTGCACAGCTTCAGTTCCTTGAAGCAAAAGAACTCTTCAGGTAATTGTGTGACAAGAAATTTCTTATCTTTAAATAAAAATTAGACTACCTGATTTTAAAAAACACTACACTTGAATGCTTTTTGATGCGGATCTGAGATTGCTGTGATAAAATGGTTTGGTTAGGGAGGAAAGCAGAGTAACACTGAAGCAATTCTATATTTGAAGAGTTAATGTGACTGATTTTATGTTTGTTTGTTAACATACAGGATTACAGCCTTAATGCTGCTGTAATCTGATTGTGTGCAGGTTTTTTGACTGCATACCCGTGAATGCCAAGGCCTTATTACTCAACTTGTGATGTGGTTTGTGACATGA
>VXAV01006526.1:208738-240339 GCA_013399715.1 Alectura lathami
ACCACCTGATTTCTCTTCTTAAAAGCAATTTTTAAAAACAAAAAATTATTTTATATATAGATATGCTACTGACACAACTGGACTATTTTTCTTTCTTGAGGATGATGCTACTGAACTTGTTTTTCAATACTGCTTAAACCTTGTGCAAGCCTTTCCCAACTTGGCTGTTTCAGCAGTCACTTGTTTGACCTTGGTATTCCACTTTCTCTCATAAAAGCAGGCAAAAATGCTGCTTGTTATCTTTATTTTACCTGATAATTTGACTTCTGCTTGCCATGCCTTACTCTGTGATAGGGAGACTGTCCAAAGTTCTTGTAGTCCATGCTGACCACATAACAGAACTCTTCATTATCTGCTGAAATTAATTTTAAATCATTTTTAAGCCTATGAAATAGGATTGTTAAACAATTCACTGTAGGTAGTAGGCTTCTACATTATAGGAAAAAAGAGTTGTCCTTGGGCTAATGGAAATGTGTCAAGGAAAGTGAAGCTTTGGGAGAAGTTACTACTGGAGAAGGAATTTTCCATTTTTGCCTCTGGTTTACCAGGATAATGGGAAACACTGGGCTTGAATGGGCAGTGTACACTGAGTGAGAGTTGGAGAATGACAGGGAAGGCGTGAACAGCATCTGTGAGCAAATTGTTTTGGCCACAACAACTTTCTGTATTACCTTGAAATTTTTGGCATTAGTGAGCAACTTGCAGTCTCCCTTCCTCCCCGTAATCTTCCAAGCACTGGACTAAAGCACTGCTGCGCTCTGCGTCTGAAGCAGAAGTACAAGGTCCATGCAGTAAGGAATCCTTCACAAAATTCCCACGGAACCTTTCCGTGTGGCTTTCCAACAGGCTGCTTCGTAGTGTGGCTGGCTGTGGTAAAGAAGTTCGAGGCTGCGCTAGCTGTAAAGCTTCTTCGTTGTCTGCATGTGCTCCAGTGGCCAGGATTCTACAGCAGTGCAGCTCTCTTGACTATGGCTGACCCTTCAACCTCAACTTATTTTATCCCTTTTCTCCACCCTTCCAGGCAGTAATTTCCTGTAGGGTCGATCCTGGGAGTCCTGCCTTGCTGGTAGTAGTTTGAGGATCTTTGAAAGCAGTGAAAAAGGCAGAGTGTAACCTGCAGGGAGCTCCAGCACCCTGTGGAATGGAGGGGAGATGGGATAGCCAAGATCAGTTATGCAGCACCTATCCAGCTGGTGGTCCATCTGACAAGTGAGCTTCAGTGAAGTGTTGTGCAAACTCCTTCAGAGAAATAAATGTTTCGTGAGAACTTGCTGTCCAAGCATGAATTTTGGAGCTGAGTCAGCATCCTAGGGTGTTCCTTCCTCTAAAGGTTGCTGCTCCAAAGCAGAGCAGCTGTTCATGAACTGATGAAGGCTTTGTTGGGGGAAGAAAGCAAAGATAAGGATGTCTTCTGGCCAGCCACATGTAAGCCATAAATACTTCGACTCTGGAAGCTGCTTACAGAATGCAGGTCTCTAATTTTCAGCCCAGGCCATCACACCCAGTTTAAATAATACCTGATTGTCTCAGTGTGTATCAGGGCATGATCTCGTTGACTTTAAGCTTATTGATACTTGGCGGAAAAATGGGAAAGGTGATGGCATTCCATGCAAGCAGTTCTTCCCAGCCCCTTAGTAGGAATACTTTCCTACTAAGTTCCTTCTGGTTATGCTGAGACTTGCAGTTACTGGAAGATGTTGATGAAAAGGAAGGAAGTTGTTTTGAAACTCGGATACTTCAACAAAGGGAGGAGTTCTGTTTTTTTAATTTTTACTGGTTTAGCTGAATCTGTTAGCCTTAAACCGAGCTGTTGCAACAGAACTCTTTTGGTCTGACAGATTCTGTTACTACTAGCACTGTGTGATCTGTTACAACCTACAAATTGTGCTATTTCATGTTATTGGGGGTTTGCACATTCAGCAGGCTGTTTGCTGAATTCTGGTTACTTTGCTGAGGTGTTGGTGTAGCTGCCACAGTGAAGCCATTGCCCTGCAGTATTTGGTTATGTCCTTCCACTGGCTGGATGTTGCTTACAATCTGACAGATACCGGAATCTTTCTAAACTTGTTACTGCTTTTAACAAATCAAAATTTAAATTCTTCCTAATATTGTGTGTGTCACTCAGGAGGAGACAGAGAGAGACTTCTAGCTAAGTTCTCTCCTACACTGGGAAGGCTTTAAAAATAATAATAATAATGTTGGTAGTTACTGATAGTTATACCTGGATTCATAAGAAGTAAGACTCAGTGTTGAGGTTTGAATCTGAGTCAAGAATATAAGCTTCCTTTACAGCCAGTGGGATCTGGTCAAAAGAGCCAAATGATGTAGGCTCCATCTACACCTCTGATCTCTGTAAATTTAGGAGTTTTATTTTGCATTTGAGTTTCCCCAGGGCCTGTACATTCTGCCTGTGGCATGCTTTGTATACATGAAGCCAGACTTAAGGCAGAATCACTGTAAGGGACGTTGCCTCTGAAGACAGATCAAACTGTCAGCCTTGAGAGGCTGTTTTCTACTCTTCAGGATGTTGCTGGCTATATTTTGCTAAACCTGAGCAGCCAGAAGCTGAAACCTCAAAGGTGTTTTCCAAGGGAGGCGATATCTCTAACTGTGTCTCAAATAGTATCCTTCAAATGTAGTGGAAAGAGCTGAAGGCATCTGCAGGTCCGGGGAGTCACAAGCTTGAGGTGAGTGGTGGGTGATCCACCATGCAGAAGGTGCCATTGTTTAGTATTTGGCACATCTCTCAAGAAGTTCTGAGTGGGGGTTAGCTTTTAAGGAGGCTGCCCAACATTGCTGTGGGGAGAGCAAAATTGTACAATTTAGGCTCAAGTCAGACCCGCTGAGAGAACCACTGTGATCCACAGCCCAGGGTCAGGCCTTGCATGAGCTGGAAGCTGGCGTTGATTCTCCTTCTGGAAACAGATGTTGGTTAAGGCCAGAAGCCATGAAGCGTGGAGGTGAGGTAACTGAACACTTCCTCATCTAAGGAAGGCTGGATGCTAAGACGAAAGGATGCAGAACCTCGGCAACTGTAGGAATCGGAATATACTTTAAAACTTATTAAATGTGGCATGTTAAATGGAGCGTTTTTAACTTCATCCATCTCCATGGTTGCAGTCTCCATCTAAGCTTAGGCCACCTCCAAACACTTGAGAACACAGCCAGCAAGGAAACCATTGTCGCTACTTGAATTTCTATGGGTTTATCAAGACTCCTTCCTTCTGCACAAATTCTGAGTGGACCATTGATGTTACCCAAGTTATAGGTTACCTTTGGTTCTAAAATCGATGAAGAACCTTGTAGAAAAAAGACTCCATGTCTCTTCTTTCTTTAAACAGGATTAATTCACTGCTGTAAGGCATTTCATGCAATATATTTCATTGTCTGGTGGTCATGAAGTCTTTTTTTGTTTTTTTTTTTTTTTTTTTTTACTTTTGTGGAGGAGTTGAACTAACTGCAGCTACATTTCTGTGGTAAANACTTTTGTGGAGTAGTTGAACTAACTGCAGCTACATTTCTGTGGTAAATTAATGCTGAAAGCCCAAGTGCTCTTTGACCTGTCAGATCATGCCACTGACAGAACTTGCTGTTTCTTAGCTATTCTGCTTCTCAATAACAATAATTCTCCTCCGTTTGTGAGTTCATCACAGTGTGGATCTAAGAATTTCAGAACCAAATATGAAGCCTGAAAAGAAGATTTAAAAGAAATTTCAGCTGCAGGAATCTGCAAAGTAGACATGAACACTTTTTATTAGAGGCTGGCCTTTCTAGTGTAGAGGCAGGGGGTCTTCAGGCAGTCAGAGCTCTGTATGTAAATCAGGAAAACTTGCTTTTCAAACCTGTTTTCACAGGAAGGCTTTCCATGCTTAGATTTATCTCTGTTGCAGTGTTCTCTCCTTCATATTGCTGTTTCCATGCTTTGTAGTCACTAGGTTCTGTAGCAGGACACTTAACGGCTTTTAAATTTCTTGCTGTTGCAATTGTCTCCCAGAATTTCTTTCTTCTGGTACAGATTCAGTAGCCAAAGGACACTCTTAATTTTTAGAAGTTCTAAGTAATTGTTGCCCCAGAGATGCTTCTAACCCGTTCATATCTTCTGGATAATTTTGAAACTGTTTCTTTTATAAGAAGTGAACAACTTGGATCTTACTGCTTTAATTACTTCAGAACAGTAGGGAAGGGATTAACACGGTAGGATTGCAGAGCCACAGAATGGCTGAGGTTGGAAGGGACCTCTGCAGGTCCCTGCTCAAGCAGAGCCACCTGGAGCAGGTTTCCCAGATTTTTCACGTTTTTTTGCCTGTAGAAGGTAGAAATCTTGCTGCTAGTGTGCTCCTTCTCATGCGAAGGGAGAAGCTGCTCTGTAGTATCTGGCACTGATGCATGCCCAACGCCAAAGCCTGCAGAACAGACTACTGCATAATTAGTATCCACGGTTCATTTTCAGAGCCTCCTCAAGCAGTAAGCTGAAGGAGGAATCTGGTGCCTTTCAGGGATGATGAAAATGACGATCAACCAAGCATGTTCTGAAAGCTTTAGACTTCTGTGGGAAATTCCTGGTATTTGCAGTATTGCGCTTGCAGTCTTTGTGGCTTGCCTGAAGGGGTTCACTGTCTCCCACTTTTTGCCTCAGTCGGAACACTAGCCACCATGATGTGCTGGGGAAGCCTGTGACAGTCCTAGGGGCAGCCCTGGGGATGTTCAGCTGATTTTTGTGTGTGCCACCAAACAGCTGTAGGATATCCAAAGCAAAAGGCTGCACAGTCTCTGAATTCTTGGTGCTCCAGAGAGGAGTGAAAAATAACAGATTTGGGTAGAAATGTCAAACAAAAAAAAACCCTCTAGATTTGTTCTGACAGTATTTCCGACAGGGTAGAAGGCAGTAGCTCTCAGAAACTGATGACCTGTTGGTGCCCTGACTCTGAGCACATGCGCACACATTCCCAGAATGTTATTTTTTTGTGCCTATGTATACTTTTTCTTTCTTTTTGCTTCATCTAGTTTGACACTGTAATTGCAGAAGCGGCCAGCTTGACGTCCGGGAGCTGATCTCTCTCTACCCCTTCCTGTTGCCTACTTCCTCTTCATTTATACGGTCTCATCCCCCCCTGCACGAGTACGCTGACCTAAACCAGCTGACCCAAGGGGACCAGGAGAAGATGACGAAATGCAAACGATTCCTCATGAGTTACTTGAATGAAGTCCGCAGCACGGAGGTTGCAAATGGCTACAAGGAGGATATTGACACGGCTCTGCTCAAGCTGTACGCAGAGGCGAATCATGAAAGCCTGCTGGATCTGCTGGTTTCGGAGAACTTCTGTCTTCTAACAGATAGTGCGGCCTGGCTGGAGAAGCACAAAAAGTGAGGGGATTTTTTGAGTGTGACGCCTTTGAGACCAGGAGGGAAAATGTTTTGTCTTAAAAGCTGTGGACTTACAGAGCAATGTGTTTCTCTGACTTTGTGTCCAAAAGACAATTTGCCCTGACACGTGAGCATTTGTAGGTTTTTGGGGGAAAGGTCTTACCTGACAGACCCATCCCCATCCCTGGCTGTGTTCAAGGCCAGGCTGGATGGGTTCCTGGGCAGTTTGATCTAGTGAGCGAGTGGCTGGCAGCCCTGTCCACGGTAGGGGGGTTGGAACTAGATGGTCTCTGAGGTCCCTTCCAACCCAAGCCATGCTATGATTCTATGACAGTCTAAGCTAAAGAAAATGTATCTACCAGCACAGGGTACTTTTGTGTTGGACACAAAAGTAAGATTAGGGGTTCATGGGGGAAAACAAGGCAATTTGTTTGCCCTTATGATAATGTGAGCGTTGAATGGATGCAGCAGCAGTACTCCTCTGGGTGTATTGGGCAGAATGAAAAGTTGGCGTAAAGCATGCTGTGTCTCAGGTAGAAGCTGTTAAACAGCTAGGAGCTTTTAAACTGCAGTTACTTATTCAGGGAAGGAGAGCTTGCTGTTGAATTTTGAACTCCGTGTGCTCCCACTGATAGCTAAAGGGACGCTGCTTAAGATGACTGCAAATGGCATCAATTTGGAAGTGGCAGTGGGTGGAGAATTGTCTGTTAGTCATTAAGCAGGAAAAAAAAATAATAAAAGCACTCCAGTCATAGTTAGTGTCTCTGTCCTGGATTTCATTTCCTAAATCTTTGAAGTGTGCAGTGCAGTAGTAGCAACTACAGTGGTGAAGAGGAGTCTGTAACTGTAATTAGATTTAGAGTGGTTTCATTTCTTTCAGGTGTTTTGTTGAGCCCTCTTGGTATGTATGCTTTGCATGGCAAGCCTGTGCAAGTGTGAAGTCTGGAACATGGTTTTGTGAGAACAGTCGCTGTGGAACTTGAGCTTCATTTTTATTACAGTACACAAGAGCACCTCTGTAGTGGCACTGTGTGAAGCTCTTCCTTTGACTTGATTTCATGCTGCAGTAAGGAGGAAAAAATGTTTGATAGTAGAACAGTTTTAAATAAAAGCATCATACAAATTTGATTTTAGTGACACATGAGTAACTGTTGGCCGAATGCTTATTGTTTGGAGCTGTGTTAGGTCTGTACACGGAATTCAAAGAACAGCGTGAGAATCGTCTTTAATTTGACAAATACTTTGTAACCTAAGCTAGAGCTCCTAACTAGAAACATCTTTAGAAGAAGGAGGGACACAGACACTCTTTTAGGGAAAAATCTGTGAATGTAGACATGGCCACATGCATGTCACCTAGAGATGCCACTGTAAGCAACTGTTGCATTCTGTGCTAATCAAACCATAATGAAATTGATGGGGAAGATCTAGCAATTTCAACACTGTTTTCTCTTTTCATGCAGGTACTTTGCTCTTGGTCTCCTGTATCACTACAATGGTCAAGATGCTGCAGCACTTCAGGTTAGTATGAGGCTTTGGGTGTCATCCGTAAAGCACGCCAAAGTCCTGCCTGTGAGATAAAAATCTGAAGTGCTAATTTCACTGTTGGGAAAGTGATGTGTATAGATGAGTAACTTATGACAAGACTTCCTTGAAAAAATTGACATGCTGGATCTGAAAAACCTAACGTGCTTGTTGAAGATTATAGCAGTTTGCATGCTTGTATGCTGTTTTAAGCAAACCTGTGCACACTAGAACACGTTTGTACTCCTAAGAGATGTACAGAAGCACTAAAATCATGAAGAGACCACTTAAAGTGTTGTTTGAGGGACTTCAGCACGTATCCTGTGGTGGCTGGGCTATATACACAAAGCAAAGCAGTGGTGCAGTATCATGGCAGACACTGGTGGTAGCAACTGGGCTAGCAAGTGCCAGTGGCTGATGCCAAGTGTTGTAGTCCCTTCTGTACGTTCTGAGCTGGAAGGCTTGGTACGTGTTTCAAGTACTTCTTCATCTTTGTGCTACTTTTTATTTTTTTTCCAGTTATGGGTGCAAATAGTTGATGGAGACATTGAAGACTCTACGCGTTCAGATCTCTATGAATATATAGTAGACTTCCTTACCTTCTGCTCAGACCAGGATCTAGTGTGGAAGTACTCTGAATGGGTTTTACAGAAGAATGAAGAGGTTTGTGGTTGGGCTTGTTCCAGACAGTATTACATTTACATCATAAATGTAAAAATTCAGTGAGGGTTGGGTGTTTTGTAATGCTTGGATTATCTTGGCAGCTAACTGGACCATTTCTGCAGAATATTTAATGGCTATTAAATAGTGATTAATCAAATAAAGCTCCCAGGTTTCTCAGCTATTTTAAGTCCCTCTGTTAACAGTCCCAATACTAGCGATAATTGCCTCTTTTTCTTCTGTCTTTTTTTCCCTTTGCATTTCTAAGATAACTTTCAGATCTTTAAAAAACAGGAGCTCTCTTTAGAGGTTAGTTGCTGCTGCTTTTTGTTATGGAAGAATCCCAGTGAAGGGTGCTGTTTACACTGGGCTGCGGAATAAATAGCCTTCATTCAAAACAACATCTCATGGCCAGAAAAATAACTTACTCCCCCGAAATTAAAAATACAATTCTGTAGTATCTGTTAGTGTGCTGGTAAGGGGCATGCTTTATGCTATATCAGTCTGTGCTGCTGGAACTTGTCGCTACCTAATCTGTATTAATTTAAAGCTGTTGTGGCACGTAATGACCGGATTTCTCAACTTGGGTTCTGATGGTTATGGAAATCTCTTAAATGCCACGATAAGCACAGAGAAGGCCATAAACATTCTGGTCTCCAACTTGTGCTTTATTACTGCAAAGGACTCAAGTACCTTGTTGTGCTGGTATGCAGCCTGTTCGATACTTCTTGCAGCTGGTGTGGATTGTGCCCAACAAGAGGTTTATAGGCTTGGGAATGTGTAGGCTGCCTGTTGTGGCGGTGGAGGTAGGAGTGAGTAAGATCACATGAAGCACAAAGCAGCGTAACCATAGTGGTGTGAGGGAAGTTTAGCATTGTTTGTCTTCTGACTAATGTACCAACTGGTCTGACAGCGCTATTAAACCGATGTTTAAATGATAAGAAAATGGTTGCCATCGAGTTCCTGATGCAATCCTCTCTTTCTAGGTTGGAGTACAGATTTTTACCAAAAGGCCTTTGGAGGAACAGGAGAAAAATAGCATTAATCCAGATGATGTCATCAGTTGCCTTAACAAATATCCTAAAGCACGTATTAAGTACCTAGAACATCTCGTGCTGGAAAGAAAAGTAGAGGTGAGTCCTACAGGAGTACCAGAAATCGTCTGCACTCTAAATCCTATGCCTACGGTGGGCAACTCTGGAAAAAGCCAAAGCCTAGAAGAAATAAGCATAATTTGAAGGCTTCCAGATACCACTCCTTCCCAACGCTGAGTATTTTAAGGTTAGACTAGAAGATAGGGCTGACAGCTGCATTCTGGTTTCAGCTTTTCAGCTCTCATGACAATTGCTTGCCGTTGCTTACCCTCACGTCTGATGACAACGTGCTTTTCTGCGTCACTAGTGGGGCTCGATCCACAAATTGTGATTTGTGATACTTTGGTGAATATTGCCCTGGGATGTTTGCTGCTGCTCAGTACAGCATTCATGCAGAGATCTGTACGTCCTCAGATAAAGAGCTGTTAGCACATCGAACTTTGGGGCACCTACAAAGTGCACAGGAGAAGGTGAACCATAAGAATGTGTTCAGTCTGTCAGAATTGGCTGCCTGTTGTTAGAATCTAGATTTTTTGTTTGTTTGTTTGTTGCCATCGGTCATTCTCAAACATCCAAACTTACTGTAGCATAGTTCTCCCCCACTAGATAATGTGACTGATGCACAGTTTGATTTGTTTTTTCTCTGGTAAGGTTTTAGTTCTAAGATCTTAAAAGAATGATTTGAGCAACTGCTAATCCTATTGCACAACTGCAGTAATATACTGAAACTGCTCACTCAGTATTTTAAAAGTAGGTTTTATTCTGTCCCTCTGGAGAGATCTGAAGAAGGAATGATAGAGTTAAAAATGCACCTCTCACGTTCTAGAATTCCAAGCATCTCTCTCTAGGTGTTGAATGTCCAAAAGATGTGTTCACTAGTCATAAATGACAGTGTATTCTACTTCTGTTTTTTTAAGCATAATGCAGATGCCAGAAAACATTATGGTAACTGGATATGGGACATTTTGGGCATAGAAGAAATTACTTTAACCGACAAACAATAAAACAAAATGAACATTGAAGCAATTAAATAGATCTGACCAGTTCATGCCTTTACGCTGCTAAACTACACTTGCTAGATCAATGGTTTCCATTGGATGCTGTTTCAGATATTTCAAGATGCAGAACATTCACTGATGAATGCACCAGTTTCTAATGTCGTGAATGTTTTCAAATATATTTTTAAAGTTAGTTTTGTAGAATATTTCTAACAAAAATTTATAATTAAATCTACTCTACCTGCTAGTAAATGCTGGGTTGTACATTTGTTTACTCTTCAGAAAGTGCTTGACTGTTGTGACTGCTTTAGTGAGAACGTTTCCAACAGCAGTCAGGCTAGTTTTGGTGGATGAGGTGATGGATAATGCTTACCTACCTTTGGCTTTCTCAGATTTTACTGCTCAAATGGAAAAGCTCAAAGAACATCCTTGAATATGGAGAAAACTGTATCAGGTCAAAATTTCTTTTACTAGGGACACAAGAGAAGAGACAGCATAGAATCAAACTTGTATGTAGAGGAGAGAGATCTGGTTTAGTGCATTGACTTTCATTAGGTGGACTTCTGAAAGGAAATAATCTTTGCGCAAAAAAAACTATTGATTGAGCTTCCTTAATGAAGGTGAAGAGGGGATTACGGCTAAAATGTCATCTGCATTTCAGAAATATCTGCATCGTTGACATAGAGAACCCAGCACTGTGGGTATGGTATGTCCTTCTTGTGAAGCTGGTCTGGACAAGTTGTCAGCCTGTGTGAGCAGAAGGCTTGTGAATGATTCGAATTAAATGAACGGACTTGAACATCGTTATGGCATGATGCAGATATGTGTCGAGGTGTTATTGGTGGGAGAAGGATTGTCTTTTAACCTGAGCTGACGTTGCTCTTTTCATCTGTAGAAAGAAAAGTACCATACTCATCTAGCTGCCTTGTATTTGGAGGCAATACTTGAGCTGAAGTCTGTGAGCACAGGTAACTGCGTGGAAACAACGGAACTGCTGCTGAAACTACGCAGTCTCCTTCAGAGATCCGATCTTTACCGAATTCACTTTATTTTGGGTAAGATGCATTTCTCTGTAATTTTGCTTTCTGCTGGAACTGACAGACAGCATTTCTGAAGCCCTCATAAGGATAGAAAATTAAAACATTTGAGACTTCTGGGTCTGTTTGGTTGGTATGCTGATCTATTTCGAACACAGAGTGTAATTCAGCAAAGACAACAGCTGTTACTGTTGCCTTTGATCTCAGAGCTCCTGAAGTAGAATGGTACGTTTACCGCTGCACCACACACAGAACACCATAATGAACTTGAAAAGGTGTCTTCATACAACACCTTAATTCATGCTCAGGTTCTTCATTGTGCATAACCACCTCCCGCCCTGAAAACATGGCTTCATGCCAGGTAGAAAAAAGAGGATCCTATTTTTTAGTGAAAAGGAGAACGTGTATCCTTGTTATTATAAGGCAAGCAACAACTGAGCTAAAATATTGCTTTGGCCAGTGCTTCTTTGGCCTTTTTTTTAATGTACCTTGCACAGACAAAAGGGAAATGGCTGCTTCTTATACAGAAAGATGTGAAATATTTTCTGAAATTCAGTGGAAAAAATTCACTGGATGTGGATGAAAATAGGTGAGGAACAACTAAAATAATTTACCGACATTTACTGCCCTGTTGCCTTTCCAGTCAACAAAACATTGCATTACAAGTAATGTAACATAGGCAGTGAAATTCTTACTTCTTTTTGTGCTTTAATTTTTAACCAAATTTTTAAGTGCCAGAGTTACCAAATGGATTATTCCCTTGAAATCCATGAACTCTCCAAAGCATGGGATTTCTTACATGAAAGTTTTTATCTCACATGAAGGTGAGATCAATGCATGCTTGTCAATGCCTTCTTGGTAACCAAAATAGTTTGTGGAACAAACATTGTATTTCCATGCCTTTTACCCTCTCTATTGCTAACACTTACGATTAAACTGCCAGACTGGATTAAGGGTTTGAAGTGTCCTTTTCTTAAAAGAAGACTTTGATCTGCAGTGTCTCGTGAAGACTTTAAACTATCTGTATTTTTCTATAATATTTGGTGTGGGCAGAGCTTAAAAATATTGTGATTTCATCATGGTAGTGTGGGCAGAAATGTGCAAGACTTAAATGCTAGATTTTTTAAAATATACTACTGATATTGGTTTTGTCACTTGTTACTTAGTAATTTCTCCTTTATGTAGGGAGACCAAATTTTTACACAGGTAGACAGTGATAGAACAAGGGGGAATGGCTTTAAACTAAAAGAGGGGAGATTTAGGTTAGATGTCAGGAGGAAATCCTTTACTCAGAGGGTGGTGAGGCCCTGGCACAGGCTGCCCAGAGCAGCTGTGGGTGCCCCATCCCTGGAGGCGTTCAAGGCCAGGCTGGATGGGCCCTGGGCAGCCTGATCCAGTGGGTGGCAACCAGCCCACGGCAGGGGGTTGGGGCTGGGTGGGCTGTAAGGTCCCTTCCAACCCAAGCCAGTCTGGGATTCTTTTGTTAGAGGTGTTTCCATACATGTGGGTATTCCTTTACTTGAAAATATCTGTCCTCTACACAACTGCCAGCACCTCTGCAGAATCAGTGGGGATTGAGCTCTGTGGACTTGTGTACATTGGATTTGGGAGAGGAAGCGATGTTCTCCTCCACTGAGCAAACATTGCCTTGGTTCTCCTTGAACAGACAAAATCCATGGCACGGACCTTCATATGGAAAGTGCAATTTTATATGGAAAACTGGAAGAACACGAGAAGGCTTTGCATATCCTTGTCCACAAGCTGAAGGACTTCCATGCTGCGGAAGAATACTGTGTGTGGAACTCTGAGAGCAGAGACCCGCAGTACAGGCGGAGGCTCTTCCACATGCTGCTGTCAGTGTACCTAAACCCAGACGCGTCGGACTGCACGTTTGTCATGGCTGCTGTCGACCTGCTGAACAACCACGCTGCGGAGTTTGATGCAGCTCTAGTTCTGCAGCTGGTGCCTGACAGCTGGTCAGTGCAGCTCCTCTCTCCGTTCCTGGCTGGAGCAGTGAGGCAAAGCATCCATACAAAAAGAATGACTCAGGTTGCACTTGGGTTAGCACAAGCTGAAAACTTGATCTACAAATACGAGAAGGTAGGTTTCCGTTGGGTTTGGTTTTTAACAGAGGCACTCAAAAGCTTTGTTGTGCATCAGAGTACTTGATTGTAATCAAATCAGGGACTTGACGAGTCAGGACCAAGTCAACTTCAGGCTCTTGGCAATTTTAATTGCTGCATTTATTGCTTTTTTCTTGCTGTGGCTACTGTAGTCAGTTTTACACTTCCTCCATAAAACAAAATGGAAAATGTGGCCTTGAGGTAGGAACAACTTAGAACTTGTGTTCAGACTGAATGAAAAGGAATTTGAGATTTCCAGAGTAATGGAGCTCTTCCTGAACTTCTAACAACTGAGCTTTTTTTTTTTTTTTTTTTTTTTGCCATGATTGAGACCCGTTAGAAGTTGCAAGAAACTTTGCAAAGCACTTGGCGTTAGTTAAAGTTTATTAATAGCTTTTGTTAGGGGTAAATTCGCTTGTGTAGCAATCTATTCCTAGCTTTAGAGCTGTGTTGCTTGAAGTTTCCAGTGTAACCTTAAATCCATTTCATTCTACTGAAGGTTTATGCAGCAGAATCTGTCTGCATTAAGAATTTGACAGCACTCTGTTTGCTGTGGAGTTGTCCTTATTCAGGAAGCTGTGTTAGGCTTTTAGTTACATTAAGTATGAGTGCCTTTCTTTTTTTTAAAAAAAAAAAAAATGTTTAGGAAGCATGAAAACAAACTAGTATACATATGGAAATGGAATTTCAGATTAAATAGTTGAAGTTGTCTGTCACTGACTGTTTTTCAATATTTTGTATAGCTGAAATAATATGCAGATGTTTACCAGCGATCTGTTGGGTTGTTTTTTTTTCCCCTTTTCCCCTTCCTTTATTGCTAGATTCATGTTTCGATTTGTTTTCCTCCTTAGGTCAAACAAAGAGGAACCCCAATTCTCCTTTCAGACAAAAAGGTCTGCCAGGTGTGCCAAAATCCCTTCTGTGAGCCTGCGTTTGTGAGATACCCCAACGGCGGTGTGGTCCACACGCACTGTGCTGCAAACAGACGTCTGAACTCACACGTGACTCCTCATTCTTCCAGCTCCAGCAATCAGACTTGAAACATGTTCCAGGTCCCACAGGTTCCCGAGACTTACACACCATTGGAAGTGGGCTGGAAAAAAAAAAAAAATGAAGTGCAGCTACTTTAAGCATAAGTCAAGATAAACAGAAAGCCACTGGGTTAATGGGAAGACTTCGGTAAATATGAGATGTGGCCAATTGCCTTCACAATTTCTAATGAATGTAGATAGAGGAAAATAAATTCACTACCAGAAATGGGGAGGTGCAAATATAGACTCGTCTGTAGATAGTAACAAACCATCAGAGGAAGTGAGCCTTTTTTCACAGTAAGGATGAATGTTGCAGAGACAAGGCAGATGTCAACCTTCAGAGATGTCACTTTGTACCGAATGTGGTATTGGTAGATTTGTAGAGGTGGAGATGGCATCTCTTGGAGGAAGAGGTCTTGGAGCATTACATGACAAGACTGGCATAATGCAGCTGGCTGTCAGGACAACAACGGGCTTTGGTTGTGATGCTTGCTGCAGCATGTCCTCTTTCGGGCTGGATTCTCTTCCCCAGGATCACATTACAAACACATCCTTTGCTCTGCAAGTTGTTGGCTTTTGCACTTTTTAGTACTTTCATTTCCTTCCCCTCTCCTCTGCTGTACAGAATTTACACTTAAGCACTAGCCTGCTAGATTTTGCTCCTACGGTTACGGGAGTGAACCGAGCGGAAACTGATAGCCGCGGTCACACAGCTGTGCTTGGACGACAAGATAAGTCAGGTTGTCTGGGCAGACTGTAGTCACTTTTATAGGGGGAAGAGACTTTAATATTGGTTTATTTATTAATATGCAAATATACTGTACATACCATTGAATACATTGGTCTTGTATCATCGTAGAGTTTCCTTGGAGGATAAGGATGTACCTGATGCGTAAGTGAGTGTGTAGGCTGCGTGCTCAACGTTTGCTGTAACAACATGAGCAGACTGAAACTCAACCAGAATTGCTGTTAGTACCTGTGGATGACTTTGTGCAATCAAAACCATGGAAGGTGGTGTAATTGGGAAGAAATCTGCAACAGTGCACTACAGGGGTATTGGATTTGTTGCATTCTACAAAACGTTCTGTAAACTAAGCTTTTCAGACAACAAAAAAAAAAAAAACCCTACTTAACTGCCATGATAAGTTATTTTACTGTTTTAGAGCAGTTTAGAAGAGGCAGCTTCCCACAAGAGAGGTTCAAAATCAATGACTTCAAATAAAAGCAAAATATTTCCAAGTCAAAGCTTTTCTTTTGATTTTGTAAAGCTAATAAATACTAAGCTGAGAGAGTCAGTAGGGTTGCTTACTGTTGTGGTGTTCCAAATCAGAGCTGAGGCTTCCAGCAAAGCGGGTTACCCGCATGGTGCAGTCGAGGTGCGGCCTCAGCAGAGGTCTCCTCTTACACGAAGGCTGGCCTGCGGAGCAGCCTGGTAGGTGTCGCGTTGCATCCAGGCACTGGCAACCAGACTACATCCAGAGGGAAAAAAAGTCCACTCCTTTATCTCTGAAGCAAAAGCCCTTTGGGTCTTTCCTGAGTCTGAAACCAGAAGTATAGCCAGTGTGTTGGGTTTTAAAAAGAAACTTAGCGCTTTCTGCTGAGGCATGCAAGACAAATTGCATGAAAAGCGCCTTCCAAAAGGATGTTCTGTTGTTTCTGACTTCTGGTGTGAGTGATTCCCCTGTGTTGCCTTGGTGTGAGCAGGTTCTGCAGCTTGTGTCTGTGACTTTCAAAATAGCAGTGATGACACACAGATTTGTGGTTCCCCGTCCTCGGAGTATTTGCTGATAGCGACAGACTTCACAAAGATCTGATAAGCCTGTTGTGTATAGTAGCATGCAATTCGTAAGAAATACTTTTTTTTGCTGCAAGCATCCTCAGTGTGCTCTCACAAGGAGGTAATAAAGCAGATGTCGCTCTCCATGGTTAAGACATTCCAGCCACTAGGTAGCAATGAACTTGTCTCTGTCAACCAGTGCTGTGATAGGCTAGAGATCATGCTGTTCCAGACCACAAGAACATTCTTAACTGTTATTGCATGCAAAGGTATGGCTGTAAAAGAGTAAAACAATTCCTTATTAATATTTGGTCAGGTTTTTAGTTTTGGCTAACACACAGCAGTATCAAATATTTAATTCTACATGCGAAACACGTGCAGGAAATAGGAGTAATGCAAGGTAGCATATCAGCAGTCGAAGGTGACCAAGAAAGTGATGAATGTTAGAGTTGGGAGATCTTACCCTTTCAGCCCTCCAGGAACATGGACTGGAAAATACTAATGCTTGTTTCATACATGTTGTGTGTTGTGCCAGTTAAGTGTTTACCAGAACTCATTTGGATGAGTAAATACACAGGTCGCACAGTACCAAAACGAAGAAGCAAAAACAGGGTGTGAGGCTGAGGCAGAGCAGGAGCCCGGCAGGGAGGTGCCAGGTGACAGCCGCTGTCCCAGTGGGTGCACAGCACTTTGCCATCTTGGTGACAACACCCGACCGGAGGGGAGGCACCCTGTGTCGGAGGGGTGGGGTGGTTCTGTGTTTTGTCACCTGGAGGTGTCTGACAGGTGTCTGCACTTCACTTCCCTTAGGCAGCACAGCGGCAACACCTCTTGGGTGAGAGAACTACAAACTACGGAACCTGAGCTCGTTCCTCCATTTCTGGCACTGTCGATTTGCTGCTCCTTGTTTTGCATACCTGAATGCTGGGGCAGCTTTGCTGCTTGGGTAAATCCTTCTGACATGGCTACGGCAGCAGTGGGGGAGCGACGATCTGCTCATTGGCTGCTGGCTGGATGAACGAAGGAGGGGAGGCAGGAAGAGGAATGTGACTTTGGCTATCCTAGAGCTGAAATTGAACAGACCTGCGCTCTGGGACTGTAAGAGTGATGCAGTCTATCTTTTTTTTTTTTTTCTCTCCACTTGGAAGATTGTCGACCTGCCCTTGGAAAAAAGATTCAATCAGAACATTTCTTCTTAACTTAGCTCTCGGTAAATTGTTTGTTTGTAATTCTTCTCCAACTTTCCTGCTAGTGAACATCCTCAGTTTTGGATGTGTTGAAGTCCAAACAGTGGCGCAGATTTTTTTAATGTCACCAGGTGCCTGTGTTTCAGGGCATAGCAGATGAGGTTAGCCTCTCACGCAGATGCTTTCACAGATATTGAGACATGTTTACCACGTAATTTCTAATTACAGAAGTGCTGCATTTCTGACCTTTTCAGTCGTCTTCTGTTAGGGTGGCTGACACATACAAAAAGCACTTGTTAAACCCCCTTCTGCTCTTTCATATATCCGCTCTTCCTCTCACAAAAATTGCCGATAATTTCCGTGTATGTCATCCTGTGAAATCTTTTTCCCTCCCTAAGGCAAAAAGAGGAGAAAAATGCCCATAATCTAGTACTCTGTTCACATTGACAGCTGTACGTTTATGACTGGGGAGAATTCCAGTTAGGTCTTCGTTCCTGTGATTTAAAGAGGTAAAGTTATTGTGCCAATGATGTTACAAGAAGAATGGGCTGAAAGTCTGGAGAGAACAAGGAAATGTTTGTTGTTACAGGGAGCACACCGTAAGTACCTGCAGACTGGCTCACTCGGTCAGCCTTGCTGCGGTGGCTCACTTGTGCATGGGAGTCTGGGACACAGTGAGAGCTTGGTTGCCGTGCCCACACTCCAGCCTCCAAAGCTGTGTAACCTGAGTAAAGTCACTGCTCCAGCACTAAACTGACGTGGGTGCGAGTCTGGCAAGTTCAGGGTGTTCCTTGGCACAGAAAGTGTCACTGAACTCCATCAACAGCAGGAAACCCCGGCAGTGCCAGCTGTGGGGAGGTGGTGGTAGGGGTGAGGTGTGCGTGTGTTTTCTGAGACCTCTGTTACCTGTTTGAACACAGAAGCGTTATCCTGGCTCTGCTTAGTCTTGATAAGAAAATCTGTTATTTGCAGGACTATCCTGAATGGCATTAAAAATTAGACAGTTGCATCAAGAGGTAACTTTTATTTTATTACTCTCCTCAGTTTGCTGCAGCCTTTACTCAGCTTAGATCTCTTTCATTACATCCCACTGTCTGCAACAGGCACTAACACATTGTCATTGTGAGCTGCCCTCCTGTTGCCTCTCTGTTTACTAGTTCTTCTGCTGTACAACACTTTGGGGCTTATGCCCTGTGAACACTGATAATTAAATGTGCTGCTATTTTTCAAAGAAAAAGAAGAAAAAAGTTCATAATACTCTGTAATGTTTGATGATAAAATTGAAGTTCCCCTGAATTAAATTGTTCTGATGGAAATCTATACTGCTAATGCTTTCTGACTTAATGGTTATGTTGGTGAACACACAGCAGTATGTGAAATGTACAAATGTATACATATGTTGATTTTTAATAAAAGCCCTTTTAATTACATTTGTCATTCATTCCTAGGTACATAGAATCACAGAATGGTTTGGGTTGGAAGGGACCTTAAAGACCATCCAGTTCCAACCCCCCTGCCATGGGCAGGGACACCTCCCACCAGACCAGGTTGCTCAGAGCCCCATCCAGCCTGGCCTTGAACACTGCCAGGGAGGGGGCAGCCACAGCCTCTCTGGGCAGCCTGTGCCAGTGTCTCACCACCCTCACAGGAAAGAATTTCTTCCTAATATCTAGCATTATGGCTGGTGCTTGGGCATTCTGGAGCAATGCAAACAGAAGCCCTAAAAATCTTTGAAGGAAAGAGACCTTGTGACAGGAACCGAGTGAGCTGTGTCCATAGGCTAGGAGCTGAGAGCAGTAAAATGGATGCTACTTGCAGAGGGCAGTCACATGCGCTCTGTGCCTTATGAGGAGGAAACTAGGGTGGTGAGGGCTGGGAGGAGGTTGGGATAATCCAAGGAAACCTGTGTGTCTGCCCAAGAGAGGAGGAGCATGAAGGACAAGCGCAGAAAAGGGGTGAATTTGCATTTGGTCAGCCAGGTGAGAGACCTAATTCAGCTGGTCTGTAGTCCCACTGTGGGTATACTCTCGTATTTCCTCCTTGCATCTTCCCTGCTTGTGATGGGAAAATGTTGTACATGAACAAAACATAGTGAAGATCCTGGCTGGTAAGTGATGGCAGTCGGTGGCCTTCGAGTAATGAGAAATGGGAAAACTGGTTGAGATGTGTGTCTCAGCCCTGGAGCACCATCACTGCAAGGAGTGAAGAGACTGTAGCATCAACCAGGCAGCGGGGAAAGCAGCTGCGCCTCTGTCATTGCCACCGTTAGGTATGGGCGTGGGCTGTGCATTGTGAGCAGGATGGTAGGTCCTCTGCCCTCGGTGTCCCCCATTTTTTTCTCCCATGTGCAGCTTGTGATGTGCTGGTTGTCCTGGTGAACCGTGTGTGAACCTTCCTGACGCTGCAGTTTAATGTTGCTGTGAAGGCATGTCACCTCTCTTTTACTGCTCTTGCACTAAAAATCACTTGACTCTTTGCTGTTTAGTGAGCAAAACTTGCTGTTTGTTTCAGGTTGGTGTAACAGATGTGCTCACCTGTCATTTCAGTAAGTTCATACAGAGAAAAAATACACAAAAGGCTTCTGAGCAGTGGCATGTGGGATTCAGACAGCTTTTTAGTTGCAAGCATGGACTTGGCACTATTACACTACTGTGGTTTTGCTTGATGTCTCAGAAACAACGAATGGCAGCATGCTCCAAATTCTCCAGTTTGGTTTGCGCACTAAAACGTTATGGGGTGGTCAGAAAGAAAGGAAGATGCAGAAGCAAAATCTGGGCACTTTGGTTGTTTCTTCTCTGATATACAGCTACTTCTCTGAAGCTGCTGCTCAGACAGGTGACTGGCCTTCACTGGAAACCCCAGTTGTGTTCCTTCTCTTGTTCAAACTTCTGGGGAGGATCCTGGATGGGACATCTTGGTGCCCAGGGTAAGTAGCAGCCTGGGGCAGCTCTGCCAGGGAACATGGTCCTAATAATGCTGCAGGTGTTGCTGGGTGCCAAAGGCAGGCTGTACACTGTGTAGGTGGAATGCTGCAAGGTAACAATACCATAGACTGAACTGTACTGAAAGGAAGGGTACTTGGTTTAGAAGTCTGTGTGCATTCACTCGGTGAGGTTTCTGCAGCCCTATCAGGCCACGTTTGCTCCTTTGGCTGAAGAAAGGGTTTTTGGTGTGTTGGTGGGTCCTCAGGGGGCTCTTACAGATGTTAGGGATGCAAAGGTTAGAGTGCAGCATATGCTGAAAGGATGCTGAAGGGAATGAAAAAAGACAGAAACGACAAAAAAAAAAAAAAAAAAGAGAGGGGTGGGTATGGCTTTGGGACAGCATGAGTTCAGCTTGTTTCGCCTCTAGACAATGGGTAGAAAATGGTCCATTTTAATCATCCAGATGGCAGCTCCTTCCAAGACAAATAATCAATAGAGCATGGCTGTTTTGGCAGAAGTGAGCCCCTAATGTCCAGTTCTCTGCAGCAGCCATAGGCACCGGACAGCGCGAGGTCAGGGAGGCCAGGGCCGCCAGCAGGAATCTGGTGGCTGAATGCGCAGCAGGTTTGCAGCTGGTAAGGAGGCTGACGGTAACAGTGCCTCAAAATCCCATAGCAACCACGAGGAACTTTATTATTGCCTATAATTGCCAGTAACACCCTGAAGATACTGCCTCGTCAGCGTGGTCGTGGCACTGAGCAGGAGATGAATGTCCCCAGTGTCTGTTAAACTTGGAAAAACTTAGGCTGTCTGGATTCTCCAGAGTTGCATTGTCCAAGCCTGGCTTGAGGCAGGGTCATCCTGGGTCAGGCTGGTTGTGTGGTTTCAGGCCATTGCTGATGAGACCGAAACCAGACTGGGCAGGGTCCAAACGCCTTCTGCTCAGCTCTTTGCCAGGGGAAAGGAATGCCTAAGCATCCAGAAGAGTCTGTGGTATGTAAGTGGCTAAAAGGTGCCTCTGTCTTAAAGGTTGTTTTTGGTTTGGTTTGGTTTTTCGGATATTAGAGAAGGGTTCAGTTCTTGTTTGATCCATCTTTAGGTTTAACTTGTCATATCTTTATTCAGAGCACCCCTGTGACCTGTTTTGGCACACTAATTTGTCAAGCACTCGGTCTAGTGTCCTCCTTCCAAACCTTCCTGAAAGCTCTTGTTCTGGATAGCAGCTGCTTGGTACATCATTTCTAGATACTCTGGTGATCATGACAGGAGCAGAAACGGTTCTGACAGCAGGGGCTCATTCTGTCATGCTAATGGCCATAGAAATGTGAAGGATGGAAATAAAAGCTACCAGCTAGGAGCGTCTCAGTCCTGGAGGAGGGAGGAACTCTCGTTAAGCTGCTATTAATTATTGATATCTTGATGCCCTACACTTGTGGTTTTTCTACCTGCCTGATACCATGTTGCTTACAACTGTGTGTAATGTTTTGTACAAATAATTGATTCTGCTGACAACTATGCTCCCTGTGGGAGGAAAAATGGGAAGACTTTCTTGATTCAAATCATGCCGTGGCAGGACTCAAAGCCAGACAAAAAACTCTGTTGGGGCCTTTTTTCAAAGTGAATACCCCAAAAAGCTCCAAGAGGACTCTGAGTTATAAGCCAGGCTTCAGTGAGTCATGAGCCAGAACAATGAGCTTTTTAGGATGGAAAAAGCTCATGAGCTGGGTGGGGAGAAAGGAGGCTTAGAAGTCTGTGAGTAAACCTCTCCCCTTGTGTCCTGCCAGGTCAGGTTCTGACTTGGTGTTAGGCTTCAGAACAGAATTCAACGGCTTCCTAAGCTTCAAAGCCTCTTCCACACAGCCCTTTCTTGCTCCACTGGGGAAAAATCCTGCTGTTTTTCCCTTGGGAATAAATCCTGCTAATCCTTCCTGGGGACTGCAAGGTCTCTGTTGTGCCTGCAGATTCCTGCTGGTTTCTGGCCATCTTGCTTCTGTCCTTCCCCTTTCTGGCCACACCACGTTCTCCAGACATCTTTCCTCTTGCAGCTCTGCACTCTATATCTGGCATTCCTAAAAAGGCAAAGCATTGCCAGCAGGTCTATGTCCAGTTCTGGGCCCTCCAGTACAAGAGAGACATGGACACACTGGAGAGAGCCCAGTGGATGGCCACCGAGATGCAGAGGGGACTGGAGCATCTCTGCTGTGAGGAGAGGCTGAGAGAGCTGGGGCTGTTCAGCCTGGAGAAGAGGAGGATCTCATCAATGTCCTTAAACACCTGAAGAGAGGGTGCACAGAGGACGGAGCCAAGCTGTGCTCAGTGCTGCCCCGTGCCAGGACAGGAGGCCGTGGGCACAGCCTGGAGCTCAGGAGGCTCCCTCTGAGCACCAGCAGCACTGCTGTGCTGTGCGGGTGGCTGAGTCCTGGCACAGGCTGCCCAGAGGCTGTGGGGGCTCCTCCATGGGGATCGCCAGATGCCACCTGGGCACCCTGCTTTGTACTTCACGGAGACCTGTGCTGCCCTCTTAAATGCATCATTTCTCTTTTCACTCCTGCCTCTCCCTGCTGATTGCTACAAAGGGCCAAGGAATATCCTCAACTATCTCAAGACGTTTCTTAGCACAGCCATAGCAGCATTATGTTGGTGACATAGCAAAGTTTTTTCAGATGTCTTCATGAGGAAGTTGACTTATTTACAGCCTCAAATAACAATAACAAGCCTGCTTAATAAATGTGAAACAGACTTAATACCATCTAATTACTGCACCTGTACCAAAAGGCAGAAGTAAAAATATAATTAAACTCCAGAATTAGACGGAGGGGGGAAAAACAGCCTAATAATTGCTACCACACCAATAAACATAAAGGTTATAAGTGGAATCCCCAGAATCTCAGAGTCAAAATAAATTTGTAAAAGTGAAAAGGTTAGAGGCAGAAAAAGTAATAATCAGGCAGCAGAAGGTAAATAATACATTAATCATGCACATCTGCTAAGCTGGTGAGGGAGCGCAGCACTGAGCCCGCACGGCCAGCCCTGCCCCAGGGCTTGCAGCGCCCATGGCTTGCACAGGCTGGCATGAGCCTGGGGCTGGGAAGGGCTGCTGAGGCAGAGGGGTTAGAAATAGGTACCAGACATGGCTCCTGAAGGAAACGCTGTGCTAAGGAGGGATAAGTGTTTTGGCACAGGGTTGGAACTGGATGATCTTTAAGGTGATCTCCCATCCTAAGCCATTCTAAGGTAAGTGTATGGCAAGAGGTAAACCTCAGCAGGTGATGGCTAGGCAAAACCAGCAACATCGCTTCATCACCCATCTTCTTCAACTTTCTTCTTGCAGAACAATTGGCAGTGTCTTTACATGGAAGAAAAGGATGACAACTTCATGTTGAAGCTACCAGCTTAAGGCAGCTTGCTGCACTTACTATGGATAAGTTTGGTTTTTAGATCTACACAGAGAGCTGATGACCAAAACACCTGTAATTCCTCAGAGTGTGACTGAGCCATGACCTACATGAAGCTTCATTCAGCCAATGCCTCACCCCAAGAGACGGTGCAAACTTTCCAGCTTTGGGAGCTGCTGCCAACCAGGCGGAGCTTAGAGACTAAGTCTTTGCTTAGAGACTGGCATGGGAACACTGGAAGCTCCCAGTGGCTTGTGCACCGTTAAGGACGAGGCTTCTGTGTTTACAGCGTTAACACTTATGAACCCAATGCACACCAGAGATTTTCTTCTGAGGAAATTTGTCTTCAAGGATGAGACTCAAAGCAGAAACTTCTTTCTGCAGGATGCGTGGAGCTGAGCATTTCCAGGACCTACAGAGGCGTGAAAACATTGGCTTTCGACACAAATTCAGCAATGCCTCCCCTGCCCACTCATGGAAAATGCCCATGGGCAAATATTTTCAGATCCGTGTGGTGGACAGACTCCAGTGCTGCTCCAGGCATCACTGCAGCATCCTCTGGCCTCCCACGGCACAGGCCGCAATGGGCACAGTAAGAGGTGTTCCCACACCTCGTTGCCTGCGTGCTGCAGCAGCTGCTGCCCTGGTGGGTGCATTGCCGCGTCCCTGAGCACACGGCTCGCCATCCCCCATTACACACCTCCAAGGCTGAGCGTTAATCCCAGAGCTCCACAACGGTCCTCTGAAATACAGCCAGGCGTGGTGCAGAGACCGTTGCTTCATCTGTAGTATCTTTAGTTTCAACAAACAGACAGATAGATTCAGCATTTTTTCTATAAGTTCCTCATGTATTCTAGTCATTCTTTGCCTTCCAAGGGGTCTACAGAAAGGAATCATTTCATTTCCCATCACTCTGTAGCAGAGGAAGCATGTGCTGCACCCTACATGTCCCTTTTGGCCACCCCCTCCTTGGCGTCTCTACTGAGGTGGTCCTGAGGGTGTGAAGGAGCGACAGTTCCCCCTGGATCAGGCTGCCCAGGGCCCATCCAGCCTGGCCTTGAACGCCTACAGGGATGGGGCACCCACAGCTTCTCTGGGCAGCCTGTGCCAGTGAACAGGTCGATGAATTAGAGCACATTTACAAACGTATTTCCTCATGCTTATTTTTGATCTAAACTTATAATAAGTAAGTGATCTGATTCCCTCGTAGAATCCTGATTCTGAAAATCATAGAGAACCCTGATCTAACAAAGCACTTGCACAGAAAAGCATTGGAGTTCCTGGATGATGTTTGTGGAGATTTTGTTCAAAGGGAGGTAAAGATCTGGATTTGGGAAGGAAAGGCCTTTGGCATTAGAGAAGTTAGTGATTTTTCCTGCAACAAATATTCTCTTCAAGTGCTCTGAGCAACGTGAGATAAAACATTTGTACCTCAGAACTCCCTGGACTCCTGAAACATTGTGCTTGAAGGATGTGTAGGGAACTATTGACAGGGAACAGTTCTGGCGTTGGACTACAAACCAAAAAAAGAGGACATCTGGTCTGTCTCTGGGGGATGGAGTGTGGTGATTCTGAAACTTCAGAGATGCCTTCCTGAAAAGAAGCATCCCTCCACTGCAGGAGTACCTCCAGGTCTAGGAGAGGGCCCATGGAAGTATCTCTGAATGTCCTTGTGCTAGGACTGAATAAGTCTGCATGTATGTCAAATTAAACGACAAAGGTGAACAGATCCCCCTACTAACAGCAACCTCTGGTGAACTGTAACCGCCACGTTTTCACTGCAAGGCTCAGAAGCCAGCTTCATGAACTGCTACCATCCAGGAAAGCAGCAAAATGGGATGGTGTGGATTTTATGGGTGTTTCCCTTTTCAACACACTGAAAAGAAAATATGTGGCGAACTAGTTCACCAGAATTCTGCTTTTCACCGAAAAAAAAAAAAAATCATTCAAATAACTGAGACTTCAGAGTAAGCAAAGTAACAAGGGGGGGCTTTTTCTTCTGGGGAAAAAAGGTTTTCTATTTTTATGACCACATCACAAGAAGTTTGCCTCATTAATATCAGTGTAGGAGAAACTCATTTCCATGATGCTTTACTAGTACTCAGCCCCACAATAGTTTTATATTTAACAACAATGCCTAAACCTCCTTCTCCACCTGTGTGACTGCGTAGCAAGCCTCTTCTGGTAGCTCCATTAACCTCTTCTAGCTCCATTAATTTTGCCTGCTTTTTTATCACTTCCTCCAGAGTCCTTTGCCTCAGACAGAAATAATTCCCAGTGGAAGATGACCTGTGCCCAAAACTGGCTTTTCACCCCTGAATAAGGGTCCATGCAAATTAGATGCTCAGCTGAGTAAAATCCAGCTTGCTAAATACCGGTGAAATTATGTCATGGAAACAGACCCCCATAACCTGCCTTCGCTTTTAGCCGGCACTTGTCAGACATGATCACAACAATAGCAAATTAACTTCAGAAAAAAACCCTGACAGGGCAAAGATAGTCGGGCAATATTCAAATGAACCACTTAACCTTTTGATACTAAAAGCTTCCTGCAATAATGAAACATTAGTCATTAACTAAATGTGCTTTGTTAAATATTAGACAAGAGAGCACATTCAATTTAGCTCTCACATATACTTAGTGATAAAGAGCCATCTGTGCTGAACACCATCTTCAGGACAGGAAGTGTGCTCTGGATGGCACTCCAGTCGATGGAGCTCTGGTGTGCTGGGGAAAATGCACAGCAGCCAGCACATGGGAAAAAGCAATGCAGAAGGGAGAATAATTCTATTTATGAGGTTATTGTCTAACCCGTGCAAGCACAAGGGAGAACTGAAGTTGACCAGTGGGCAGTCAGTGAAAACTCTGCCCAATGCAGGGTGCTGCCCTTGTACAACCCAGCTAGGAAGAGCTGTGAATATTCTCAGTGTTCTCAATGCCACCCACGGTACCCAAGAGATGTCAGAGACCTGGATCTAGAACTCTCCTGCACCTGCGGGTAGCGGCCCCAGAAAGCCTGCGGGCTGCCCAAAGGAAGCTGTGAACTGAGGAAGCATGCCTGATGTGAGCAGGGTAATGGGATTGTGGGACGGGGTCTTCATCGCTACTGGAAATTTGTAGGGATCCACAAACTGGGAGGGTCCCAGCATAAGAAAACCCAGTAGGCAGCACTGTCGTAGAGACAACTGAACAGGGTGCTGTGCTCATTTTAGTCATTGGACTTTGCCCTTCAGCCCTTTGACTTCTTGCCCATTAATTGTCCAAATTTTGGTTCTTCAAGTTGTCTAATTTGTCTAAATGTCATTTACTGTATTATAATAATAATTTTTAAAAAGCATTAAGATGAACTTCTGAGCTGTAAAGCAATTCATTTCTTCCTTTTGAATGTGCACATTAACAGACCCGTAAATTCATGTTCAAACAAGAAGCATTATTTGGCTAGCATTACATTGTTTTTTCCAATTGTTTTTTTCTTATTGCTCCCCAAGAATTCAAAAAATGCTTTAGACAGCTCCTGACCACACTAGTTCAGGTGTCATCTTGTTTAATGATATTGCTCTGGGCAAGGTCAACTATTTCATATTGCTCTGTCAAGACAAGAAAATGCATACAAAATTAGATTTGAAAGGTTTCAGCCCTTCTGGGAGTTCTCCCTGTAAGGATCACTACAGCCAAATGTCTCAAAAGGAACAGCAAGGAAAATGTGTGGCAAGAGGAACAAGGTCCTACAGCATACAATTTTTTAAAAACTATTTTCAAGTCCTGTGGACTTGGAGAAATGTTTTTAAATTTCTATTGAGTCCTTTAGAGGGCTTCATCAGCACTTGAAAATTTAGGATATTCTTTAGCCTTACAAGTCTCTTCTTTGTGACATGGATCCAAAAGCATGACTAAGTAGTTCATCTTCAGACAACGAAAGTAATTTTCTGGAAGCAAACTATGTTTTATATGAAACAAAAATCATTAAAAAAATAATTAAAAGATCCTGTACTGTAAGCCATTATTTCTGCATATTTTGGGCTTCTCTGTGAGCTAGTTGTCCCATTCTTTCCAAGGACAGAGATTATCTCTACTAAATCTTAGAAAGTCTACAGAAACTTTGCCAAGGTGTATCACAGGAGGCTTTAGCTGGAGTCTTCTGCTGGAAGATTCCGGACAGAAACATACATGTCTGAGAAACAGGTAGAAAACAGAAGAGAGGTTTTGCTACAATTTGTCCTGAATCTCTTTTTTTTTTTTTTTTTTTTCTTTCAACCACTTATCTTAAGCCACCCTTGCCATGCACAGTGAAGAGCTGAGAATACATTAAACACTACAATGTAAAGCTGAACAATCCTTGTCACAGTAGATTATGATATGATGATAGTGCTTTTTCTGAATTGTTCCATTAGAAAAGCTATTCTAAGGGGAGAAAAAAAACTGGTTAGCAGTCAAAATATTAGGAATAATTCTTTGTAAATGCGTCCTTTAAAAGTCTACCAGAATAGCAATTGAGATTGCACATATATAGAATAATAATATAGAAATAAATAAATAAACAAATGCAAGAGGTTTTATTCTGATATCTATCTTCAGCTGAGTTTAACTGAAAAATTCAGTCTATATTAGTAATTAACAGGCTAACAGAGCTAAGGGAAAAAAATATACATTTCTAGAAGTATTCATGGTCTTGGCCAGTAATAAACAGTTGGGCTAAGGGAAACTAATGCAACGAATCCATAACTGAGGGCAAACACACATACCCAGAAACAGAAACAGGAACTACTCTGAAGAAAGAGAAGCTGTGGGAACACCAACAAGCACGCATCAGCCATACAGGTACAACAGCATTGCGTGGAGACAGGACTTTGGACCCCAAGTTTTAACCCTAAAAGGTCCACTCCAGGTGAGTGATGAACAGAGCTGATTTTAGGAACTCATATAACACAGGTTATTTGGGTTATGGCAACTGCGCTTACAGATGCACAAGTCTCTACATTCCGTGATGACAGCACTCAGTGTAGAGAGCTCAGAATCCTAAATACTGACATTTAGTAGAGAAGACCCTTCAGAGACCAGGGGACTTCTTGCAGAAGTGTCCTTCTTTATCTGCTTTTAGTAAGTCAACAGTTTTCTACTTTTTTCCTGGTCTACTCTATTCAGCACACAGGCTGTACCATATATTGAACCATTTTTGGCACTGACTAAGGTTTGAATGGGCTGAATTTCCACAGGCACTGTCTGTCCAGCCCTTCCTGGCTGCTTTCTGAAGTTCCTGTTAAAAAACAGCAGGCTGACATTAGATTCTGGCAATTATTACCAACAAATGCTTCAAATGTTAATGTCATAATTGCATCACTATTGCTGTGGAGAAATAGCACACCTCAGAGAAACCAGGACGGCCAGGCTGGCTTTCTCTTCAGAAGCAAAGAGGAACCCAGACCGTGCAGTTGTTGTCGGCGTACTTTTGCAGAGGCCAAGAGCCACCTCCCATGACCCTTCCCCAGTGAGGTCTGGACTGCAGACAGACAGTCAGCTGAGGGCCACTTCACAGTGCTCCACTCAGGATAAGTGTGCTCGTCTGTGTGCATAAATACATGTGCACATATGCATGCAGGTGAAATTTGTCAAGGCATTCACACCTAACTTGGGTCATTGCTGCCAGATTTTGAATTTTAAAAGTTGAAACCCACTGCTTGAAAAAGTTGAGATCAGCTTAAACATTACCCAGAGAAGCAGCGGGTTCCGAAGATGCGTTCAAGGCCAGGCTGGATGGGCCCTGGGCAGCCTGATCCAGTGGGTGGCAGCCAGCCCACGGCAGGGGGTTGGGGCTGGGTGGGCTTTGAGGTCCCTTCCAACCCAAGCCAGTCTGTGATTCTGTGATTCTAAACAGGCACTGTACATTTCATCACTGCATGTATGATACGTCCATATGGTGCATATTTTGTGTATGCATATATGTACCTCCATATACACCTGTATATAAGTGTCTAATAGTTCATGATGTCTGATTTCTACAGGCCTGTGAAACAGGCATCATGTGTTCATCTCACTGTTATAACAAAATTCTTCCAGAGTTTGAGGGGTGGGGAGGAGAGAGAAAAGGAAGAGAGAAACTGCATATGAACATTTTTTGTTTGGGGGATTGGAGGCATTTAAGGGACCTTTACAAAAATTACATTTAAGAGACCTCTCATTCGTCTTGCGAATAGTACAACAACAGCTTGCAGGAAATGATAATTATCTCCTGGTACCACTCGCTGGTATCCTGTAAAATATTCTTTTAAAATATCTAGTGCGTTGAGGTGTGTCAAGTAGCTTTTTCACCACGCAAAGTGTGATAAACAGGATATCTCTCGTAATCAGAAACCTAAAGTATAGGGAATGTAAAGATTAAAAGAGCAGTGTTTTTCTTTAAATGAATGTAATCAATGTGCTTATTAGTTTGCTGCGGCAGAAGGAGAGAGTGGGTGGGTGTTTCAGAGTTGGCACATGTCTATTTGGCACCAGTGAATAGCCTGAGTGTTTATAGAGAGAGCTCTGTGGAATCCCTAGATTCTGCAGATTTCCTTACCAATTTTGTCTCAGATAATTAAGGATTTTAAATAATAAAAGAAAAAAGTTAAAGAAGTACAAGCTCCAGCTGGATCGAATAAAAAAAAATTAAAAAAAAAAAAAAAAAAAAGAGGGTTTTTAAATTCTCAATATTGCCTTAAAACTAAAAATCAGCACTCAAGCACAATTTGGTTCTTAAAAGTAACTATGGAATACTGGCACCTGCTTCCTCAACAGATCTACTCTCTGGGTGCATCCAGAGCTATATCTTCTTAAACTTGCGATTAAAACATCTCCACAGCTGTTGGACCTGCAAGATACAACCCAAAACATGGGACAGGGCTGAGCTGCCGTCTGTCTGGCACATACCTGGCTGAATCGACCTGAGGCCCCAGAAGGAGGGGAGGGCAGGGCGGCAGTCAGCCCTGGCGATACATGAGCAACAACCCCAATGCCTTTAGGTTCCACTCTGTCCTTCAAGGAAGGATGAAATGTTACAGCAGCCCTCCTTGTCTGAGATAAAAGACTTATGCAGGCTGGACCAAACGCTGTCCAGTCACTTGTTGGCCATGTCTGGATGTGACTGCAGCAGCCACTCAGCTCAGGCAGAGCTGGTGAGCAGGCACAAAGAGGAGCACTGCTCCTCTTGAGGAAGGGCTGGTGTCACCCCACAGCAGCAGTCACTCATCACACCTTTCAAGTCTTGCTAACGGCAGTGGAAACAAGACATCTGTCTGTCTCTCCTTCCTATGGCCCAGCCCAGCCTCTCATCCTAGAAACACAATTCAGTTTTATCTGCATTGCTGAAGGCCATAGGCTGTTCTGACCAACAGCTGACATCTGTGTACCCATATTAAGATTCCCAAAGCCCTCTGCAGGTTTTGTGGCCGGCTTGGTGCAGATAAGGAAGCAGCATTGTTCTCTGCAAGCAACATCTCCATCCAGTGCTACTTGAAAGTGAGAACTTGTCTCAAGACACAGCGTGGGGACAGCAGGGCGTCACAGGCCCCAGGGATGGACAGGCCAGCGCAGGGACAGCACCAGGAATCAGCACACTCCAATTCGGATGTGCTAGGGAAAACTTGGACACGGTCGGAAAGACTAAGAGCTGAAGAGACGCCCCGTGCAACCCCACTCACACTGTTTGAGTATTACTGAACTCCTGCAGCTCCTGCCCAGGCTGAAAGCAACTTCTCTGTGGCCACGCACAAGACCTGTAAAGGAGCAGGGCCCAGCTACTTCCTGCGTCCTAGTCCTAGTCTTACAGATGCACAGGTCTCTACCATTAAGAATGTCTTAATTGCAGCTCTGAGTTACTTTAGTCTTTACAGCTGTATGGCTTCCCTAAGATCTTTAAATTATCAAGTTCACTCAAGAAATTGTTTTCCACAGGAAAAAGTAACTGTCACTCATCTTCCCTAGTTCTAATGCATATAATATATTCATACAATACCTATATGACTATTGTATGATCATATACATATAAAACAATGATCAAAAACTAGTGTCATTAAATTTTAATGTTCACTTGTCCAAAGTCTATTTCCTACTCTTACCATGTCAGTTACATGAAATTAAAAGCTAAGTAAGACCAGTAGCAATTCAGAGTGATAACTCTGGGGAAAAATCTATATATTGCAGATATGTTGTGTCTGGGTTTTTTTTCAATTGTTGGCTTAAGGTGTTAGATGAAATAACATTCAGAATATATATATATATATATATATATATTTAATGCATACTTACTAAGAACACTTTGCCCTTTTGCATTTTTAACATGAAATAATCAGAAAGATGCACTGAGCCGCTAAAGTCTGGGACAATAACGTGTGTTACATGCAGCCATAAATCCTGCACCCAGGCTGTGCCACACCTCCAGTAAGGAAGCTGCTTCTTCCCTCTGAGGCCAGCTCCAGCTCAAACACAGGGAAACTCCTCCCACCTCCTCACCCCCC
>VXAV01006527.1:0-50217 GCA_013399715.1 Alectura lathami
GATCTCTGAGGTCCCTTCCAACCCAAGCAATTCTGTGATTCCATGATTTCATGATTCCATGATTCCATGATTCTATGATTCTATGAATTGAGACAGGAGAGCACGGCAGGGAGCCATGCAGAAGACGCGAACAACAAGATGCATGACCTCAAGGTCACACAGCCCACCTACACCATTGCACCCACTACCTCCCACTCTTGGCTTCCTTCAGCAATAATGCCACCAAATGTATGCTCAGGGCAGACATTGATCAGATGTACATCTCCAGAAGAGCCAGCACAAAGGCAGCACCAGCAAATGTGGAAACATGGCTCAGGACAACCCTTGGCAGGTTGCTCACTGCCTCCTCCCTCCCTCCTGGACTGGAGAAGCACAGGGGGTGATGCAGCAGTCATTCCTCCAGCACAGTCAGTTGCAGCTCTGCGTTTTATAATTTGGGTGTAACAAGTCTGGAAAAGCAGCCACCCCAGGAAGCATCTGTATGGGGACAGCCTCAGAAACCCAGGCCAAACCAGTTTGTAGTGGTCCTGGACAAGTGTTAAGAGCTCATGATTTCGTAAAACTTTTGTTCCCATGGTAGCAGTGTTCTTTATCTCTGCTGTCTGGAATTTTCTAACCCAAATGGCAAATACTGATTGTCTTTTCCCTATGCTTGACTCCTGTAACATGTTTTATGCTAACAAGGGATCTAAAGTTCATTACTGGTTCAGATTCTTGGGCTTTCATTACAAACAGCAATACAAATTTGTGGGAGGTATGCTTAAGATACGCCTACTGTAAGTGTTCGGTTGTGGTACAGCCCCGTGGAAACCATGCAAGGGTACATAGCTCATTCTCAGTGTTCACCAGCAGTGTGGTTAAAACTGAAATGATGGCATGCATGGCCAGGACAGCTTATGGCATATATCTATGATACCTTGATTGTTATACCAGGAGACCCTCCTGGTTACACTACGGATGTTGCTGCTTTACCAGGTGGCAGCCTCAAACACAGCAGCAGCGAGGCTGGGGTAGGATAAGCTGCGACTGGCTGCCTTGCAGGCTCCTTTTCTGCCTCAGCACTTCTTATATCACTTAGGCCAATGCTCTTCCAACAGGACTCAGGATTTAGTGCTGATCGTATTTGATCAGGCAGATCCCCAAGGAACTGTTTGGATAGTGGAGCAGAATATGAAGGGACCTCCTGGGTCATTAAACCCCCTCCCCTGTCGTCCTTGGCAACCATATAATAGACATTTAATCCAGAAAAGTCGTGTGCCTGGAGCCTGTAACGTGATATTAAAGCCATCACTGAAAGCACATTTCTTGCTGCAAAAAGGCAGTGTTCCCAGAAAATGGAAATTCTCTTGTGTCTCTGGTCATAATATATTGGCAGAAATAACACCACTTCTAGCAATAGCATTTCACATAGCCAGACTTGGTATCTCTCCACTTTCTCAGCCATTTTAGAGATTTATAACTAATAATTGCAAAGCTGGGTGATTAATTAGACTCTGAGGCTTTGTCTTAGGTTTTGTCTTACAAATAAACCCCTTATTCACAAGCTATATTAAAATACCTGTCAGTAGTGTAATGTGCATTTCATATTGGTGATTTGCTTGCTTCCTGCCTGGTACATTGATTTTATTTCCATTATCTGTAATATTTTATTCATGTAATTATCATGCCTGCCTTCCACCAGAAATGCATCTGCTCTGTGTGTACAGGTGTACATCTGTGTCCATAGGGACCTATCGGAGATGGGTCACATGCAGAAGTACACACACACAGTTGCAGAGGGTCTGCTGACAAGGCAGAAACCCACCATGAAATGATGGGGCCATCTTGCATTAAACCTGATGTCCAAGTGCACGCTGAGATTTGGTGGAGATACAGCAGAGAGACAGCTGAGATGTGACAGCCACGTAGCCCTGCTGAAGGAGCACTGTGAGGGAACACAGTGACTCCCGACAACAGCCTCGAACTCTGCAGAGGAACTGTTGAATAATGTCTGGAAATGCCATCTGGAGGAACTTGTAAGAAAATGAAGATTTAAAAGGCAGAGAAAGGTTGTGCTGTTGTGAACCAAAGCCAACGGATCTGCAGCAAGGGGCAGGAAGACCTGCAAGCATCGCTCACGTCTCAATCTCATTGCAGAGGGCGGGTGTAGCTGATGTGGACCTGAGTCCCCCTGAGCTCATCAGAGAAAACTAGGCTCATTTTCATGCTGATCATCTTGATTTTGTGGCTATGTTGAGATACAACAATAAGTAAAGACACTGGCTTTGGGCCCACCATCTCATGTCTCAGTTCCAGTCCCAGGCAAGCATGAGAGGCTATACGGAAGAAATATTCTTAGTAATTGCCTTTTGTTCACCTGAGAATCTTTGGCAAGTGACAGCAACAGTGAGACAGGTAGGTGAATATTGCTTTTTCCATTTTTAATCTCAGGACTAACAGATTTTGCATCATGCAGCTGTAGAATCCAGAATCTAATGGGTTGAGTCAAATAAAAGCAATCTTTAGAAACGTATTATTTCCTCAGAACCACCTTCTTCCTTTCCCCATTGGGTCCCCTTGCAAGAGGGGCCATGGGAATGTGACAAATACACAAGTAGCAATTCTGCAGGAACACTACCGAAAGTGAAAGGGCTGAGCAGAGCCCGAAGGACTTTTCAAAACACCCTTTCAATGCGGTGTTTTTGCTGGAGGTCTCTTTTCTTTTGGCTTTTGCCTAACAGCAGTGGTGAGCCATCCGCTCCCCAGCAGCCACAGAAGGGTGACAGTAGTTGGCCAGCTGCTGGACAGGGGACAGGAGAGTTTCAGGAAAGGCATTAGTCATGGCACTTGAAATCAGGGAATTACGATGCATAACCTACATGGAAAACATTCCCACTGATGCCAAGCCATGTTCTCTCCAGGATGGGATGGAGCTGGAGAAAGGTCGGAGAGGGACAACTAAAATAATGAAATATTTTAAGGTAAGGAGAAGCTAAAAAGACTTTGGAGAGGAGGAGGTGATGTGTGTGTGTGTGTTATGACTAAGATCTGCAAAATCACGAAGGCATGAAGTGAAAGCAGAACTGTTATTTGTCGTAGTCTACATATTAGAACTTGGAGGGGCATGATGAAACTAGTAGTAGGTTGGATTAAGATAGATTAAAGGGCTTCTTCACATAGCTGAGTGGTGAACTTCTGCAATTTGTTTAAACCAGAAAGTTGTGGAGGAAAGAGGGCAGGAGATTAGACACTCGTATGGACAACAGGTCCATGACATACGCTAAATGAAACACGCAGGGTGCACCACCTACCAGCCCTAGTGCGCCAGTTGTAGGGGCTGGCAGAGTACAGGGGGAAAGGACTGCAGAAAATGTCCGGTCTCACGTGTGCTCCCTAAGAAGCATTTCTTCCTGCCATGGCTGGAGACAGGGCCCTGGGTGAGAAGAAGCATTGATCTGAACATCCAGGACATTTGTTGTGTCCTCAGAGACACACGTGGGAAAATAGACTTTTTCACTAATATTTAAAAATGACTCAAATGGAAACATATTCCATATGCTTCTGTGCAGGAACAAATTTGGGTTTAAACAAAGGGAGGGAAGGGCCATGGCACAACAGCTCAGGAAGGGGATAGTAAGATAAAAGGCAACTGGGATACTGTTAAAAGATTTCCAGAGAGAATTCAACCTGACGTGATCCTGTTTGTTGCCTCTGACCTGTCCCCAGAGTCCCACCTGGGCTTTTTCTTGGAGACTAAGGTCTTGCTGGACCACGTGCAAAATTGAATGAAGGCATGAGGCAGAAATTAAGCAATGGGTCAGTCGAGGATGGTCAGGGTCCAATATGTCCTGCTATACATGGCACTGTCATCATATCCTTTGTGTATGTCTCTAGCCTCTATTCGTCGACGATTTTGCAATAAGCCTTGTAGGCGCTCATCTATTTGGCTTATTATGAGAACACATCCTCTAGCCTATAATTATTGCACAAAAAGAAAAATAAGAATTAGGTATGAAGAGCTGAGATTTACAAGAATGAGTAAGCCAGTGTTTAACCTAGCCAACTAATTTTCCTTTAAATCTCTGGTGAAAGTGACAGGCAGGCTTCCAGCATGCGAGTCTTACTTCAGTATTTCCTACAAGTTGAACAAGATTTCATCTGAAGTTATAGATTGCTGGGGGTAATTGGCTCTTCTCCATCTGGTTTCCAACCATTCTGCAAAGATCCCACTAATATGAAAAGTGTTTCTGAAATATCAGAATGTGCTGCAGGCACTGGAAATCAGTGGAAGCACTGCAGAAGAAACTTGACCCTTGGCTGCAGTGGGACTGGAGTACTGTGAGGAGCAATTACTGTCAGGTCACATATGAGTAAGAATTTTTTAACCTGTGTCAATGGCAGCCGTGAGGAGAGGTTTGGGCAAATAATTTTCCCTAAACCCACACACAAAGAAATCTGGAAACCGCAGTGCCACATTCTCTAGATCAAATCCAAACTTCAGAAACCCTACTGGAGACATGTTTTTAAACTAGAAATCCCATGTGTATTTCCAGTGAAAGGGCCCAGAAACATCCCAAAGTACATCTCACACCTTTTCAATGTTGCTCAGTAGCTATTTCTGAACCTTATAAGAAATTTTATTGGGGATGAGCAATCAAGCATGTTGCATGTAGCTGCCCTCTGCAAGTGGAGCCTGGCAGAGCACGGGATGAAGGAATGTGGGCATGGAGAGAGCCCAGTGGACCAAAGGTTGCATTGCTGTACAGCTGGGGTGCTTGGTGATGGGGGTGATTAATGTGTAAGACCTGAAACCCAGGTCACTTGGGACACAGGAGATGAAAGGTTCAGTTTTACTTACTGTGGAAGCCTGTCACTCTGGGAATGTTTGGTGCATGTGGATTTGCTTAAACGACCCGTGGAGAAAGCTGAAGGGAGGGCAGTTATCAGCTCTCGGAGTTGCCCAGTCCCTAGGATTTAGTTCATTTGTAGCAGTGACTCCCAGCCAGAGAATAGCGCAGAGCTTCAGGTAATGAATGCGAATTCTGAGCTGATCCAGGCTTGGAGCGCAGAGAGGTAGAAATACAGTTAGTGTTTGGAGCGACCTGTAGGACAGCTGTTGTATAGGCTGCTCCAGAACTTTTACAAGTCTGGGCAGTGGCAACACTAACAGCCCTGATGACATGTGCAGGAGAAGGTGGCACCACAAAGTGCTGGAGCTGGCACTGCTGCAAAGGAAGATATTTCTAGATCCACAGCCACAGTTTTTGTACCCCAAAGGTGGCTGGCAAGCCCCCAGGTGAGCAGCTGGTCGGGTTCTTGGGGGTCTGGGGAAGGTCCCCAAAGGCACTGTTCCACAGAGCCCAGGTCAGGTCTGCACACCACATGGGATGATCACAGAGGAGGGAAAATGCATACTTAAAATCAGGGAAATGTGGATTCAGAGATGTGTGCTGATAAGTGGTATGTTAAAGCATCACATTTAAAGACACAAAACGAAGAAGTCTGTAGGTGGAAACACCCACAGACTTGTTCTGCAATAGGTTTTTTAAGGTCTAGATACTATGCCACATATCATTTACACGTTTTCTGTACGTTCTTGTTTGCTGTGCAGTAAAGCAGTCTCTGGAGTACATTCGCACTTACTATCTAACAGTTATCTTCAAACCTTTACAAACATAAAGCTTGAGGTTTAAATTTGCACTGCGCTTTCTGAAAACATACAACTTTAGCCAGCACTCCAGCAAACGACATAAGCTGGTATGAAGGGCAGCAAGGATGCAATGCAGGCTTAACATTTTTTTTCCCCCTCCCATTTGCAAAACATGATCACATCAAACTTGCTGTTGCAATCAAAATAGCCTTTTTTGGTAGATCTGCATCGTAGATGGCATCATCCCAAGGGCTCTCTTCCTGTTCCCCATGTGATTTTAACCAACAGATGGCAGCAACCGTATTGCTAACGGCATGACAGCTGTGATTTTTGTTGTCAACGCATGGGGTTATTCAGCTGCTTGGATGCCTCAGACCTCACCAGCGAGCCTGTGGTCAGAAGGGCACCAGAAGTGTCGCTGTAACAGAGCAAATGGCCATGAAACACAAAGAGTCTCCATCTGAACTAGTCCAGCTGCACACTTGGTGTCAGGGTGGTTTAACTGAGATTGCAGATGCCCCAGAAAGCATGGCTGAATCCTACCAGAGACAGCAAACACTGCAGCCCTGCTGGCTGAGAGGCAGCTGACGTTCAGCATCACCGGGACTCTCGTCACCATTTTTTTCATACATGAACCCTGTGTGTTTCACATACCATTTATTTGCACACTGCATCCATCCTGTTTGCCAAACAGCGCCTGACGCCAAGCGCATGTAGGTGGTCCTCGTGGTGAAACAGCACAGGCACTGCTCACTGCTCCTGGCCCTTTGCCACTTGTCCTCTGAAGGCATGTGGCCATTCTCAGACAGCCACAGGCTTTTCCCTCCTCAAAACCACTTGAAATTCAATCTCCTCACAGAAAAGTTTTCCTTCTCAACTAGCACTACAATTTACACTCGCTTTATATTTTAAATATATAGTTAATCTGATTGTGAGCACTGATGGTGTAAAACCCATGTTTTTCTGCAGATGTCCAATAAACACCCCACGCATTTCATACTCATTCTGCCGTATGTGCAACATACCACCTCAGGGCTGGACAGCGCCTGCCAAAAATTTCCTTGGCCTGCCACAACACATCGGAGAAGGAAATTATGCAATTTGCCTGACCTTGGCCTAACATGGAGTGGATGGGGAGAGCTGAAGTCTTTCTGGCACTTGGCCAGTCGCCATTATGCACAGGTTTTTGGGTGCTGCAAGGCTTGTGGTGCAAGGGGAAGCACGGGGAAGGATGGGGAAAAAGTGTCTGTGAGTTGCTCATAAGCATCCCTTCACCAAGTGCCAGGGAGAGGTGATAAGCAGTGGCCCTGTGCATCCGTCACCCATACAGCATTGTTTCCTTAATGTGAAGGATACTACAAGAAAAAATCTGTACAGAATAAGGCCAGTGCCCTGCAGGTGGGCACGCGGCTGAGCAGTGCTGAATCCAGCTCTTGCTGGAGTACTGAGAGATGCATCTTCTGTGGTTGATGCATTTCCTTGCCAAATCTCAGCTGCCTCTCCTTTCTGCTGTAAGACACCTCAGGGAAAGGTTCAAATAAATCTTTGGTGAGGAATGGTGCCTGCTTTCCATTCTTAAGCACTGACTAGACCAATTTTACTCAAATTTTGCAAGATACTTCCATTCTGGAAAACTGCAGCATTCAAGATAAAAGATCTTTGAAGTTGTATTAAGTGACTGAAAACAAAGGAGAATAGAAGTAAGTAATTTCTTAAGTAAGCAGGCTTGCTTAAACAGTTGCTATTCCACTGAAATAACTGAGGGGGAAAGATAGTAATTTCTTCAGACAACTGGAAGAAGCCTCATATTCAAAGGCCCTGGTCCTCGTGGGGCTTCAACCTCTCCAGCGTCTGCTGGAGCAAGGAGGTTTCTGGAGCACGCTCAGGATAGCCCCTGGACACAGGTAGTTGAGAAGATGATGAAGGGAGATGCAATACTGAAATCAGAATCACAGACAAGGAGGAAATGGCCAGGCATGTGAAGGTAGAGGCAGCCTTGGCTGTGGTGACAATGTTATGATGCATTCTGACAGCAAAGAGCAGTGCAAAAAGAGTAGGAACACAAACCTGGCCTTCAGGAGAGCAGACTTCAGTCCCTTCATATTGCCACTTGGAAGAATCCCAGAGGATACAGCCCTGTAAAAAATGAAGAAGGGTTGTTGATTTTCAAGGTTCGCCTCCTGCAAGCTCAAGAATAGTCCATGCCCACATGCAGGACACCAGGAAAAGGCAGCAGGAGGCCTACATGGATAAACAAAGAGCTCCTGACAAAACACAAACGTTAAAAAAAAAAAAAAAACAAAAAAAAAAACATGCAAGAGGTGGAAGCAGAGACAGGTCACCTACGAGGAATACAGAGACACTGCTGGAGTGTGCGGAGATGGGGTCAGGTGGTCCAAAGACCACCTGGAGTTGAACCTAATGAGGACATAAAGAGCAGCAAAAGTTGAACAGTGGGCCTGCTGCTGATGTGGGGAGGGAGTCAGGTGAAAAACAACATGGAGACGCCTGATGTACTCAGTACTGTCTTTGTTCTGGTCTTTCTGATCAGACCAGGAATCAGGGAGCCCAGGTTTCTGAGGCTCATGGGAATGTCTGGAGCAAGGAAACTTCCTCTCACTGGAGGATGGTGAGTTTACTGAACACTTAACCAAAATGGATATTTAGAAGTCCATGGGACCTGATGGAAACCACCCACAAGTGCTAAGGGAGCCAGCTAATGTGGTTACAAGGCCACTCTTAAATATCTTTGGGAGGCAGTGGCGATCAAAAGTTCCTGAGGATACGGAGAAAGCAAATGGCATTCCTGTCTTCAGGAAGGGCAAGGAGGAGGATGTTGGGAATTACAGACTGGTTAGCCTCACCGCAGTCCTTGGGAAGATGATGGAGCAAGTATTCCTGCAAATGATTTCCAAATATATGAACAAAAAGGTGATTGGAAGAAATCAACATTGACTTATGAGGGTTATGAAGGTGAAATCAAGCTTGACAAACCTCACAGCTTTCTACAGTGAGGTGCTTGGTGGATGAGAAGCAGTTGATGTGCCCGCTGTGCTGCCATTCAGGGCAACCTTGACTGGCTGGAGAAATGGGCTGACAGGAACTCCACAGGGATCAACAAAGGGAAAGGTCCTGCCTCTGAGGAGGAATAAATCCACGCACCAGGTTATGCCAGGGACTAACCAACTGGAAAGCAGCTCTGCGCAGAGTCCCATTGGAGTCCCAGTGAACACCAAGTTGCCCAGCAATGTGCCCTTGTGGTAAAGATGGCCAGCAGCTTCCTGGGCTGCATTAAGCAGAGTGTTGCCAGCAGGTCAAGGGTGCTGACTGTCAGACTCACTGGGTATGTTGCGACCAGTTCTGGGCTCCCAGGCAGAGGCAAACTCTTCTCTGTGGGGCCCAATAGGAGGGTAATGGGCACAAATTAAAATACAGGAAATTCCATAATTCCATTTAAACATAAGAAGGTGTTTTTCTTTTTTTCTTTTTTAACAATTCTAAGAGCGATAGGGTACTGGAACAGGTTGTTCAGAGGGGTTGTGGGGTCTCTGTCCTTGGAGATATTCAAAATCCATCTGGACATGGTTCTAGGCATGGGCATGGTCCTGCACTGGCCGACCCTCTCTTAGCAGGCAGGATGGACTAGATGATTTCCAGAAGTGCCTTCCAAACGACATTCTTTAAATAACTTTGTGTTCAATGTAAGTCAAAAGCATATTTTTCCTGAAGTGAGAGCTGAGGCCAAGAAATGGCACAGAGATGAATCAGTGGGATCGTATGATTTTAGACCTTTTTTTAGTAATTTGGATGTTAAAGTAATTGTGTGATTAAGTCTTATTGGTGACTTTATTTTCCAGAAACTGAAAGCCTGCTGAATTCCAATCCATGTGAAAAATCGGCATTGTCAATATCCCAGACACCAGACTAATATCCTTCCTCCTCCATCACCTTTTGGGCTAAACGAGATGTATTAGGCATTTTAATTAAGTATAGGCAGACATCTTGGAAAGCATATAGAAAATGACCTAAGCCGCAATTAGCTCACCAGGTCTGGCTTCTGGGGGGGGGAGTTTCTTACACTCTTGATTGCGCTGCACACATTACAGCACCTCTGCACAGCACCTCAGGGGCTGACGGGAGTACACAAGCAGAGACACGGTTGCCTTGTCCTTATCCCTCAGGTCTTAGCGCTGATGCGTGCCCCTGTGGTATGCCTGGAGCTATGCTGATGCGCATCCCAAGCTCAGTGGGGCCCTCTTGACTCTGCTGTGCATAAATACATCAAGTTGCTGTCCTCCATCTCATCTATGTGATCTCCAGGGAGCGTTATTGGTGCTTGCCTCAGGAGAGGACGGAGAAGAGAAAGCTTACCCTTGCCAAAGTGTTGGGTACAGCTGCAAGCTCTGCATTCAGGAGGACGACACCCAGCACCCCTGGAAGAAGGGTGGCAGGGACAGGCACGGCCATGATGCTCACAGATAAAAAGGAGCTGAGACGAGGGAGCTGCAGCCACAGCTCTTGAAGAGAGAAGGGTACACGTATGCTGGAAGAGCATTTCATTTAATTCTGCTTTTTTGAAAAAGAAAATAAAGCAAAAATAAATCAAAATAAACGTTCCAGCTTCTACAAGTTCACTGAAAAACAGCCCAGCTGTAATAACAACAAATCATACACAGTGCGTATCTCATTTTTCCTTCTGTAGGTTAACCAGAGAAGGTCACAGCAATCATGTTTAATAAAAGAAGTCTTGCCTTATTTTCTGGCACTGGCTCTGAGCAATTGGCCTGCAAGTGCTGTTTTCAAATCATTCCCTGGTTATTCTGTGTCTTTTCTGCTCATCATTCCTTGAGGCACTCACAGCCAAGTAGATTATTTCTCTCTTTAAAAAAAGGGGATTATATTAATTTATCTCAGATTTCAACCAACACACATAAGTCTCTGCAGATTGTATATTATCATGGGAATTTAGAGTACATCGTAATTGAAATATATTACATACAAGTGAAATCTCAGGAGGGTAGTTTCCAGTGATGGTTTAATTCTCCTGCATTTTTAAAAGTCTGTGAATGTTATGAAAATGTCACTGAGAGACTCTCCGTACACTGATGAACTGGTTTGCTGTTTTCTCCTAATAGCAACTCGTATTTCTTCTTTTGACAGCCACCTCCGAGTGTTTGGCTTGATCATCAGCAGATACTTTGAGCAGTCTGTGCTGTGGCATTTGTCAGTGTTTCTTGACTTGTCACTTCCTGGTGGCTGCTGAGCCATGTTTCCTGTGGCCACATCCATCATCTGAGGGCAACCACGCTCACCACACGCCTTGCACATCCACGGGCACTCACAGATCTGCTGCAGGATCCCGCACCAGTACCTTCTCAGGATGGGATCAGGCTCTGATTTGTCTTTCAGATACACCAGCTTTGAGGTCTTCTTCACCAGGGCTGCCAGCAGCCCCTGCAGTGAGCTAGCAAGTGCCACCAAGCCTGCGGAGTCCTGTGAGTGCCCACGGAGGATGACTCACCCAGACACGGCTGTCACCACCGCCTACCTCAGGAACGGAGAGCCGTGGTGATGGAAAGCCTGCAACTGCCCTAGAAGCAGTGCCCACAGGGAGTGGGTGGCCATCCTGCGGTGTGCCACCTCCATGGCCCCCCCAGGAGACTGGTCCCCCATGAGTCCCAGATGTAAGTGACACAGCCTCAGCACAGCCTGGTCATTGCTGGGGTGGGATGCTGGCCATGGTGTCAGGGAACTATATAGGCATTCCCCAAGCCAGTGCTTTCCTGCTCACAGCTGATGAGCTGAAGGACAGAAACTCAGGGCCTTCCACCCTCCCCTTACCCCAGACCCACTGGCTAGCTCAGGTTTTGCAATGAGCCAAGGACCTTCCACCTGTCAGAGCCTTGGCCTCCCCAGCATTTCTCCAGCCTAAAGCAACCTGAAGACTGGGGATCTTCTACTTCTCCTCCCCTAGGCCCATTTATCTGTCTAGCAATTAAAAACAGAAAAAAATTATGGTCTGTCTTTCAAGTCATCTGGGTGCAGCTGAGCTCTGGTTGCCTGGTGCTTCCTTGGAGCCTCTGGAAGCATCATCCAAAAAGAAAACAGTCTCTGATGTGTCTGTGCCTGCATTTCTCCATCCTAAGGCTGTCAGGATCCCATGGACTACTCCCTCACTTGGCAGGTTATTGTGGGAACCATGCAAGCAAATCAACAGATGTCATTGTGGTGCCTTGGCCTGCACTGAAGGAGTGGCAGCATGGACAACAAAGCTGTTTTATCCCTCTGAAGTCCCAGCACCTTCTGCAAGATGTCAAGCAAAGTGATAGAGCACAAACTGCTTCAGATTTCTGAGAAATAATTTGAATATTCACACAGGCAATTACACCAAGGCTTAGAGAAAAATGGAGTATTATAGCTAATCATTTTTTGATGCTACAAAACACTGTTATTGTGCCCAAACCACAACAGGACAGCTGAAATCACCATCTCCTACAACTCTAACTACTTAGTGAGAATCTGGGGCAAACATGCTAAAAATATTTGGGCATATATTTTCCCAGATATGCTGGTCAATGGATTTTACCAGACAGTGTTTTTAGAGACTAGGGAGGATCTTTTTGATTAGCAGGGAAAAGAAAATAACTTTGATCTGGTGAATCTGAATTTGGGGAGATTTAAGAACACAAGTAGTTTTGTGAGTAATAGTTTCACTGATTCCAAAAGGATAAGCTTTGACAAAGCTAGGGAAGTTACTTAATGCTTTTAAGAACTAAAGGCACTGTCTATCAAAAAGGCTGAGAGTGTCTACTGTAAAGATGCACAAACTATATACAATAACTATGCTAAGTCTGTTCTCTAAGCAAAGGGGGAAAATCTCCATGGTAAAGTTTATCATTTAAAATCATGTGGGGTGCAAGGACAGAGTCTGCTTAGAATGAGAGGATGGCATAATCAATGGAGAAGGCCATCTTTTGTTGGTTAAGTAGCATTGCCAAACGTCAAGCTGAATTAATGAACAGCAAAATAACAAAAACATGGCTAAAGGCTCTTAGAGCAAAGGAGACTGCAGTCAGTGCAGGGTAAAGATTAGAAATTACCTGGGTACAGCCCCTGAAACAAGCTTGTGCTGAGGCATTATCTGAAATACAGTGTGCAAGTCCCATAGATATCTTCAGGGAACATCTGAAGTGGAACAAATACAAAGCATAAATGTCAAGAAGAGAAAAGAGCTATTCTAAATGGGAAGCTGGCTGTGGATGCATGTTGGCTGGAAATCAGAAGACGTCTCCCAGCTCCTAGAGGAGAGAGACTCTGTAACAGGTTTTCAGGAAAGGTAGCAAGAACAAGACGGCTGAGTCATTTCAAACCTGGCCACTGCAAGATATGAAATCTTTTTCCGTTCCTAGACCTGACAATCTGTTTGGCCAGTGACTCATTCATGAGAGACTAGCAAAAAGATGAGTTTCTTTTGGATTGGGTCGGGTGTATCCAGGTTGGCCAGAGGTGTGATATTCTCAGCTCCTCTGAAACATTCAGCATCTGCTCACTTGATCTTTAGCTGCCTTTATTAGGCAGGGAAAGCATCATTGTAAGACTGATGGGTGATGCTGTGCTGTGTGAGTATTTCAGGAGAAAGAGAAATGGCAGTGTGGAACAGGAATGGCAATGCCAAGGTGCGGGTGACGTAGAACAGACCCATGTGTCTCAGCAGATCTAAACTACCATATGAAAATGGCACTCCTCAACCAAGTTCTTCGTGGAGAGAGGGTAATTCTTTGTGCTACTTTGGATTAGGCTGTTGAGATTCATGCCCCTAAACCTGGAGAAGTTTGAAAGGATTCTGTGGTCATTTGTTTATTAACAGAGTTATCTTCACACAGAATAATCACTGAGTTATCAGAGCCCCCGGCAAAGACACAGTAAAGACATGAGGACAACAGAGGACTAACATCTACAAATTGTTTCAAAATATTCCTGAAGGAGACATTGCTATCAACGGCAAACTTCTGCTGCCAGAATACCACCAGCTGCAACAGACCAAATTTTATCACCAACACAAATAAGCTTATACAAACACACTGTAAGAAGGTTCAGTGCTGTAAAAGAAACAGGTGATATTCTCTCTTAAACGTTTTCACTCTATGTGAGATAGAACCGTTGTGTTGATAAATGTTGTTTTGAAGTATTTCAGCCCGCTGGGTAGAAGAGAAAAATCTTGGACTCATTAAAGAAATGTAAGAGGAATCACTCACCGTGCCCAGTACAGCCTGATTACCAATTATTATGAAGGTGGGCTCTTGAAAACTGCTTTGGTTTGATGAATTTCACAGAACAGCTTTTAGCTGCAGTCATTCCTGAGTTCATAGTTCTCCAGTATCCATGTACGCTAAGTACCAATTTTGCTACTTTTTCAGCTCAAGTTTCCTGAATTGTCCTCAGTAAAGTATTTGCAATCCTGTGAAGCTGAAGCCATTTAGCTTCTCCAACTACTTATTTTGTTCACTGATGAAGGAAATACCTTGCACCTTTCCTTTGCATTACTCATTACCCACGTAACTGAGGAAGAAAACTGCAAGGAGCACCTTGTCTCAGCACCTAGGCTGCATCCTGGATATTCTTGGATATTCTGTGCAAATGCAGCGCAGAACAGCCTGTCCCTCTGGGAGGATGCCTTGCATTTTCCTGTTCTCTGTGAGGCAGCTCCCTGGACCATGTGGGCACAGAAAGCTGTTGTCTTCTGGCCCTGGGACAGTAGCTCTCGCTGCCATCCTTGGTGAACATGTCTCCATACAGATTAATACCACATAGCCCAGCAAGGCAAATCTGATCCTGGTTAAGAGTAAATACTCAATTTCCCTTCTGTTAGATTAGCCTAAGCACATAAGGATATTTATTCCAACTTTTTTCTTCATCCCATCTTCTTTTGTGTTGTGGAAAGACAAGCAATGCCTTTTCTGCCGTGCAATTATAATGGCTGACTGCAAACCCATCCAGAGTGAGGTGTGTAAGGGTGGGAGGGCGTGTTTCTGTACCTGGTGTTTCTGGCTACAGGAGTCTGATTCATTACTAGGCCTTCTAAAGCCAGATTACACCTCTTACAACTTCTCTGCTACTCAGTGTGGGACTTTAAACGAAGTATTTCTTCACTTCAGGAAGAGTACTTCATTGTACTAAACTGCAACATATCAACAAAGGCCTTCAGCCTTATGTGTTATAAGTTCCTTGAAAAATCATCCAGCTTTGGAAATAAAATCTTTAGCTGCTTTACATTAGAAAGAAACAGCTCTTAAGGAAAGAAGCAGAAGCATATTTTTGCTGCATGAAGTTTGGCGACGTTGGTTGGTGCTCGGAAATTTCTTTCTAAAATGTTTAATGTGAATTCTTGGTAATATTGTTTTACTTCTGTCACATATGGTCCATCCATAAGATATGAGTCATTCTCAAAGAAAACAGAAGGGTCTCCATGGTGACAGACTCCCGTGGTCTGAAAAAATGTGACATTTTCTCCTTCTCCTAATGTTTCTATTTGATGATTTTTTTTTTTCCGAAGCTGAGTTTACAATGACAAACATGTAAAAGCATGTTTTTTAATATTCAGTATAAAGAAAACCTTCCCAGATGTGTGAAGAAATGATCTTCTCTTATGTACATCTGCAAAAAGTTATCAGCATGTCCCCATGTAGTGAAAACTCTCTGAGGTGGGTTGGTTGACACAGGTTGCTACAGACTTACCCACACAAGACTATCAGAGCTGGAGAACAGGGCTTCCTTAGCCTTCCCTTATGAAAAATTAACACAGAAACATCTCTGTCATCTACCCTACCAAGCTGGAGTTTGTAGCATGTGATGTGTTATACGTAGCCTTACTTTTATCGTAAAATCATCGGGTAAGAGCCAGTATGAAAGTATCCACTTCTGGTCTGCTGATGGCCCCAAAAGGCTGCTGAACACACCAACAATATGGCGGTGTCCTGCCAGCAGCACCAGCGCTGCAGCGTGTGAACCATTCCTTCCACTGCTGCCAGTTCCTCTTCCCCACCAAACCCCTCTCCCTGCTGCTACATCGGCCGTAACCACGAGGGGATATTTATGGCCATCCCAAACCACCGCTGTCCACATCCAGTGGCATATCTGTAAGCTCAGGAATAAATCCACAGAGCTGAATGACTTTGCTAGGTGAAGGTGCCCTTCCACCTGTGAGTGAGGACAGTAAGGCTGCTCCCAAACAGGGCATTGGAAAGTCCCACAGCCCCCCATGAGGATGAGCTTATATTATTTCTTATTGCTCCCAAAAAGGCTAACAGCAAACTCACTTATATCGCTCCTTCTTGTAACTATTCTAGATTGTGTTTTTCTGAGTAAATTACTTTTTTTAGTTTTTTCAGTCTCTCGAATTATGATAGGGTTGCGCAACCTGTTCTGTAAGAAAATGGCCCCTAATTTTACACAGGCAGAATATTAAACAGAATATTTGTATTTATTCAATAGGGTAGTTCCTAATTTCTAATGTATTCTTACTGGAAAAAAAAAAAAAAAAGAATAAAAAAGAAAGAAAAAAGAGAATTATACAAAATTAAAAAAAAAAAATTCAATTTCTGGGAAAAAAAATCTAGAATGAATAACCACTTTGTAAGCATGAAAATGAGTAACAGATGAAATCCATTTGTCAAGGACAATCTGTCAAATTAACCCACATCTTTTCTGGGTGATAGGCCTGGTGAGTAGGGGGAGATAAATAGAAATTATGCACTGGGAATTCAGTGAGATTTCGTCTGACTTGCATGATGTTTCTGTTGGCAAAGGAAGGAAACATGCAGTAAATGAAATCATGACTACAAAGTGCAAAACTAATTAGATCACGTACTAGACTGTAATTGCCAAGGATTAACTCATCACACGAGTGTGTATATTGACAGGAACTCTTCAGCCACCCGTCCTGTATTGGTTTCTTGTACGCTATCATCAGCAACCCCACAGCAGCACATGGAGGCTGCCTGTCGAACCTGCCTGGGACGAAACCCCAGAAGAAGCAGCATGCAGTCAGAGGAAGATGAGCAACCTGAACCGGAGAGCAGAGTGACAGTCTAAAAGAAATCAGTGACGTTTGCTGGGCACCCACGACGAGGTGCAAAACTGAGGCCAGAAATACACCATTGGGCAAATGGAGGCTGAGGGAAAAGCTGGCTCGATAGCAGTTCTTCTGGAAAGTGTCCAACGGTTGTAGTAGGTCCCAAGATCAAGGCGCATCAGCAAGGTCCTGGTTTGGTGTAAACAGGCACATTGCATGCTGAGGTTTTAGCCTGAAGGCTGCAGCTGTTGCAGGAAAGGCTTGACAGGTGCCTGTCAGATGTGGCATTGTTGCTGACCCCTGCACCCCTGCAGACCTCCTCTCGGGTAGCTCGGCTCTCACGGTTTTAGTGGTTCTTTCCTGGATGCTTATGTTTCCAGTGATGAGCGCTAGTTGCATCAGTTCTTCTTCGCTCTCAGCAATGGTATAAAGAATGTAGAGCCCACTAGCCCCAAAGCCGGCACTGAATTCAAGCAGAGTGATGGTGACAACACTTATCACCACTACTAGTTGAGATTCTGGGCTCTGATCAGTGGTAATGCTGCCTTTCTTCAGTCACAGAAACATAGACATCAGGACTTGCTCCCAGGTACATGGAATATCTGTGCAAAACTAAGAACAAGATAATGAAATTGTCAGTGCATCCACCCATGAAGTCTTGCTGACCTGTGATACCTTTTAACTGCAAGCTCAACTTTTACTGATCTAATTGAAATCTGCATTAAAATTCTGTGCACCAAAACCCAGAAGCATTAAATAAATAAAAGATGCAGACAGATGAAAGGTTTTAGCCTGCTGCATATGTATTCAAGGTATCACTGCTGTCCTGCACTTCTCAGGGATTCCAGCTCTAGACACTTCACTCACAAAATGTTTGGGATCACATAACATGGAATGGAAAAGCCTTTGTTCTTCCTTTCCCTCTTTATTACATCAGGTCAGATCACATTGTGTGAATGTTTGTCCCCCAAACCGAGCAGAATGAATAAAGAGTCCAGCCTTGCTGTCCTGCTTGAAGCATTCATGTTCATTATGGACAAAAGTACAAAAGTGGAGGCATCTGGCCAACCAAAATATATTACAGAGTAGTGAGAAATTGTAAGTCATGGAACGTATGATCCAGCATCACTCAGCTTTCTCATTTCCAAATGGCAAAGGTATCGGAAAATTGCCCACTTTCACATCATTTACGGAGGGTTAACAAGAAGGTTCATTCTCTCTCACATTGCGCTCCCTAGAGAATTTCTGATTCATATGGCTTTGCTACTGTGGTCCTTTTCTACTTTCAAAATGTCCCTGGAAAATTGTCAATTTTCCCTTGAAGCCTGTTAATTGAGTTCAGTTTACTATGAAACGATTGTTTTTTCTTCTTAATGTCTCATCCTGCAAATCAAACAAGATTGGCTCATCCAACTGAGCTCACGCTTTCTTGCACATTAACAACAGTGCAGAAGGAAGCTAAATTTTGCCCGCAGTTATTGAGGCAGTCATGGTTTTTCAGCTAATCTGAGAGTAAGGTCCCTGGAATCCCATTATCTTGAGTAGTAGAGATTAGGCAGAATTAAGCAGCTATTTTCCACCAGTGATGTAGAATAGAATCAAGCTCCTCTAACATTTACTGAATGTGCAGAGCTAATACGTAGTACCATCAACTCTCCGTAACAGCCTGGTTTTAGGGTCTCAATGAAGCACATGTTTTCTTGACTACATTTACAGAGTATATGCGCATTCAAAAAGTGGAGTGTTGAGGGCAACAGAAGCAGATTAATTTGTCCCAAAACATTCTGTTTCCTCTTATCACTTTCTTTAACTAAATTAATTTCAATGTCTACTCACTGTAAGACACAACAGTCTGTATGGCAACACACCTCGTTGCACTCAAAGCCCCTGCCAGCCTGCCCAGGGCTTTCTGAAGTTGGTTACAACATACTTTGCGCCAAGACAGGCTCAATAGCTCAATTAATTTATCCGTCATGTTAAACTGAAGTACCTGAGCACGCATGATTGGACTTTCCAAGAAGAGCATTGCATGTCTGAGTAAGTACAACTGTAACTTAGTTCTGCTGGAAAATTCTCCATTTGTTTTTATTACATGTGGAAAAACCCAGAGGTATTCTCAGTTTAAAATGCTTCCCCTAGCAGTAATACACGGGAAACCTCTGGTATCAGGGATGTCATGTGGAAGGGAAAAACACCCCGAAAGACCTCGAGACAGTGAAAGATTGTAAGCTGGGAGACCCGTGTCTCTTCAAGGTGGTCTCTGGGAAAGCTCAGAAAGGTCCTTCCCAAATGAATTCTGCATACTTGCAAAGGCCAATAATGGTTGTGAACACTGGGGTTTTCTTTGGCAATGGCAAGTAGAGGATCGTGCACGAAGTCTCACAGCAGCTGGCTGGGGGCTGTGTGGTCTAACACAGCAATTAAAATACCTAGATAGCGCATGCAGTGCAATGTATACAATTACCTCATCTGCTTACCAGCTCGTAATCTTGAGACTTTCCTACAACAGAATCTCTGTTCTGGCTTTTGAACACAACCAAGCCTCAGCAATTCTTTCAAAGACGTGTTAGACTGCCTAAGAACAGCATCAGTGTTGTGGCATTGCTTTCACACTGAGAAATCAGTGAAGCCTTTCCAAACACCTATAAACCACCTTGAAATATTTCTTAGTAATTTACATTCATGTCCAACTCTGCTGGAGCCAACAGCACTGAGCAGGCTGGCTATACAGCAGAGCTCAGCAAAGAAGGATAGAGCTGAGGGAAGATTTGGAAAGAAAATAGACCTGAACAGTGCTCAGAGGCACAGCAGCACGCAGCGGCACAGGGACACCTCCGGCAGAAAATCTTCATAAATAAATAAGTAAGTAAATAAATAAATAAAATCAAAAAAAGAATTAAAGAGATTAGAAAAAAAAAATCTTGAATTTTTACCAGTAGAGGGAAACAGAGCACCTTGGCTGCAACATGTTCAGAGAAGCAGGGCTGTCGCTGGCTTCCTGTTTCCCTGTTTTCCTTCTCTTTGACGATGACCTTTAGTTTCCCTTCTCCACCCCTCCTCCCGGTGATCCTTCAGGCTGACCCCTTGCTTCCTGCAGCCCTACCAGAGGAGGCGAAATCCCAGCATGTCCACCCCACCTGCTGCAGCTCAGGGCACCTTCAGCATCTCACTTTCCCAGCTTGTCTCTTCCCAGAAGCGGGGCAGTATTTGCGTTTGAGTTTCACAGTCAGTTTCATGAAGTTTCTAAATCTCCATTCAAGCTTTTAAATTCAAGTAGCACAGTGTTTAAAGCTGTTACATACCTCTTACAATGGAATTTGTGGCTTAGCACGTGGGATAATCAGGCCCCTAAAGATGTCCTTCAGCACTTGCATTTGGCATTAGGACACTGGCTGGCTGGAATAGTTTTCAGGGGCCTTGATTTGTTTTCCTCAGTCCATAAACATTCTAAGCATATCTATATACATCCTTGATTTCCCAGGGATGGATCCTAGCTCTGAGGAGAAAGTTATGAGATCAGAGAGATTTTCTACTCAGGCAAATGTGTGTATGACCTCTGCACGCAATCCTATCTTTCTCTTGTCTGTCCCAGGTCCTGCAGTGCCGCTTTCACATTCCAAAACATGACTCCTGCTAACAGTAGTAGAGGAAGGAAGCTGGCAAGCTGCTTGAAGTCTACCTTTATTAGTCCAGCGGATGTAGAGATTGACACCAGGCTCGTGGTCAACAACCAGTCCTACGTGATTTTTTAATGGACTTCATTTCTTCAAATTATGCCATGGGAATGAGGACTGTGCTGAGGTCTGGGTCTCCCATCACCAAAGCCAGGGACCTGGGGTGAGGTGCTGCTGTATCAACGTATGGGTACCAGCATGCAGCAAGATGGGACCATGATGTACACCTGGACCTGAAGAACCTTCCTGGATCTCACAGCTGAGAGGATGCCTTGAATAAACCTCAGAATGGTCTGCACACACAGATGCGGCAGTTTGTACTTTAGGTCTGGTTAACCACAGGCTTGCAGCATATGGTCACCAAAAAGTGTGAGCTACATGTAGTGGAGTCTTCACAGATTCCTTCTTCCAGTTGAGCAGCACCGTGCCCATTAACATTTTCTTCTTGAAGGAATCAATACCCTATTAACATTCAAAAGCCATTAGAAAAAAATTGTATCTCATTAAAAGGGTTATCACTGCTTAGATGAGATCGATAGGCAAGGCTGATTTTTCCAAGAACTGAGGTTATTTTGAGGTTTTGTCTTGTCATTGAAAAAATTTTTTGCACTGAAAAACTGGTCTTACAGAAGAATTATGATTAATTACTGAAAATGGGGCAGCCTAAAAGTGTTGCACAGGAACAGTGTATTTTTTCAGTCGCATTCTTATATGCTCATCAGTAAAAGACATTGGTGTAGCACCACATCTTCATTTTATGGGCAACAATCTTCACTTTTCTTCTTTCATATAAACTACATCATTAGTCAAATCACTGCTTATCATGAAAATTTTGTACACAGTTGGAAAAATGCAGAGCAAATTACACATAACATTATCAGCATCATTTTTTTTTTGAAGCAAGAGCATACAAAAAAATATTCTAAAATCTGCATTTCCACAAGCTTTCTGTGTTTTTGTTCCATTGTTTTTTAATACAAGTTTTTGCAGGAGTGATAGAAATTGTCACAAGATTTTTTTCAGAGTGGACAATGCAAGTAAAATGCAACAGGCAGAATTATATTAAATTGCCTCAGCTAATAAACATTTTCTTCTCAATGTTGTCTTTAGGTAACAGGAGTGCTTATATGACTCATTTATGCTTTTTTTTTTTTTTTTTTTTTTTTTTTTTGGGGGAAGGAGNGAGAAGGAGAAGAAAAGAAAGTTTTCTAATGTTTTATTCATTTTAGCTGATCTTTTCCTTCCTTCGTAGAGCCATAGAATCATCTAAGTTGGAAGGGACCTTTAAAGCCCATCTAGTCCAACTCCCCTGCAGTGAACAGGGACACCTACAGCTGGATCAGGGTGCTCAGAGCCCTGTCCAGCCTGACCTTGAAGGTCTCCAGGGACGGGGCATCCACCACCTCTCTGGGAAACCTGTGCCAGTGCTTCACCAGCCTTATCGTAAAAAACTTTTTCAAGTCCAGTCTAAATCTCCCCTCTCTCAGTTTGAAACCAGTTTGAAAGAGTCTGTCCCCTTCTTTCTTGTAGCCCCCCTTCAGATACTGAAAGGCCGCTATCAGGTCTCCCCGGAGCCTTCTCTTCTCCAGGCTGAACAGCCCCAGCTCTCTCAGCCTGCCCTCAGAGGGAGCTGTTCCATCCCTTGGATCGTTTTTGTGGCCCTCCTCTGGACGCACTCCAACAGCTCCGTGTCCCTCCTGTCCTGAGCACTCCCCATCTGGACGCAGCACTCCAGGTGGGGTCTCACCAGCGCAGAGTAGAGGGGCACAATCACCTCCCTCACCTCTTTGGCCATGCTTTTTTTGTGTGCCTTTTATTTAACTATCTAGCTCTGGTAATGATAATTTGGGAAGAATTTTATCCTTAAGTGATTTCTTAAGTGTCTCCATTTCGGTGTGACTTCTGTGTGATGGAAGACATATGTAAGAGAAACTCAATAATAGCCAACAGCACTAGCAATGGTGCTTTGTTTGACAGGGCTGTAATATTCACCAACCATAGTGAGAATGAAGACTATGGAGAAACCATCTTAAGCAGATCATTGGCATTCTCCAGAAACATCAAAATTAAAAATTACTCCTTAAAAAGCTTGTATTTTCTATTCTGCCTATTTTCTACTTGTATTTAAAACTTTTGATTAAAAATAGAAAAGTTCAGTTGGTGTGAGCTGCCCCAGTAAGTACGTGTCATGTAGGTCATTTGGCTATGGCAAGGTGTTCCCTTCTAACATTATTTTCTTTAGCTGCTAAGTTGTCGTACATGTTGTCTGCTCGATCTGAACTTATTTTACACACTTTTTGACAGATATTTTTGACAAGTTCTTAACATTAAAGCAAAGAGTAACTCAGTTCCTTGGAAATCCAAATAAAATGCAAAACTACACTTCATATTTCACTTACCTGATTTATATTCCAAGTGGCTATTTGTTTGATGATGTACTTCCCTGTGGAAATAGGCTTCAGCACAAAGGTATCTTGCAGCGGCCCATTGAAAACCATTTTTTTTTTGCCTAATATCTTTGCAAATGTTGAGTGCTTTTAGCTTGTAAATTATTCAGGTGGAAATCTTATGCTGCATATGATCACACTGAGGAGCTGGGAAATGAAGATTGCTGCACGGGGATTAAAGGAAAGCATGGATAAGAGACTTTGTAACTAGTTCTCTCTCTTTTTTTTTTTTTTTTTTCTCAGAATATCAAATCTGCAAGGATTTCTAATGTCTGCAGGAGAAGAAATTGATTTTGGATGCTTTGCTCGAAGCAGACCACCTCACCCTGCCATGCCATTAAAGCGCTATAGCAACAGGCAAATATAGCTCCCAGTGGATGCTTTTGCAGTTTTATGCCATTTGGTTCACTTCATGACACTAAGAATTTTAATATCGGACCAACTTTCTACTCTCTTACTTTGACATTAAAGTGACTCCACAAAAGTGCACATGCAGATATTTAAATCTACTAACTGGGGTGCTACTTCAGACTCAAGGTCAAAGTGATGTTTTTTTAAAGCTGACAGTAAATGACATCAAGTTTTTTGCACCTCCTGCCTTTGAGCTTAATTTGTCTGTTGTGAAGCAGGGATTGACATCTCCCATTTGGGTACTAACAAAAATATTTTTTATTATTTCTTAAGAACTAGGCTTAATGCCATGAATTAAACACCAGGAGTAGCTTTTTTTAAAATTATTATTAATATTATTATTATTTTGCGATATCATACTCAGAATCACAGAATCAGAATAGTAGGGGTTGGAAGGGATCTCTGAAGATCATCCTCTGGGGATGAAGGCATTGAGCAGATCCCAGACAAAAGGGACTTGGGGGTACCGGTGAGTGACAAGCCGGACATGAGCCAGCAGCGTGCCCTCGCAGCCCAGAAAGCCAACCGCGTCCTGGGCTGCATCTAAGGAAGCGTGGCCAGCAGAGCAAGGGAGGTGATCCTGTGTTACACATGCTGCTGTGTGCCCCAGCGCCTTGGTGTTCGGTGGAGCTTGACTAAGAAATCAAGCTCCTAGAGGCTGGTAGCAGAGTGCATTTGGTGCAGGGAACGCTGCGTTGACCAGGCTGTAGGATGAGGTCAGAACCCAACTCATGTGTTGCATCCCCTGATGCAGCAGCCATAAACGTGACCCACAGAGGCCTCATTGAAGGGCAGCTGGGTACATAAAGAAATGGAGACTTCCTGGAGGTATCATCAATAAGGAAAAATGCAACAAAGTGTAACAGCAACTTATTGTCTGAACATGTAAAAACAGTTTGGGAAATGGAAAATATCCTCAGAAAGCAGGAATAATCAACTGCTTTGGATGTTTGACTTGAAAGAAAAAAAATAATCTGGGGAGAGTAAAATTTTGCCTGAGAGAAGAGGAAACATCGTCTATTGGTTATTTTGTGAGAAAAACAGAAATTAGCAGCATTTATTGGCTGCTATAAAAATGACTCATTTTCCATCCCAAAATGAGCCTTTTTACCCTGGGAACTTCCTATGCTGCACAAACTTTTCCTGTCTCCTACAAGATTCTCTACACAAATTGAACCTTCACTGATGCCCAGCTAACCCAGAGATCCATCTTCAAAGTGAGACTTTGCTATCTTTTTGGTCCCACTCCTGGGTCCACTTCTGGGGTCATTCCTCACTGACCCTTTTCTGAGGACAGTTTGATCTCTTTGCTAGGATCATTTTGATAGCACTTGGTACCTGTAACATTTTGAAAAAAATATGTATGCATATGTGCATATAAGTAATATATGTAAGCATATTTGCTACTTTGCTAGTGCTAAGCTTGTAGCAATCTGTAATAGAGAGAGAGAAAGACAGACAGACATACAGGGACTAGTATTCCTGGTAATAATTCAGAATAGCTTGAAATCTATTTGCTTTGTCACTATACTTGATAGTTAGAATTGTAATAACCTGTGATAGAGAAATTTAGGAAACAGAGCTTGCATGTCCTTGTGTATTATAGCATCTTGCAAACCCACTGTTGTAATGTCTATATACCTGCAGGCTGCGTAATCCTTCAGGTTATAACACCCCAAGGTAGCCACACCTGGAGCTGAATCTGGCCCTTTCTGCCCCTCTCTGACTGACTTACCAAAGCTGGACTTTGTGGCCAACATGTCCTCAGCTGCTGTTAGCAGACGTTTCCCCTCTTCCTTTTGCTGGTTTTATCTTCCCCATCCACAGCAATAAAGAAGCAGAGAAGGGCACTGGACCCTGCTCTCCTGCCTTGTTTTATCTCATAAGCTCCTTGTGGCTCTTGAGACAGTGGAGTAAAGCAGCCGATGAAAGATAAAATACGAGCACCTGATACCACTCCATCTTGGTCACAGCAGTCTCTGGTAACTGGCTTTCTGTACATGTGACACAAATTCCAGTCCTCAAAAAGGGTTAGGACTCAATAATTTTTGGTCTGGTTGCAGCTTTGTGCATGCATTTCACGGTACCAGCTCAACGTGGCAGTGGCATACAGCCTTCCCCCGCCTCCCCCCCTGCTGCTGGGGTGTGAGGAGAGATAATTCTCACTCTGTGGCTGCAAAAGATAACACACAAATCTCAGGAACACACGAACCAGGCACTCCCTCACCATCTCAAGCCCACATATGCTGACAAGCCATGACATTGCGCTGCAGGACGGTCAGACAGGTGGCCTGCAATGCACCTGCCATATGGATCACCGCTCTGTTGCACCATTTCATAAGAGTGCTCACAGGCGTGATTAACAGGAGGCAGGGGTTGTTAGCATTCTGCCTGTTATAATCTCTGCTCAAGTATGTATCAGTGATGGTTTTAGGGTTTGTTTTGTGTTTTTTTTTTTTTTTTTTTTTGCATGCTGGAGCCTGGAAGAAACAAGCTGTTTTCTGATTACAGGGATCTGAGCTACACGCATATTATTCTCTCTTACACAATGAGTTTGATTACTAACATTCTGGAAATCACAGAGTCTTCTTCTGGCAAAACCAATTCTTTTCTGTAATCTCACAGCATGAGCATCTTTGTCATCCGAAGATGATTTTTCCAGGGTTGTGTTTTATACTACAGTTTTCCCTTAAATCAGCTTTTATCTGTCTTGTTCACAGATTTAGCCAGGGCACATGCTGGAAAGCCCCAACAACGGCATCAATCTGTTGCTAGCAGTATTAAGTATGTTCCTGTTAGCAGTAACTGCTGTGACATGTGGGATCTCTGACTCTGGCCCAGGTTCCCACTGAGCTAGTGACTCCACAGACCCAGAAAGTGATAAGCTACACCACAGGAGTTTACAGCTGAAGTATATCTAATAGATCCATATGAAACACATGAATACGAGTATTATACGTAATATGAGAAAGGAAGAAATACAAATAAAACAATCCTATTGAACAGGGCAAAGGGTGTTCTTGGCATGTGAGCAGCCTAACATTTTAGGTCAAGATTTTTCAAGTGGTCAGGGTTGTAGGGGGAAGGAGATACTAGTCTGTAAATGTGTGCAACAAGATGGAATGAATGACCTTTTTTTGTGCCTGTGCTGTGTAGCCATGGTTGCTAAATAGTGGAAAGAAGAGCAAGAAAGGATCTCCACAGGTGGTATAGGAAGTTTTGCCCCCCATGGAAAGGATGGCAAAGAGGAGGGAGTCAGATGAAGAGAGATGGTATCTGAGTAAAGGCTGCAGGATAATATTCAATATTATCCAGTTTGGGGCCCCCAGGTTCAAAAGAACTGTGGAGCATATGTAGAAGGTCCAGCAGAGCGTTACCATGGTGGTCAGGGTCTACAGTACACAGCCTAGGAGGCTAGGAGGAGAGTTTGGTTAGTGGAGAAGAGGAGGTTCTCGGCCAAACTACCAGTGCCTAGCACAGCCTACAGCTGCTCGAAGGGCTGCTGCAAAGACCTTAGAGCCAAAATCTGCTTGGTTATGGCAGACAATAAAGGTGGAGGCAACGGGCAGGATTTGTGTCGGTGACTTTTGGCTGGGACATAGAAGGATCACTGGCAGAGCAGTGCAACACTACTGGAGCAGTTCTCCAGAGAGGGAAATCCCCATCATTGGAGGTTTTCAAGACTTGGCTAGACAACCCCAAGACTGGCCTGGTCTAGCTTTGGTAACAGTCCTGCTTTGAGCAAGAGGTTGGTCCAGGAGTCCCTACCAGCCAACAGGTCTATAATTGCAGCCATGCCCTGGCTGCACCACAACAACTTTGCTGAGGACACCTGACTGCTGCAGTAGCACCTCTTGCTGACGTAGGATATGATCTATTGCGTTGTCCCCTTTCAAAACCAGTGGTGTTTTCTATCTCTTCTCTCATATCTCTAGTACTGAACAATTGAAGGATAGGGACCGATCCCTGCTTCCAAGGCCAAGGGGCAGAGGCAGTCTCCTATCTCCCTTGCTTTGAACTTGTCTCTTCCGGTGCAGGCTGGCTGCTTATCTGCCACGCAGCACTGGGCTCCGTGTCTCCTCTGGGCTCCATACAATGCCTCGAGGCCATGAGACATGATTATTGTTTGTGGGATTTTTCTGTTCAAAGTATATACAGTGACATGAACAGCACATGATGCCATTCAAACATCAAACAGTCGTAGCTTCTGGCTCTGCAACCCGGCAGTTCTGCTCGGGCAGAGAATCCAAACCTTCCATCTTCATCCCGTGAGCTGCCCAAAGCGAAGTCTGTCACTCAGGCAAGTCATTTCCAGACAGCTGCCTGTGCCAGTCAGGCCACGAGCCATCACTGAACCCAGCAAGCGTGGAGCTGAGGAAAAACTCTTTCTCCTGACTGAGCTGAGCCTGCCAGGGATGGGGGAGAAAATGCAAGGATGTGTGGGTGGCAGGTAAGACTTTAAGATGAAGAATTGGGATGCTGGAGACTACAGGACTGCCTGAAGCAAAGAAAAGCTAACAGGATGAGCAAGCTCTGGCAGCAGATACAGACAGGCCGGTGTAGGATAAACACTGGCTCGAATTAACCAGAGGAAATTTCTGTCCGTGAATGTGGGCTGACTTGTCTTCTGAGTGGGGCTGGGTCTCTGTGAGGATACTGCAACACAAACACAGGGGAATGACAATACTTAGGGCTGCGTGCAGGACCTGAGCATGGTGTGAATAACAGATTTCCACATCTGATTGCTCTGAATAAAGAAACGCCTTCTTTCTCATCGGCCAGGTGTCATTTATTCCTTTTCAGGAAAGCAGAGTGGGAGAGAAGGAGAGACTGATGGCAGATAGTGGTATTCAGGAGCAGAGTGACAATTTTAATGTATGCCTGCAAGTCAGGAGGCAAAATTCTCAATATAAATGCTAAGCATTTCATGCTCTTATGATGATGACTGCATGAATATGCATTGTGGCTGCTGGTGTGTGGAGTCTGTCTGCATCCTTGTGCTTTGCTACAGTCTGGATGTGCAAGAAAGAGCTGTTGGGGAGCCAGCCAGCGGCTCCCCCGGCAAGAGAAGCAACCAAGGCTGGAATGGCTACAATATGGCATTAAAACAGTTAAAGGCAAGTCTGGCTGAGATCTCTCGATGCAGGGGAGATTCCTCTCCCTCCCTATGCACTGGGAAATGGGAACCTGGGTCTTCCTCTCCCCTCCCTCATGATGGTGGGGACAGAAAGGGCCGGGAACTGCTACTGGGAAAGCCAGCTGGAGGTCCCACCAACAGAAGCCATGGCTGCAGCTGACGGAGATGGGCTCTCCAGAGATGGCCGTACAGCTCTGCTTGGGCTGCTTCTCGAGGAGGGAGGGTTCAAAGCAGACTTGTGCCTATTCCTTCTGCTCTCCTCAACACCTTTCCCAAAGTTTTCCTTTGCTTAATCCAAACGTGTGACCGGTCCATTTGCTGCCCTCGCACCACCACCTCTCTTGTAGAACCCGCCCAGAGTCCGGGTCACCCAGTCAGACCCTGGCTCTAGTCTGTTTGTACAGTGCCAATAGTAGGACAGCACCAATCCAAATTCATCCTTGGCTGATACTATCTAGAATAACCACTGATAATGAAGTGCTGCTTGTTCCACTTCTTACCACTGCAGTACCTTCTTGATTATTACTGCTCAAGGAGCATTATCTATGCAGTAAATTATTGATGAATGCAGCTCTGTGGAAATTCAAAACTGCTGTCTGTTGTTCTGCTGAATAAGTAATGGTGCTTGGAGCACTTGCAGCAAACACCACATCTCCCTGATCGGAGCAAAGGGAGGGGAAAAACTGACAAATGCGCTTCCCCTGGATGACTGCAAAGGCACAGGAAATATCGTAATTCTTTAGAAACATATTTTATTTTACTAGGAACTACATACAAACTAAGGAATGTAGAAAGTTCCCAGCAGCTGTTGGGAGAAGATCCTTAGCTTTCAGTGATAAGACTGTGATAAAAACAGGGTGCTCCCTTCAAGGTTAGTGTTGAATCCCCATTGTCTTCAGCAGGTGCAGGAAAGATTTTTATTTAGGAGATATGTATAGATGGGACCTTATTTGCATAGACGCAGTAAATCTGTTTAAGAAGATAATCTGAAAGGAAAAGGAGAAAAATGTCTGCTCATTAATGCAGATCTGCCCCTTCTGGAAGCATGCACTCCAGCCACCTAAATAATTCATTGCGCAGCATTACTGCATGCGTGACTAATAGCACCGTGGGTGATGCTTTTTTTTTCAACATCTGCTTTTCTTGTTACTTTGCAAGACTGAGCAACAAAAGAGTCTGGAACATCTTCAGAGACTGAATTTTCAATTCCAGGCACAACTTTGCCAGGGAAATTGTTCTTTCTTACTGTGGCACTGATCAGAAAGATGTTTGCTTGCATCACACACTAAAATGTCCAGAATAACACGTTAATTGGAGAAAAATGCTGGAGTAGGATCAACATTTTGTGTGTTGTGCATTGGTTTCTATTTAACGTTTTATACTTCTATTCAGCACGTTCTTCCCAGTGATCATCACATCTGGTTAGCACTGGGACAGGAACACTTGGAGTGGAATTAAAAGTTTGTATGACATCAGTCATTCACTGTCTCTGAGATGTGCAGGTTTTATTGATGCCTTGGCCTGGTAGGAACATACAGCATCCTCAGAGCATGTTCTGTGCACAGCCAGCTCATTTCCATGTGGTTGCTCAGGCAAATGCTCCACATTCAGGGCTTTGCAATCAATCAGGAAGGCTGTTTAGGAGTCCTCAGACACAATCATGGGAACGAATGTCCAGAGAGAGACAAAACCAGCATTCCCAGTGACTGGGTGCACTGGACAGGACTGGCCCAACCACTGCAATAGGCGCCCGCTCTGCTCCAGCCTCCCTGGGCCAGAGGGATGCCTGTAACTGGTCCAGGTTGAGGTGGAGGGAGGGAAGCCTTCTCGGAGAGGCTGTCCAGCCTGCAGATGCCGGTGGTGTGTGCTGATGACAGATTTACTTTCTGTCGGTATGTTTCACAGATTCATAGAATGGCTTGGGTTGGAAGGGACCTCAGAGATCATCTAGTTCCAACCCCCCTGCCATGGACAGGGCTGCCAGCCACTAGCTCACTAGATCAAACTGCCCAGGAACCCATCCAGCCTGGCCTTGAGCACAGCCAGGGATGGGGCATCCACAGCTTCTCTGGGCAGCCTGTTCCAGCGCCTCTCTCAGAGGAGAATTTCTTCCTGATGTCCAACCTAAACCTCCCCTCTTTCAGGGGGGATTCTTGCTGTCTGGATGAAGAAACAGCTTAGGAAAAGGAAAGGAAATGGAAGCTGTGCTCTGGGATTGGAATCTCCAGTTGATTCTGTAATGGAGAAGGAGCCAATAGCTCTCAAAAGGCAAAGATCTTTTCTGCTGGAGAAGGAAATCTGGCACCCACAGAGAAGGAGAGATGGCTGTAGGCTGGGCAGCCTGTGCAGAGGGAGATGCGGCACAGCAGAACAAGCAGTGCTACTCCTTTTTTTGGCCCCCAAGGTTCTTGTACTCTGGCAGCAAATGCATCCTTTTTCCTGTTGACATGGGACCAGGAGATGGAGTCATGGTGCTGGGAGGTACATGGGCCATGGGTGAGAAGGGGTGATGAGTTCTCTGCCTCTGCTCTTGGCTGTGCTCTGGCTTGGGATGGTCCAGCGCAGCCCCACAGGGCTGCTCCAGCTTCTTGTCTGCCCACAGCGCTGCTGGGATGAACCCCAGCATCTGGTCCCCTTTGACATCCCCCTCTGTTCAGACAGGCTGCCAAACACATAATCCCTCCCTCAAAACCAGTAAATGGATGACCGGCATGTCTTAATCCAACTCTACAGCCAAAATCTTGATCCTTCAGGTCTGAGTGCCTTTCAGACAGACCCTCTATCATAGAGGCGTGACGGAGGTCTCCATCCTGGAATTGGCAGGATGGCCACTTCCAGATAGCAAGAAAAAACTGTCCCACAGTTACATCATTTGGTGCACAGCAGATCAATAATTTAACCAGATTCATAGCATTTTTATGGCAGTTTGCCTTACTTGTATATACTTCCCAGCAGCTGCAAACTATGTTTTTCTCAACAACAGCTATATTTCTAAAGAGCCTGAAATTACCATAATTTGTTTCCCAGTGCAGAGCAAGCCCTGGCTTTATTTCTTGGCTTTTGTTTTCTTTCATTATTTAACAGCAAAGATACCATTGTATCCAGATGACTGAACAGTAGCCAAGTAGATTTGCATTTTATTAAGTAGTGCAGTCAGGCTGCAAACAGCACCAGAGATTAAACCCAGTTGCCACAGTTTCTCCAAGTCAGGTGATGGGATCCATCCCAAGGTGCTAACGCAGAGCTGGATTTCTTGACTACTGGAATAATGAACCCAGCATGGATTTAAGAAAATTATTACATTTCCAGACAAAATTATCCATAAGTGTGGGCTCACATTAACACAGTTATTAATAAATGATCTTTAAGCAAATCAAATGCAATCTTTTTCAGAAATATTATGTTGTTACTTCTACTGTCAGGTGCTGGCAAATAAGGATGGTAAATCATTGGGTGTAGAGAAGCTTAAGCAGATAATGAAGAAGTACGTGAGTCCACATAGCACAGTAAGTGAACTACAGTTTTAAAATGCCTGAGAGGAAGACCACGGTTTGTTAGAACCCGTCTATTTTCTACAGACCTAATCCTGCAGGCAGGAGAGATCATTCTACAGCCACTACACAAAGGTTGTTTGCTTTGAGTGAAAACAGTAGGATTGTAGGATACCTGAAAACAGAACTGAACAATATTTGGGCCACATTCATTTTTGCTCAGTCATGAGGGGTTTGACTACACAGCTTAGCCAAGTGGCCCCAAAATTTCCTCATGCCCAGACATATGTCCTGTGGTGATTATGTGGGGAAATGTGTTACAACTCCCAGAAAGACATTTTGTTTTGATTTCTAAATATTACAGGAGCATTAAATGGTCCTCTTTCAACTCAGGCATACATATGTACATTACATGTTGAGTGGAAGTGTGCAAGATCCTTGAGGTAAATTTCTAGCCACACAAGCTGGTGAAGTGGTTTCATCCCAGTCCCTGGAGGCAGCTACGCTGTCACAGGGAAGCCAACCAGGGACAGGTTTAATCCTACTCCTTTTCAGGTGACAAAAAAGTAGGGCTGGACCCAATATGATAAAATGTCCCTGTTAACCACTGAGTGTTGTACTAAACAGCCTGCTGTTGTAATAAAATATTTATAACTAATCATTTTGTGAAATGAAATGCACACTGTAGTGTATCTTTTGTCACTAACAAGTTGTGTTGCTGTTAATTTTGCGCATGATGTTTCACAGTTTATTGCCAGATACTACAAAAATACATGTAAGTACCCACAAAAGACTGCCCATATCAGGATATAGTATTGCAAACAAAAGCAATTAAGATCTTGGGAAGCTTAGTATTACTTATTTGTACATAGGAATAAAGGTGGGACCTTTGCAAAAAAAAAAATGTTGGGTTAATGAAATGATAAAACAATCAACCTTGCAATGCATGAGCATGTGATTGTGGAGCTGCACTGAAGGGGATGTTTTAGAGACTTTAATGAAATGGGGTTTTGTTGACAGATAACATTTAAAGATACATGTAGGGTCGAGCTCTACTTAATGTACATTAGATGACCTGAATGCTGACATTAACATTGAAATATTGATTCATGATCTGAGTAAGGCATCCTCAGTGCGCTATGATTACATGAACTAGCATTTGTGCTTAAGTTGTCTAATTAGCAGATTAGAGACTAAAAGAAGAGATTTGAGGAGTTTGTGTTAAGCTGTTTGGTTCAAGTTAAATTTCCAACAATTATCATTCATCTCGTTGTGAATATAAGGAAGTGTGAGAGATCTTGTGCTATTAGTCCACTAACTTGACCCCAGCCATGCTGAATGTTAGGGTATCTCTTGCTTTTGCTACCATTATTTCCCACCACTGCATAGCAGGGCAAACCTGATCAGGAAGAAGCTACCAAATGGACTTCACTTTGCAGTCAGTACAGCAAGAGTAGGCTCAAAACAGCTAAACCTCACGATTTTCATATTACAAACATAGTGTGAGGTGATAGCTTCAAAAGCCATAGAATCATAGAATCACAAAAAATCCTGAGCTGGGAGGCACCCACAAGCATCATCGAGTCCAACCCCTGGCCCCACACAGCACCCCCCAAACCCAAGCCCTGTGTCTGAGAGCGGTGTCCAAACGCTCCTTGAGCTCCGGCAGCTCGGGGCCGTGCCCACTGCCCTGGGCAGCCTGTGCCATGCCCACCACCCCCTGGTGCAGAACCTTTTCCTCACCCCCAGCCTGACCCTCCCCTGACGCAGCTCCATGCCGTTCCCTCGGGCCCTGTCGCTGTCCCCAGAGAGCAGAGCTCAGCGCCTGCCCCTGCGCTCCCCTGTGAGGGAGCTGTAGGCCACCATGAGGCCTCCCCTCAGCCTCCTCTGCCCTGGGCTGAACAAACCACAGCACCACAGCCACTCCTCATGCATCTTGCCCTCCAGACCCTTCCCCGTCTTTGTAGCCCTCCTTTGGATGCTCTCTAATAGTTTTTTGTCCTTCTTATGCTGTGGCACCCAAACTTGCACCCAGTGCTCGAGGTGAGGCCGCACAGCACAGAGCACAGCGGGACAATCCCAGCCCTCACCCTGCTGGCAGTGCTGGGCCTGGTGCACCCCAGGGTACGGTTGGCCGCTTGGGCTCCAGGGCACTCTGCTGGCTCATGCCCAACCTGCCGCCAACCAGAACCCCCAGGTCCCTTTCTGTGGGGCTGCTCTTCAGCCTCTCATCCCCAAGTCTGTACATGTAGCCAGGGTTGCCCCATCCCCGGTGCAGAATCCAGCACACTGGGGCAACACTGGATGTATGTGTATTATGAACGTATCAACAGATCTTCTGGGTAAGAGCTATACTTTGGATAGAGCTAGCAGGATGGGCATCCTTTCTCATTTCTCCCTTCCTCCAGAACAAGTAGGGTATCCAGCAGTCAGGTCATGATGAACGTTTTTACTTCCCCACTGGATGCGGATGAACCGTGTCTGTCCCACCCTTGGCTCCCCCAGCATGTCTCCAGGTACCTGGGCATCTCAAGCCCTTCCCTTCACATTCTGCAGTGGGGGTGTACTTGATGACAGGAGGTTTGTTACTCCCAGCAGCCCACAGGACTTGGCCTTCATGTGAATTCACTCTGTGTGGGGTAGTTTCTGTCTTTCTCCAAAGACGGGCTGGCCCTGCTGGTTTTTTGGAAGTCAACAATTCACATGTATTCGTTGTTTTTATTGGCATGCTGCGTTCAGTCTTTGCAAATTGCTGAGCAGCTTTGCAAAGCTGACATGTGCCTTCAGCTCTCACTGTCTTAATCGCTGGTCCTTTGATAAGAAAGCTCTACAACATGAATTAGCCATCTGCCAAACACTGCCCCTCTCTATTTGCGCCAAATCCCCGCATCTTTGTTTGTGCAAACCTGCCTTTCGGTGGGGTGGGGAGGGGAGTGGGAGACAATGACTTTTCCTGCACAATATTTCTTGCCTTTTTTTTTTTTTTTTTTTTTTTTTTGGGGGGGGGNGGTGGTCTCTGCGGGGAGGGGGGGAGGGCGCTGTTTCAATATTTGGCTCATGTCCTTTGTGGGAGACCTCCCAAGGTAAGCATTTATGTTTTGAATACAATGCAAAACCAGGTGAAAAGGCATACAATGTCACTCAGAATGCTAATAAAATTCTTGTGAAATGTCACTGACTTTAGCTTCCTTCCTCTGATCCTATATCGTCTTAGTCAGCAAGGTGAGTGATGCTCCCTGAACAGCCCAGCTCTGGTAGGGATTACCCATTTGTTATCGTTGTGTCAGTTTCTTTATGTTTGCCCTAGAACTGGAGGCAGAACAGCTGCAGAGACATGCAGATGGATAAAAAAAAATCTGTTTTTCTTTTTCACAAGGAAGCCAGCAGATGGTGCTTACTGTCTGTGCATGCTTCTTGGAGACACCCTATGACAGCACCTGTCCGGCTCGGCTTGTTCCTCCACTAACCACTTGTTTATTTATGGTAGTCACCAGGGAAGAGTTATAAGGCTCAGAACTACTTGTCACTTTTCAGAGAGCTGAAGGGCTGGACTCAAGCAAAACACATCCCACAGTGTTCAGAGCTTTAGGATTTCAAATCCCTCTGATTTTGGTTGTTTTCATGGACTGTATTCTCAAAATGCTGCTTTGCTGCCATTGCAATAATTTTTTTTTTTTTTTTTCCCCGTTAAAACTGGAAAGTGGGAGGGGGAGAGGGAGTTTTGTCATCTCCTTGGACAGATTTCAAAATGCAGCTTGCAGGAACACTATGTAGGAGACAGCTTAAGCCTGTTGTAAGAGGTAGCTGAGCCCCAGGGGAGCTTGCACAAGCTGGGATGATTCACAGGGAATATTGAGCGGTGTGTGCTTACAGAGCGTGCTCTTAGACCTCTTCAGTCTGAAAGAAATGGTGGTAAGTGTCTCAGAAAAGTACCTTCTTGAGCCTTTCTCAGCACCAGCAAAGAAGTGCTACCCGTTATAGAATCACAGAATCATCTAGGCTGGCCACTTAGCTGAGCTGCGTAGTCAGTCAGTGTCATCTTCCATTCGCAATGGGCATTTCTGGGTACCAAATATTTTGGAGGCAGATTCTTAACAAGGGTTAGCTGCCTTTCATGTTCACTCACCAGAATGCATCCCCATACTACCATCTATGTCCAACTTCAAGCTAAACAAACTCTCAAGCATAAAAAAATCATAGAATCATAGATTCTTTGAGATTGGAGAAGGCCTTCAAGACCACCAAGTCCAAACGTCAACCTGACGTACCAACTCCCACTACTAAACCATGTCCCTTAGTGCCACATCCACACATCTGTTAAATACCTCCAGGGCAGGGCATCTCCTGCCCAAGGGCAGCTCAGAGGGTGCAGCACCTTTTGAGGGGCAGCCTCGAAAGTAAGGTCCAAGTTTGTTGTAGGACTAGATTTGTTGTTCTATTTTCCCAGAACATGGAAACAGCTACCTAAAGCGGAAAATCTGCCAAGTGGTCACCTTGAGGACATTATTCTCCCTCACATTGTGCATTTTTCTTGGTGGAAATTGCATAGAGATTTGGTTACGCAGGTGAAAAATTAAAAATCAATAATATTCCTGAGTTGCACTGTCATTTAAGCAAGAGTGTGAGCATCAGAGCGCTGAGGATGAAAGTCTGTGTCACACATTTACACCATTTGTGCCCATTCAAAGAGTTTGACTTGTTCTTATTTATTCATGTGTGTTTCCTTTCAAGAGGCAGAAAAACAGAACAGAAAATAGCCCCAGAGACTATGAGCACATCCTGTGAGCACATCTTTTATTACATTTTATTCTCTTTCTCTCATTCTTTGCAGTGGAATTATTATGGCTCCATTAAAGCAGTGATTTCTACCTCCAGCCATGAGTCGACAGCTTTAGTAATAGGTAATGATTTTGCTGATCTTTAAAACCAGCAGGAACTTTGTTGAAGATAATGTGCATCCGATCCACTCTCTCTGCTTCCAGGCCTGCGGCCATTCCAGGTTACTGCAGCTCCACCAGCAGTAGTAGGATTAGCCTGAAGTTTAAATGTGTCCTTTGATGATGGAAACAGTATACAAGTATTCAATCTTTTTTTTTTTTTTTTTTTTTTTGNAAGGATTACATATTTTACAAGCCAGCTAGTTTGTCTACATGGCAAGGCAATTTAGAAACATATAAAGGCTGATCAGAAAAGGCACTGGCCTTGTGGTTGGGCTGGGCTGGTTTCCTGACTGCTCTTACCAACTTTGGCAGCTAACTCTTGCTAAGGGTTGCAACAAATCTGTGCTGCTCTGTGCCCATATCCTGTCAGTCAGACCTGCATCCTCAGGTTCTCCAGTCACATCATTTCTTCCTGACTGCAGGCTGGCAGTGGTAACTTGGAGAAATCTCAGAAATAGTGGTCTTTTTCTGGTTCTTTTTATCTCATTGGAAATGATGCAAGATAAAAATCTGACTGATTAATAACGATATGATTTGTTCACATATAGGTAGTGTGAATCAAACAGTTTTTCTAAATGATTCAGATGTCTATGTCTAGGGTCAGACAGAGAACCAGGGAATTCCCCAAGCAACCAATCTGCAAGAAAAAGACCTGCGTGTTCAGTTTGCTTTCTTTCCTGTCTCTGGGACCATGGTGCAAGCTTGGCTCTTGCTAGTGAAGGCAAAAAGTGCTCAGCAGCTCCATCACCCCATTTCAGCAAAGCACAAGCAGCTCCTAAACACTGAGCTCAATGGGAGACATGCAAATGTGCTTCCTTGCTTTGATGGATTGAAGACACATGAAGGTCTCTAAAATTTCCTTTGCTCCCAAGGAAGTCAATTGCAGAGCTCCTATTGATTTCAATGAGAGAAAAACCCTTTCAAGGATAAGTAAATAAATATAGTTCACCCCTACAGAAAGCAGCGCTCACTGAAATGTGAAACACTGAGCATCTCTCACATCACAGCGAGTGCTGTGCCGCTCTGCCACAGTGTGCTTCATCACCAGCCCGACCTTCCCCATGCAGCCTGTCTTCATCTGCCCTCAGGAGCAGAGTGTGAGGAGTCACATCTCCTCCGGGTCACCTTGGGTTTCCATAGTGACTCTTTGAGTGTAATTGTCTTATCAATCAGAACCTCTGTTACTTTCATAAGCAACTATAAAATCTCTTCTGGTTTCTATAGCAACCATCTTTAAAGCCATATATTTGTTTTCTCTTGTCTTAGCTCAATTGTTGGAAACAGCGCAAATTAACTGCTGGTGCAATATTTCTTAAATTTTGTCCCTTAAGCTATCCTTTACTGTCATCCAGGACAACACTTGTGATGGGGCTAGAGTCCTTTTGTTTCACTTGCTAAGGCGTTCTCTTTGCTGCCTAACCAGAAGAGCAGCACGTCTTTAAAATCATCATTTTCACAAGAACCATGAAAACCCAAAACCTGGGGAGTTCAGTCTTTCCCTTCCCACTCCCATGTCATTCTGTCCCCAGGCAATCAGAAGAACAAGTCGTGCTGTTTTGATACCCTAAATCACTTCTCATGATGATATGCCACAGCAGTAACCTCAATGCAAAGTACAGTCATCACTTAACAGCAACGCCGCGAGTTAGTCAAGTATTATTATCTGTACAGTATGAAGGTATGGATGCACAAGGCTAATGGCCCATCTACACTGCAGACCCAATAAATGTCAAGAAGGTTGTATTTTTTTTCCAGCCTAAATGTGGTAACTGCAGACAAAGCTGCTATCACATTGTCTGTGGTTTCATCCAGCAGACAGCAGGCAGACATAAAGTTACCTGGAATAGCTGACACTGGCACAATGACAGCCACCACCTTACTTCATCATCTGACTACAGACACACACTGCTTTTCAGCCTCACAGAGTTCATTTTCCCTGGTAGATCATAAGTGCAGAATGGGCTTAATTCAAGGTTATAAAATTAGTAACAGATAATTACTCTGCTCTGAAACTCTGGTGCAGGATTTCTGGAATCCTCTCAGCAGCAGGAGATCGCAGCCACACTTGTAACTTTGCACAACTTCCAGGCTGCTTAAAAAGGTAGACAGTCTCTCCGACGTGAAGAAAGGACCTGAACACCCCCTGCCATGCTGGTTTCTGGTCTTCTCCTTGGAAATCTTCAGAAGCTGCCTGGACATTAAGCTGGGCACCCTGCTCTGGGTGTCGCTGTTTGAGCAGAAGTTGGATCTGGGCATATGCATTGCTCACTACCTGAGCATTTTTCCATGGCACAGGCAGGCTGGTTTTCCATCGCACAAGCAGAGCAGTTTCTCATGTGGCATCCGTCTTGTGCTGCAGGTGGGGAGTAGCTCGCAAGCATCCTTTGCCCCTAACTGTGACACACAGAAATCATAGAATGGCCTGGGTTGAAAAGGACCTTAAAGATCATCTAGTTTCAACCCCCTTGTTGTGAACGGGGTTGCCAACCGTTAGACCAGGCTGCCCAGATACTGCTGAGTATCTGAGAATCAGACACTACTGAGATATCTGAAATCTCAGTAACTGTGACCACAGGACATACCTTTTCCCTGATGTTCAGCAGAAAAGAAAGACAGAGCATGAAGGTGGGGATGAGAGGCTGGAATTCAAATGGGAAGCTTGAGCTTCCTTTCAGACTCCAAATTAGTCTTTTTTTTTTTTTTTTTTTTTTTTCCTTTCCATCTCCAATCACTACAGAATAAGCTTGTCTGATCTGNGTGGGATTTTGAAATGGGAATACAATTACCTGAGTTCCCCAATGCTCGTGGAGAGGCAGCAATCACCCTGTTTGACTCATGATAGCAGTGGAAACAGGTGCAATTCTTAGCGCACCTGTTACAGCTCTGCAGGTGTTATTGGCTTTGAGTCCTGTGTTGGGTTGGTTACAGGAGGCCGAGATGTATGCCTGCAGATAGGGAGTCACAACGTGCATGGTCTGCATGCTATAAAGACAGGTAAGCAGTTGACTAATTTCTGGAAGAAAGAGTGGAAATTATTTAAGGAATATAAATGAGAGCGAGCTGGATCTTCCCCAGCATTGTGTGAGCCTTGTCCCAGATCCAGATGCACCTGGTGGGAGTTCATGCTGCAAAGAACCAGGCTGTTCTGTGGGAAGTTCCTCCCCTGAGACATCACTGAGGGATTAGTCAGACTCGCATGCCTCAGAAAGAAGCGTGTGCTGCAGCTTCTGGAAGGAGAAGAAAGAAAATCAGGCCAAAAGAGCTGCAGTACAAGACAAGTGAGCTGCCTGGCCCTGCCAAACCTGCCTCTCACAAGGACGAGAGAAAATGCCAGCAGCTGTCCGTATCGTGGTGGGGTCCTGCAGCAATGGCAGGGCTGGTCCTGAGCCAAGGAACTGGCTGAAAACTGTACCCACTGGATTTCACTTTTCTCAGCCAATTTTTCTGTTCCCTCACTTTCAGGGAGGTGGTGGAGTCACCGTCCCTGGAGATATTCAAGAAACATGTACTTAGGGACACGGGTTAGTGGGTATGGTGGTGAAAGGCTGACAGTTGGACTAGATGGTCTTTTTCAACCTTAATGATTCTGTGATTCTAACTGAGATGTTGCTCTGAAAATCAGATTGTCTGTGTCAGTGCTTGCTGCGTCATGGGCAACACACCCGTGCTGTTTGTATGACAGCAGCACACGCAGCTCAGAGCCTGTTGCACTAAGCATAGGAGCAAGCGCATCCATGAAACATGCTGAAGGTGCCAAGAGGAAGAATCATCCCAGAGCAGAAAACTGTACCTATGTCATCCTTCTGGAGACATGTGGCCATGTTTGAATATTTGAACTAACCATGTGTGAATGCTACATTTGGAGAAGTATGTTGATAAATCAAATACATCCTGAGCAGTCCTGAGAGTTCTTCCAGGTGTATTGCGGCTGTTGGGTGGGACTGAAGAATAAACGTGAACTTTGTAAGCAGGAAGACTGCATCTAAGGGAGATGATTTATTCACATAAAACCATGGAACGATAGAATATTTTGGGTTGGAAGGGACCTTAAAACCCACCCAGTTCCAAACCCCTGCCGTGGGCTTGTTGCCACCCACTGGATCAGGGGGCCTGGGGCCCCATCCTGCCTGGCATTGAGCATCTCCAGGGATGGGGCAACATTATATGAAATTATTTCAAATGAAAGTCTGAACACTGTGTTTTGATATTGGTAAAAAAAATAAAACAAAACAGAAGTAATTTTACCGCCACAAGAACATGCTGTTTGGGTTTGAAACCAATAATGTTCAAACACAGCCTGCTACCGGCAGGCATCTTCCCACAAAGGACGTTTTCATCATAGAATGTCCATTTGTTGAAAACAAACGTGCTGGCTTCAACAAACTGGAAAATATTGGGCATGAGTCTGAATGGAGAATAAAAAGCTTATAATGAGCTGCTGGCCATTCTGGGACACTTCTTCTTGTTTTCACTTTAAAATAAAATCAAAAATTAGTTCATTTTATTTATAACTGAAAACAAAACAAAACAAAACAAAAAAAAAACAGAAGCCTGGATTCTGTCTGTAAAGTAACATCCCTGAGCAGGGCACATGCATATGGGGACAGGGAAGACAAACCTCCTCCAGCTGTGGCCGAATCAGTCCAGCCTTGTCCATCTCTTTGGTCCAGGATGGACAGAGAGCTGGGGGGTCCACCTCATGTCTGTATTTCAGATACGTTATTTATTGAGAGCAGTAAGTTACAGCACAACAGTTCAATACTTGGTGAATGAGATTTTAAGTTCATTGGGAGCATGCCCCACCTTTCCAAAATATTTGTGAAAGGAACATCAGAAAAATATTTAAGGTAGATTGAAGTGGTTAGCTTTGGCTTTTATGAGATTGCTTCTGCCACATATTTATCTTGCGGATTGAAAACCGCATTTGAAGTGTTTTTTAAAGGAAAATAAGAACATTTTCATTCTAAACATGCTAAACCAGCCTCTTTTAGAGACAGTCAGGCTTTTCCTTCTTCTAATACCCCTGAAGGGAAATGGTGCTAACAGCCATGGTCGGCAGACTGCTTTCCATTTCAATACACTCAAGATTTCCAGCTTTTCCATCGCTCTTTGACCAGCTCTGCTGAAAGCTGCCAGTGCTGATACCTGATGTCAGCAGAGGTCTTGCGAGCCTTTGAAGGAACAGCTCTAATAAATCAATGTATTACCTAGAAAAAGGCAGGGGCAGGGGGTTTCTTTACTATAATTCCAGTACAGCAAGAGGCGGATATCTTGCTGTGTCAACATAAAGCATTTTATTCATTTAACATCATTCTTTACAGAAAAGCAATTCTGAACTCTTCCACATTGAAACAGGCTTACAAGGAACGTACAGTTTTATTTCTCCTTTTTCTTTTTGAGCTGCAGACACCAGTGTTACCCAAGTGGTATTTCTACGGACTCATGTGGCTGGGCTTGAATCTGGAGCATCGCCTCTCATTTCTAGTGGGCCTCAAGGCAAGAGTTAGCACCACAACAAGGTGTGCCTCCCATCCAGTTACAGCTCTGAGCTGTTGGCGTATTTCTTTAACATGGTTTGAGATACGCTTTTTCTAACAAACTTGGCTGTGTTGTTTTAGAAAACTGTGAATTAGTTGTTTCTCAGGTTGCAGCTGTAACCAATCTCCCCTCTCCCTCAGCTTTTAATACATGAGGATGTCTAATTCATATTATTGCTTTTCAGCACCTTACAATATCTGCCTTAAATCAGTGCCTGTGTAACGCAGCTCTCCTTTGCAGCCACACCTGAAGGACCTCTGGCCCTGGCATGAGGTGCTGAGGTCTGATTTTCTCTCATTGCCTCTAATTTCACCACCTGAGGGTTCCTCTCCCAACAGACTCACATCCCAGAATTACTGAGAAATATTTTGGCATCACGATTTGGATTTTGGCAGATTCCCTCTGCTTCTGGAGCCTGTGCAGCGGGGACCCACCTCTGAGCTTGCCTGCTGGTGCTGGCACATGGCGACACATGCAGGGGGCACACACAGGTGGTACGTGTACATGGCAGAAGGTGGCACACGCAGGTGGCACACATCGGTGGTACCAGGAGGAGGGAGAAAAAGCATGTTCTCTCTGGTGGGCTGCTGCATACATGCATCCCCTCTTCAGGTTTCCCATCGACACCTGTACGATGCAGTTCATGTCCATTAAAACAGCCCATGCATGTGATATGAGTGGCTTCCTACACAAACGGAGGGGCTCTATGCATGTGTGCCTGCCTGAGCAAACATGATAAGAGAAAATAAGAATTTAACTGAGCAGAGTTCTGCCCAAGATTTGTGGCTATATATATTTAAAAAAAAAAAAAAAAAATTCAAAATCCTCCCCTCCTCCTGTGTTAATCCCATTTCTCCTCTGGTACATTATCATAAATCCATCCTTGGCTACTTGGTGGCTTGTTGTCAGCACAGCGCAGTTTGTCCCTGTGTAGCATTTCAAGTAAAACAATTTTATGGCCCATTGGCTAAGTGCTGACAAACCAACTTGGAATTCAGTAAGAGGTACGAACCGAGCAAAATCTCAGTAAGGCTTTGGCATCCTTGCAGTTTAGGGCAAGCTGTTTACCGACGTGGTAAATAGTTCACACTCTGTGTGGAAACTATTTTAATGCTTTGTTGCATTAAAACATTCCTGAGGCCAGACTGAACACCCCAGTGCTCCCTAAGGAAGGCTGAGAGACCCTCAAAGCCAGCCCATTCACCTGGTGCTATGAGGAGCATCTTGCTCCTCATCCTGGGACTCAGACCAGAGTCCCAAAATCTGGGGGAAACCCATGCCTAGGTTTCGTGCACAGGCAGCAGTTCTGCTTTGTGCAGAAGAAACTAAAAAGAATGAAATTCAACCTGAGATGTATTAAACAGACGACAATCTGGTAAATGAACCCTCCTTTATATATGCAGTTATTCCAGAGAGATTATCTTACTTTGGCTCCATCATTTTATCATGTACATCCATGAAGAAAGCAAGATTCATTTCAAAAATGAAAGAAGTAGTAAATAATAGAACATTTTACTGAGGGACAAGACACCTGATCAAGTGTTAAAATGCATCACCTGAACTTTCAGAATATTCTATGCCCTGACAGTCCATTAAAATGTGCTGCATCAGACCTTTATGAGTGGATATACAGTAGATAAAAAACAAATTTTAGATTTAACATTCTTTTATTAGGCCCTTATCCTTCTGTGGATGTAAGTTCTTAGTGGCTTTGAATACTTAATCTGATTGTTAAAAATAATTTCTAAGGCTGTGCATCATTCCAAAATCTTTAGTTCCACCAAGTCTTTGGAAAAAAAAAAATAATGGAGAAGTAAAATATAACAATTCTGGGAAGTCTCTTGTATTTTGCATAACTTTAAATCATGTGAAATGAATACAGGAGGACTGAATTTCAGGAAATTTCTGTGGTAAGAGTTTATAAACTTCATTTTAAAGAAAGAGTTAATTCATGAGTCTTATGTTGGCAAAATAATGGCAATTAAGGCATCCTCATACACTTAACTAAGGTTAATAATGGCACAATATGGCACTCTGAGTGCTTTCTGAGTGTTCTACATTCATGTCCTTAAACATTTTGGAGGGGATTTGACCTCTTTGTATACATCACACTCAGATTCCTAGGTAAGAAATAGAAGCATGTACTACTTAGACTTTTCTTTTTTGAAGGAAGTGAGTTTCAAAAAAAATCCAGAATATAGCTTGAGAAAACTATTATCTCAATAAGAAAATATTGAAAACTGATGCAGTATTTCCCTATTAGTAATGCTGTGAGAGTAAAAATCCTTGTAAAGAGTTTGCAGAATATGGAATTTAGGGAAAAGCATTGTAACCAACTACAGAATCATAGAATCATTTGAGTTGGAAGGGACCTTTAAAGGCCATCCAGTCCAGCTGCCCTGCAGTGAACAGGGACACCTACAGCTGGATCAGGGTGCTCAGAGCCCTGTCCAGCCTGACCTTGAAGGTCTCCAGGGACGGGGCATCCACCACCTCTCTGGGCAACTTGTGCCAGGGCTTCACCACTCTTACCAGAAAAAACTTTTTCTTCTATCTAGTCTAAATCTCCCCTCTCTCAGTTTGAAACCATTTCCCCATGTCCTATCACAACAAGCCCTGCTAAAGGGTCTGTCCCCTTCTCTCTTGTAGCCCCCCTTCAGATACTGAAAGGCCGCTATCAGGTCTCCCCGGAGCCTTCTCTTCTCCAGGCTGAACAGCCCCAACTCTCTCAGCCTGTCCTCACAGGGAGGTGTTCCATCCCTTGGATCATTTTTGTGGCCCTCCTCTGGACATGCTCCAACTGCACAGTGTCCCTCCTGTCCTGAGCACTCCCCATCTGGATGCAGCACTCCAGGTGGGGTCTCACCAGCGCAGAGCAGAGGGGCAGGATCACCTCCCTTGCCCTGCTGGCCACGCTTCTTTGGATGCAGCCCAGGATGCCCTTGGCTTTCTGGGCTGCGAGGGCACACTGCTGGCTCATGTCCAGCTTGTCACCCACCAGTATCCCTAAGTCCCTTTTGGCAGGGCTCTGCTCAATCCTTACATTCCCCAGCTTGTATTGATAGTAGGGGTTGCAGTGACCCAGCTGCAAGACCTTGCATTTCGCTTTGTTGAAGGTCATGAGGTTCTCCTGGGCCCACTGCTCCAGCCTGTCCAGGTCTCCCTAGATGCCATCCCGTCCCTCAGGTGTGACAACCGCACCACACAGCTTGGTGTCATCCTCATACTTGCTGAGGGTGCACTCGATCCCGCTGTCAATGTCATTGATGAAGATATTGAAGAGTATCGGTCCCAGAACGGACCCCTGAGGGACACCACTCGTCACTGATTTTCACCTGGACATTGAGCCATTGACCACCACTCTCTGGATGCGATCTAGCAACCAGTTCCTCATCCATTGAGGAGTCCACCCATCAAATCCATATCTTTCCAGTTTAGAGAGAAGGATGTGATGGGGGGCTGTGTCAAAGGCCTTCCTGAAGTCCAGATTGATGACGTCAGCGGCTCTCAGCCTTCTCCTTGTCTGTTGTTACCAGCCCACTTGTACTGCTCACTAGGGAGGGGACACCTTGAACTTCCCTTTTCTGGTTGATATACCTCTAGAAGCCTTTCTTGTTCTTCTTTGCACCCCTTGCCAAGTCCAGTTCCAGTTGGGCCTTGGCCTTCCTGACTCCATCCCTACATTCCTGAATAGGACATAGAGCACACTATCCACAATACTCTGCTGAAAGGATTTCAAAAGCTTTTTGTAGAGCAATCAAGTTTTTTCCTTCAGAGGAAAAAAAGATTCAGACCTTTGTGCCATAATTAATCGGTAACGCAGAAGGCCAGTAAATCACAATGCCAATATGACTAACCTGACCGGCTATCCCCCTCTTGCACTGCTGAGCATTGATTCAGTATACTGCACCATGAAGGAAGCTGTTACAGATGCTGAGAGGAAAAAGGGAACAAACTGCTTTCGTGTGTGTCTGGTAAAAGATAAATTTGAATGCAAGAAATTCATTAAATTAGGGGGAAGGTAGAAGAGGAAGAGTTGAATCACTGATTTCTGCCTTCATTGTTTCCATCTCAGACATAACACTAAGTATTTAAATATGCCACAATCACTAGGGAACAACTGCTATTAGCTGCTATGAAACAGTGTTCCAGAAATCTGCAAAAAAATAGATTTGTCTGTTCTCAGTCCAGACTTCTTTTATGAAGTTTCATTAGAGGAAAAATAGAGCAGTACCTTCTCTAGAGGTAACTGAACACATGATAATTCACCACTCCAGGGCCAGCAAAGCTGCTTCTTGTAGAGCCAGGACTAGATGTTCTAACAGAATTCTACTCAAAATGTCTCCACAAAGCATTTCTCTGATCAGGCTGTTTCCTGCTGTAACATCCTACTGCTCTTGCAATGAAAGCTCTGGCATCTTACAGTGCCAGAGCAGTACTTTCCATTTCAGCAAGTAATAAACAAGCAGGCAGCCATCTGTTAACCCTTGATGCTACAGTTACATTGGTATCAACACCATATCCCATCTTCCACACTTCAAACAGGATTTTGAAATCTGATCAGATTTCTGTTTCTGTAGTGTAGGAAAAGGATGGAGAAGAACCAAACTATTCTCAGTGTTCGCTACTGCACACCACTGTCTGATTGATCGCTGTACTTAAAGAACAGGCAGCTAAGAGAAGCCTGTAGCAGAGAGCTGCACTTGGATAATCCAACTGCTTATCATCAGTGCTGGAAAGTGGTCACTACCAGGTGAAGCTGCACGCTGTATTACTGCTCCTGTCCCTGGCTGTGAGCAGTCTTAGGGTCCTGCTAAGAGTCCTCATGGAAGAGTAACACCAGACATGAACAAGGCTAGTCGGCCCGAGAAAGTACCAGTCCTCTCACCTGTACTCCCTCTTAGTAGCTCCAGAGGAACAATTAAACTCCTTTTCTCCTTGTAGTTTTGTTGTTGCAGATGAAAATGTTCCTGTCACACAAACTGTTTTCAAAAATTCTGAATTTGGATGCTGAAAGCTCAGTGTCACTAGTGCCACATACTTACATGGATGGACTCCACACTCCAATGCATCAGCAGGGATGACACATTTATGAATGATTCCAAGAAAAATTCTTACCTAACTTCAACTGCCTGATTCCCTGGCATAGTTTTATGTCTAAAACAGGACATAAATGTTTTTCAGCAACCTTTGCTACATGTACCTAAAAAATAAGCTTCTTGACAGACTTCAGAGATTTTAGAGAAATTCTTTATCTTTGAACAGCTACAAATGTTTAAGTACAGCCACTTAGAATAGGATGAAAATCAATTTTACCATTTTAGTTTAGTCTGTAGCAAAATGCAGCACAGGCATTTAATGTTTTTTAAGATCTTATTCTGAACTGCAGATTCTGGTCCAAGATACAGGATTCTTTGTGTCACAAGTTCAGTCCTGTTTTGATGGGTTAATGCTTTCACCTCTTTGCAGAACTCTTCCTGAGAATCACAGAATCATTTAGGTTGGAAAATGTCATGCAGTCCAACTGAAACACTGACCTAATGAGCACCAACACTAAGCCATGTCATTTCTATGCTGTGTTACAGTCTGTCATGGTTTCCCAACAGTATTCCATGTCATGACATCATTTAATAAGCTGATAGAGGTAGGATGGTGCTACAGGAGAAGCACAGCCTACAGCATGCTCCTGCCTCTCCCCCTGTGGTTTCCGGGTTCCAGGAGTTCCTCCTCCTTTTTTTGCCTCTGATTGCTACTGTGGACACATGCATATGGAAGACAGGATACATTTTTTCCCCACTTGTCAGATTTATCGCTCTCAATTCTTTTCATATTCTACTATTTTACATTCCTTTGCCCTTTTAAGTAAACTAGTCATCTTTTACCTCAGTCACACCTCCTCCTTTCTCACCCCTCTACCCAGCCTCTGTGAGGGGGGATGGGGGAGGGGACTAGGCCCTGTCACAGGACAATCTTTAACAACATGACAGTCTTTTTATGATTCATGTGCAGGAACAAAGCCATGGCCTCGATTATCTGTCACCAACAGTGGTAAGGACAACACTTAGACCAGAAGAACCAAAAACACCTAAACCCAGCAAGTCAGTTACCAGTAAAATGAACTTTATTTTAAAGCTCATTGAAAGGCTTCACAATGACACAAACAGAATTAGCATTTCCTTCATTTTATGTACCCCACATGAAAAATGTATTGTTTAGCAAGAGACGAAACGTAAGCGTTTCTGCATGCTACTAACACATTTCATCACCTTATTATCTGATAAATGCTTTGGAGTGCAATAATCAGAAACCTCAGAAAAATTTATTCTGGCAAGTCCTTATGAACGGGACAGTCACTGGCTTTTTATTGACATACCCAATCAGATGTCCAGATGAAAGAAAACTACCTTGGCATCTACAAATGCCTACGAAGGTTTTGATTACAACCTTTTGAAGGAGCAGTATATTTCAGAGCAAGGGCTTCTTTTCATCTTTAGTGATGCAAGTGGTTAAATACTGCACAGAAGCTTAGTATGAACTCACAATTCCACAGGAATCTGAAAGTTACCAAGGCAATTTTCCTTTTAGGATAGTCAAGACCAACGATAGTTCTATTCTCTCCTCCTATAACATATTCCAGACAATTTTTAAGAAAAAATATAAATAGTTCCCAAAACAGTGCATTCCCACCCCCTGATCACACACGACAGCAAAAATATCTTCTGTCATGGGATGAAATAACTTGCTGCAAGTGCAGAGGTTCAGTCCAAGTCCATGCTAACGGTATTCTGATCACCTGGATGACATTCACCATTTTGTTGAGGCATTTCTGAATTTTTGTAATCTTCTCCCATGTCTTCCGTTTTAAAATCACTCTGGTCATTTAGTGGGTTTTCTTCCTTAGGAGAGTCAACTTTTGGTTTTGGCTGTGTCACAACAGGCTCACAGATATTGTTTAACTCCTGAAAGAGAGAGGGGAAAGAAAAAAGATGTGGTCAGGACACATCAGCTTCACCAGTGTGAATAGTCCTGTGCCTAAAAGGCTGTTTCAAACTTGCATACTCCTTTCCCAGGTAAAAACTGACAAGTACACACTGTACCCTGAAATTAATTGATGGATTTACTTTTCGAGGTTCTGTGGGCAAAGTTCTTCACTTTGTCTTTTTTCTTATGTGGTTATAGGTTGTTTCTTGTTTTTCCAGTATTATTGGAAGGTACAACTTGAGTTTTCAAGGTGACAAAGCCATGCAAAATTTCAACAGCACTACATAACTGGAAATAGTAAAGCATGGCTCCTCTGCTACCTGCTGAACCTCATTTTGTCTACACTTTCTAACAACCCTTTAAGAACATCGGAGCCTTAAGAAATATGAAACAAAGGGGTGGAAAGGAGACAAAACATACAAAAGGAACAGTCTAGCTTTCTATTCTACTCTTCTTCTGTTAAGCAACACCCTCTAGAATTTGTTTCTTACGGTACTTACCTGAAGCTTTGCCTTGATTTCAGCTGAGCGCACAGCTGGATCCTGATCTAAGCTCTTCTTAGCCTGTGCACTCACAGCATTGTTCATCCACTCTGCCACTTCACTAACACACTTCTCTACTTTCATCATTTCCATTTCATCAATATGGATGTATTTTTCATCCTGCACAAATACATGTTTTGCATTTGTTAATAACGTCAAGTTTGGTGGCATCAAGTTACTCTGATAAGAGCATCCCAATTATTTATNACAGCAAGAGCCAAGTAGTAATACAGACATGAAAATCCTTTGTCCAATATTCGAACAGGAAAGCTAGTTCAGAGGGAATACAGACTTCACAAAGAAGTCACACAATAAAGTAATACAGTGTTCTTAACAGCAGCGCTTAAAACACCATC
>VXAV01006527.1:50335-65110 GCA_013399715.1 Alectura lathami
GGGAATTCAAAAGATAGATCTGATATGCTTAGATGTATAATATTCAGGGATATTAGTTATTTCAATGCTACTGAATAATTTTGCTTAATAATGACAATTTCATAACCTATAGCTGTGAGCAAGTATTACTGCTGCAAGTCTCAACCTCACACTGAGTTAGTGTTGTGAGCTGCCCTATTAAAACTCAAGCTGATACCCAAGGACTAAATTTTCAAGGGCAGGCACGCTTATCAAGAAAGTCCTCTTTAGGTAACAGTGCCAAAAAAGAAGCATGTACGTAAATGTTGGATGTTGCAGTTCATCCTGAGTAGCTTTTATACTAATGCTCTTCATCACAGCACAATGTCCACTCTTGTTCCCAGAAGAACACACCTCTAAAGAAGTCAGATTAGCTTTTAAAAGGTCAAGATTCAGACCACAATCTGACCCACTCCCTCTGAGAGCACCTTTTTTGGCTTAAAAACATCCAGATGTATCAAGCAGCTGAAGGCACAAGGCACTGTGTGAGGTTTTGTTGACTACTGGGAAACATTTGTGGCACTGTATTTGTGACCTATATAACAGCACACTTCAGCTCAGAGAATCTGAAGGTTCTGCCAGCTGGTGGGCCTCAGTGAAACTATGAAGTATTAGACAAGGTACTTTGAGGCCACTTACTTTATTCCTGAATTCCCCAGCTATCGCAGCATAATACCGGAGCCTGTGTCCCAGTTCTTCTAACAGCTTTGGCCGCTCTTCTGCTTCTTGATAACGCATTTCGATGGGAGTACCCAGTTTCTAGAGAAAAGCAATTCCTGTGCATTATGCATTTCAGTAACATTCATCAACATCACCTCTTGTGGAATTCTGGTGACTCTGAATTTTGTTTTGGGCATCCTAACAGACCTACCTTTAAGTCCTCCAGTTTGTCTACGTACACCTGCTTTGCTTCGTCCTCACCCTCTTCATACAGCCAGCCTTCTGTCTCTGTCAGGAGTGCAGAGAAGCCTTGCAGATCCTGTGTCAGTGTAATTCAACATGTCAAACATCACAATATGCACCAACTGACTGTGCTTGTCCTGTAGTAATAGGGTACTGCTAAGTATAAATGCTTATGTGGGAGGCAATAACTAAAATTGCATTTCTCCTGCAGCTTTTGCCTAATGAAGTCAACTGAACCACACCAGCCTCTAAACTGGGAAACACCAGTCAGCATTTACAGCTGTGTTCCTGGGTCTAGGCCAATGCTTGGGCTGTGGTTTTAATTCATGGTTTTGGTTATGAATACAACACAGCTTTCTTTTTTATTCACCAGCTTTATTTAGATGAATTTTGTTACAAAAAGTCAAGTTCTCANAGATTTACCCATGATGGGTATGATATTTAATATCAGCATTTTCAAGGACACTCCTGAAGCTATAACCTACCTTTTCACAAACAAACTTCTCATATGGTCCAGACAATTTGTCCCTGAACTCATACACATATTCCTCCACTGCATTCTTTGCATCATTTCTTTCTTTTTCCAGTTTGTCTTGCATAATCATCTTACCCTGTATAAACACAGAAAACATTTTAATTAAATACCTATATTCAAACAGCATTCTACAAAGTGCAGCTGCTGTAAAACACATCTCATATCTCCCAGAATCCTTAGCTCACAACTTCTGGAATTCCCTCAGTGACACAGTGGACTCACCTGAAGAAACAGTATGTCCCTTTCTAGATTACAACAGCTTGAACAAATCTGACCTTATTCCATGGGTCAGTGCTCTGATACTATTGTTATAAACAGCACTTCAATCTGTTTATTAACATTTGTCAGTTATGTGTTAAAACTCGAGTGTTATTAGCTCACTTAAGTCTGTGCTCCAGGATTACAGTAGAAGATCAGAGGTTGCTCTGAAAAGCAGACAAAAGGTCAATAACTGCATTCAGGAAAGCAGTCTAAACCACAAACTCACCTCTGTTTCAATATACATATTGAGGAGATCTTTTCCTAACTGCCAAACCAAGTTAGCTTCAATAGGCAGTTCCACATTCTTCACTTTTATCTTGGGTTTTTTGGCTTCTGGAGGCTGATCACCTTTCTTCTCATTTGTCTGAGTTGGAGAGAAGAAAAATAAGACAATATTCCTGACTTCCTTCTGATGAATTAACACTATGACAATAGAAACATTCATGGGGAAAAACAAGGGTTTTGTGTTCCTTGAGACTTTTCAAAATACACTTGCAAGGCACTTGCCCTTTCAGGGAGTCACCTCTCACGCTAGTCTGCCTGCAGTCTATTTCAGAGACAGCGCTGTGCTACAAGGAAGGACATTTCCCAGACATATCATCTATTTGCAGGTTTTCCAGAAGCACCCATCTGTAGCTTAGCACTCTACTAGTGAAGCTGACAGCATCAGGATTTTCATCTAAAACATTCTTTATCTTACACAGATGAAAGAGCAAACTGGCAATACCATGCAGGCACATGTTCCTCACATTCATTATCTCCCCTCTGGTTCATGAACTCCTAACTCTAGCTTTCCTCAGCAGACCTAATAAACTTGGCCTCTAACAGCTGCTGAACAGATTGAAATGTGTGCACCCCAAACAAACTAGCTGTACAACACTGCATAAAGACAGGCAAGCGGTAGAGAGACTTCTTGCAGGAGTTCTGTAAACTTTTTAAGAAAAATCATAAGATATATAGATTGTGCTTTGCAATTAAAGATAACAAGTACAAAGTGAAAAAAGAGCTCTGAGTACCGCATTCCTTAATTTTCTCCTGGAATTATACCATTTTAAATGCCACCATTATAGAGTATAACATTTTCAGAGTTAAAGGGTCACTCACTTTCTTGACATCTGGGATTTTGTTTTCTTCAGAGGGAGGTTCTGATGAAGGGGGAGACTGTGATGTTTGCTGACCATCAGTTTGTACCTGGGACTGTGTTCCAGCCTCACTGTTCTCTTGCTGGCTATTTTTCTGAAATGAAAGCCCAGGCACAAAGGATGTAGAAGGCATGTGCACTGGAATTTATTCAGAGTTACAGGGCACCACATCTGACATGCATACTGTACCAAGTGCCCTACAAAGCACCCTGTGCACACACAGACACACGCCTTTCCTATGAGTGGTACAGGCTAGGTGCAAGTTCAGAAGAACTTAGTGGAAATGCTCCCAGTGCCATGCTGGCAGCATAATACTCATGTGTGTGCACTCTACCACCTTCTTTTACAAGAAGTGGCTTTTGATTTATTGAGTCATAGTTTTTAAGGTTTTTTTCCCCCCTCAAAAAATATTAAAAACAAAGCCCACCATAAAGTGCTGTACTATTCCCCACTGTTCCCCTTCCCTTCAAGGCTGCAGAAAATTAGCTAGTCTTCCCTTTCACTAGAGGTTTCAAAACTTCACTAATACAGAGCGTTACCCACAAAACCTTTTGACACAGAGCATGGATGACCAACAATCCAAACCAAGCTCTCCTATCTGGAGCACTCTGCTAGCTATGGCAGCTGTAGGCAACCCCACCCTCAGGAAACCCACCTACAGCCACTTGGCATGTCGTCTGACAATTGATTTTGAAATCCACATGGTTTTCAAGATGCCTAATTTCCCCTTTTTCTAACAGCTATGCACACCTCAAAATTAAACTCATTTTGCTTCCTTAGGAAAAGGTATTTCTCCTCCCAAGTATACCAGCAGAATATGCTTTCATCAGCAATGACTTTCACACACAAGAAAGGTCAACTCACATCAGCTGAATTTTCAGCGGGTGTCTGGTCCTGAGTTTCCAATTCAGTCTCAACACCGAGATCCTCACTGTCTTCACTTTTAACTGGTTCTACCATGGATGCAGTGGACACACTGAAAATGCCGTGAGTATTGACACGGACTTTCACTTTGACTTTAGACTTCTCTCCATCTTTCTGGGCTGCCACATTCTGGATAACATACCTACCTAAACATCAAAAGATTCAAAAGAATCAGTATCCACTGAGTGGAATAAACTAGTTCAATGTTACAGTGCAAGAAAAATCCTTCTTTCTTTCATACAAGACATCTGTTAAATATCTGACCATGACTGTAGTATTTAATTGCATAGTCCCCAAATGAAACAAGTACTATGAAAAAGCCATAAGGTATGTTACTGTTCTATCAATTTTACCTTACAAATAAGAGAATGTTAATTTTCATCACCTAAGACAGGTTCTTCTGTTACTAGTAACATACAATAAATACAAGAAGTAAAAGCTAGCACAGGTAAGGGGGGAAGCAATCTGCAACATCAACCTTGTGGTACATTGTTTTAGTTGTCTAACACAGTAACAGTATTTCCAGGAGTGCAATAACTAACGCATTTTTGCCTTTCAGCTTTAGCATCCATATAAAGCCTGTCACTACTTTTACTCTAGGAAGAATGTGTGATTGCTCTGCAACTCCTGCAGTATTTGAAGTGAGCACTGTTTAACAAAAGACAACTAGCTTAAGAGTATAAGAAAAGTGAGATGTGATACTCATGTAAGAGCACATCTGTTTTCCTGCCTGACACATGGTTATGTGTATCACCGAAACAGTGACCTGGCAGTTATGGTGCTTCACTGACACCCTCACAGGCTGGCTGCACACATGCTCACAGGCACCATTTCTTCATCAGTAGATCCAATCCTCCTGTATATAGGCTTTTATCAGCTTACTTCACAAGCCAAAGAACATAACCCCCTCTCTTGTAAATCCAACAATACCGCAGTTGTGACCTGTCCTCTTCTGGTAGTCTCATCAGCACTACTGACTCGCCCAGAGCTACCAACAACTCTGCTCTGAGCAAAGGTTCCATTGGTGAGTGAGCTGAAGCTAATCTGATTTTCAAAATCCACACTCAGTCCGCAGAACAGAAGTTAAACATCTCCTTTGTTGTTGAACTGACAAATCGCACTGCTGGCCTTTACAGGAAGGGTTAAGATGGAAGGAAGCCTGCTGTCTCTGTGGCTACAAGACACTGTGCTGGTTTCTAAGACATGGTGCTTGAACTTTGTGACTCTCAGTGCACCAACCCACAGAATTCACTTCAACATAGGGAAAACAACTTTTCCCTGCTGAGGCAGCAGTTATAGGTGACTTTGCAGTACATTAGGTAGCATCTGAAGTATTGGTAAATCAGATTTACCAATACAAAAATTTACCAGATTTACAACCTGTGTTTCTATCCCATGCATTCTCCCAACCATCAAGAATATTTATAAAACTTACTTCGTAGTTGCACTGGAATTGCAGTGTTAAGGAAAGTGCACAGTTAACCAACAGAACAGTTTTGTTGTCAAATACCTAACCAACCCACAGCTCAAAGGAAAAAAGTATGGCAGAAAACACAAGAAGAGATTAGAGAGATTTGTCATTGCTTCTACCAACCTAAAAATATTGAGGACCAAGTGCAGTAAAACTGTTGAATCTAGACAAAATCCAAACTTTGTTACCTATGGAATGGTATAGTTGATAGAGTCCTCCAGAGACCAAAAACTAAAATATATTTATACATTATTATTACAGAGTTCATCTAAGACTAACACTGATATTGAACAACACAGGACAGCAACATTTTCAGGACAATTACTTACCAATTTTTGTCTCAGGATATGGGACTCCATTAGGATCAGAATAAAAAGCTTCCAACTCGAATGGACCTTTCCTATAGAAGGTAAGAACTTTAGAGAATGGTGCTGCGTGATTTCTGCTGAACACCTCATGAACGCTGTAATTAGAAGAAAACATCACTTAGAAGAATACCTGAGCTGAAAGACTGATTTAACATCAGAACTCTTCAGAGAAACATCACTGTGTTTTGACACATTTATCCTTCTGAAAAATTCCAGATACTTCACTAACTACTGCAAAGAAAAAAATATGGTGTGTACTGTAATCAGAATTCCACTAGTTTTGAGTCTCAGAAGCAAGTAATTTTACATGTAGGTGACAGACCACCAGCAGACCTCCAAAATTTGTCTTCTCCAAATACTCTATTCCATACTCAGAATAATGTAATTTAAACCATGATTTGCACCCTTCCTCACTTAGCCTTGAAAAGCTAATTATAGCCCCATTAATTCCTTACTCATTTACCTTCTGTGGTTCATTTGAGAACACTGACACCTGATTATTATTCATTCCCTGATATGACAAGGACAACGAGCTTTACATTATGTTCTTCATCCAGGTTCTGCCCACCATCACATGCCTGTCTGATTCTAATTTCCAATTATTTAAGTCTGACTATACAAGGATCTCATCTAACAACCTAAGTGTGAGAAAAATGAATTCCACCTAGAAAATAAACCCACAGCTGGCTCTCAAACCTGTGACCGAAGAAATACTAGGTTCTGCAGCTCCACAAAAAGGAAAATAGAAGAAAAAGCTGAACTGCAAAGAACTTGAATGAACAGGTCCCAGTAGCTCTCTAAGCTCCCCAGAAGTTAATCTCAGACACTGCAATATCCTGGACAGCAAGAACTATTTCCTACAGGAATGTCCTAACTATANGAGTTAAATCCTTGCTTCTGTTTTCAGCCAGACAAATATTATCCATGTAAGTTCACAATGTTTATACAGTGCACCATGTTCCTGCTAAAATAAAAATCTGTGTATTAGAAAAACCACAAAAGTGGTATCAGTATCCAGTAGTACTTCTAGTTCACTTTGTATTTCAAATATCTGACAGACAGATAAGGGCAATGCAAGACAAGACATCGGTTGGCAGCTCATTCAAGTTATCTTCTTTTGTCCACAAGGACAATTATGGCTAAAATTTTAAATCACACCTTTACTACAGAATCCCCACCATCAGCTATCTCTGGTCAACAGGCTTTCTGCCTCAGAATGCCAAGATCCTGCTTTAAATGCAACCCAGAACATTAGCCTTGGGCTGCAAAGGTCAAAAGCTTCACAGAACAGCAGTGTGAGCTACCTACCCTTCAGTGTCCTCTGCTTCTGTGTTCCACAACAGAGATATTGGGAACGGTGTAGCATCTGTCACAGAGAACTCTCTCACTTTAAAAGCTGGAGAAAGAATTGCACACTAAAACAAAAAATAGACATGCGTTACAATGCAATTGGTTAACTACCCTGGCACCTGCCCTCAAGAAATTAAACAAGGAAACGAGAACTGTGGTGACTTTACTGAAGCACAGCTGGGTGAGTTGCTTGATTTCAATGCAGTCTGACAAAAAAACAAACACACAGATCTGTTCATATTCTTTGGGTTAGCAGCACTTTTAGCCTTATTCTTATTGCATCTTGTGATAAAAGGAACAGCAGGACCATAAAGAACAGAAGCACTGCATTACTTAGCCCTAAGAGAAGTGTTCTTACAGGTCCTGCTTCTTTCCCTGCAGACAACTGACTGACAGTGATGGAAAGCAATTGGTGAAATGGCATAAAGAAAAGTGAAATAAGGACATGGGTAAAGCAGGGAAGAAGGTAGAATGAGTGGTTTGCTTGTAAAATGTAGTTCACTGATTAGAATCTGTAAAAGTAGTTTAGGGATGGCAGAGAGGAGGAGAGCAGAATAAAAGTCAGCTTTACACTGATGAAAGCTTGATAGCAGAAAATGCACATCTGTACTGTTTTGGGATCTACATAGGTAATTCTTGCACAGTGTTGATAAAAGCATCTCTCAGCTTGACAGTGACTGTTAAGCTTCCCTCATTAAACAGAAGACTCCTAGGTCCTGTTCTTTTGAAGAGCAGGCAGCTTACAGNACTTTTAGCCTTATTCTTATTGCATCTTGTGATAAAAGGAACAGCAGGACCATAAAGAACAGAAGCACTGCATTACTTAGCCCTAAGAGAAGTGTTCTTACAGGTCCTGCTTCTTTCCCTGCAGACAACTGACTGACAGTGATGGAAAGCAATTGGTGAAATGGCATAAAGAAAAGTGAAATAAGGACATGGGTAAAGCAGGGAAGAAGGTAGAATGAGTGGTTTGCTTGTAAAATGTAGTTCACTGATTAGAATCTGTAAAAGTAGTTTAGGGATGGCAGAGAGGAGGAGAGCAGAATAAAAGTCAGCTTTACACTGATGAAAGCTTGATAGCAGAAAATGCACATCTGTACTGTTTTGGGATCTACATAGGTAATTCTTGCACAGTGTTGATAAAAGCATCTCTCAGCTTGACAGTGACTGTTAAGCTTCCCTCATTAAACAGAAGACTCCTAGGTCCTGTTCTTTTGAAGAGCAGGCAGCTTACAGAATACANTGCACCGCAGAAGAGTCCCATTAGAAGTCAGTGAACAGATGCTCCCTCACATGGTTTTGAGGGGACCACTTCAGCCCTTTCTAAGGGAATGCAACTTTTCACTCTCTCAAGTGCTGCCAGTACTGTACCTGCAGAGCACAGCCTCTGGCTATGGCTTCATCTGCATTCAGTGTTGTACTGACATCTTTGCCAAAGAATTTAGCAATCCTCTCTTTGACAGCAGGAATGCGGGTTGCTCCTCCAACAATCTCTACAGCAGTCACATCTTCCACTTTCAGTTGTGTTTGTTCCATCAATGAAAGCAGAGGTACCTCTATCCTTTGCAGCAGGTCAGCACACAATTCTTCAAACTGAGACCTAAGGAAAGAAGTGTTGTGAACCAAACCATGTCTGCTCCGCCAACAAGATTCCCCAGTGTTTCTGAACTGATTCTCACTATGTTTGTTAACTACTCTGCAAAAGGACTTAAAGCTAAGTCCCTGTGAGCAGTGTTGTGTTCACCTCTCAGCAGAGCTTACAGGTGAAAACCAAAGAAAATTCTCATACTTCCTTTACAAACAAGTTACTTCACCTGTTTCTTAAGTACTGGCAAGAAAAAAAAACCCACACCTCTCACTCAGCAGTAGTGACTACACTACTGTACTCACCAACAGTGACTACAAATGAAGTTGTGCCTATGGGCACATGCAAGAGAGACGCACAGAGACCTCATTTACATCCTAGCATAATCCAGTTATCCCCTTAAGTACCATTTGTGTCCTCCATTTCTCTCCCAATATCCACAGTTCAGTAAGAACAGGGGAAGAAAAAAGCTTGAAGAGTCGCTATCTTAAGAGCAGTATGGGATTTAGGTTACCTAAAATATGCTGCAGACCTAAATATGCAGCCAACCTCTCTGCCCTGGTTTCAGGCATCAACCCATGGTTTGAAAACTGTGCCATTCTACAGAGAGAATCCAAGCTTCTTATCTACGCATTATTACACTCAAACCTTGCTCTGGGAGCTGAATGTTATATTTCAGCCCTAGTTATTCCAGCACTTAAAAATGCTACACCTATTTTGCACTTGCACTTCATTTCAGCACAGTAAGTTTGTGGGACATAGAAATACTTGTTTAAGAAATATGGCCCCCAAGTAACTGCGCAACCAAACTCCTACAGAGCTCACCTGTTCATCTTTCCAGATACATCAGTATCATTCATGAAACACTCAATGTTTAGGGGAATGTCTGTGCTGTTGGAACTCATTAGTTTCTTCAGCTTCTCACACTCCTGATACAGACGAAGAAGAGCTCGAACTTTTGATTTTGGGTCCAGTTTGTATTTTGCTTTTATTTCTGCACAGAAGTAGTCTACTAACTTTCCATCAAAGTTCCTTCCACCTAGGAAAGGGTCAAATGCTGTGCCAAGTACCTGGTTTGAAAGAACAGTTATTTAGTCTAACACTCAACAGAATCAAAAAGATTAACAGTCTTCCAATACTAGCAAACCTTCACTTCAAAATAGGTGGGAGACAAGCTAGTCTGTGCTTCTGTGCACAGGCTTAAGCATTTAAATTAATCACATCCATAAAAATTGCTTTTTACTTAAAGCCTTAAGATGGTAGGTGACAATCCTAAGCACTCATAACTTTAATCTATCCATCCACTTAGTTTGCCTGATTGCAGTTGTACTGCACACCTTAACACTGGTGCGCTGCAAAGCGATTTTCAGCCTTTGTTTAAAACCATCCTAATCAAGGATACTGAAAAACCCTTACCTTCCACCACTTTGCCACTTTCTATGCATTCAACTACCTCAGAATTTTAAACACAAGACAGGTTTATAGGCTAGTTTACTCTAGCATCTCAAAGCCTTTTATTTTCATTTCCTCTTACTACCTTTAGCTTACTCTTGTTGAATGCACAGGCAGATACTTGAAATGCAGAATGCCCCATATCAACAAACACAACTACTCGTGGCTTCTCTTCAGGAGCTGGAAGGTCCTGTTTGTAAATTCCGTAATTCAGAGCCACTGCAAAAGCAAACATCAGATATTATCAAAGCCATCTCTAGCAAGTCTCCAACTGGATGCCATCACATCCATGTGAACATTAAGCTATAGTGTCAGGAGCAGCCAGACAAAAACCAGAGATCCACCGACACGAGGTCCTACCTACATGGAAGTTTTATCCCATTAATAAATGTTGTAAGACCTGAGAAGCAGAAGTCTTTCTTTGGTCACATACATGCTCTGTCCCTAAGTGTTTAAGTAAGGGAAACTATGAATCAATGACCCTGTTTAAGCGCTACTCTCTTTTTATCCATTTCTGAAGAGTTCAGTTTTTAGCTCCTCATAGTAATCAAAGATGTAGAGTGATTGAATTTACGTAAGAGTATCTCCCAGGCATGAAGGTTATGTCTGAGAATGCTGTAATAGTTAAGAGGGTATAAAATTGGAAGAATCTCAGTCTATGCACAACACCAGGCAGGGACAGTTCGTGAAGTGCAACGAAAGCATAGAACAGAAGCCAGTGGAGCATGTCACCACATGCCGATAATGTCAAAGGACAGAACAGCAACAGTTCTGCTGCAGTATTCTGGATATACAGCAGCATCACAGCTAGGCAAGGTGATACACCCATTGAAGAAAGGCTCAGACTGTATGTAGGGAAGGCTCAGATTCTGGCATGAGATGTAATATGCAAGAATGTGCATTTCCATGTGATGCAGAAATCCTACACTGAAAGTAACAGGCCAGGCTCCTGGCTAGGTTATCAGGCAAAAGAAGCAGAGCACTGGGGAAGGTGGTAAGGCAGGCAGGGAATGCATGCTCTGAAGAGCAATGTTTTAGAGCCACCCTGACAACCTCACATTAGGAGGGAGGGACACTGGCTTCCTCAGTCACATCAAAATCAGTAGCTCCAGATTATCTGGAACAAGGACAGCCTGGATTCCCACTGAGCAGAGACAAGATTTATGGATTCTGGTGACTAGCAAAGTTCCCCTGCAGCTGGCATGCTCATTCTCATCTGTGTGGATTCTCTGGAGGTCTATAAAAACCCCCAATACCAACACTCATTACTCTCTCCCACAGTCTGGTCATTAAGAAGTGCTTAATTAAAAACAAACTCTTATTTCATGGAATATATCCAAGTGCTATAGCCTTGAGACCGAACTTTCATTACAATGTGAATGAACAAGCCAACACAATGTATTTTTGAGCATATTGAACAAGTTACCCTTCTTTCCCAGCCAAGTTTTAAGAACAGAACTCTAATAAATCACAGAAGAATTTGTCTTTCATTACAAAAAGAGGCAAAACTACTCTTTTCTGCTCTACTATACCTCAGGACCCCTTCTCCACACATACTATCAAAGACTAACATTTAAAATTAGAAAAAGTTGAATACTGCTATTCAATTTGCAAGGTTGAATAGTCATTGGCCTTGCAAGGTAAGGACAAGAAAACGAGAAATGCTATGTGTTACACTATACAGGAAAGCTGCTGGCACTGCTAAGGAGATGAAACAACCGCATTTCTGTGAACTGTACATCCCAGTGGCAAAGTTTCTAGAAGATCTGTACTAAGGAGTCCTTAAAAGCTCTTGCATGGCCAAGGTCCGGGCTGACGCGTTCTGCCAAGCAAACAGAAAGGAAACAACAGTGCTTTTTTGGGCAAGACCTTCAGGTGGCTTGTGATCCATGACTTTCACGCGACTCCACCATGAAAATAGTCTCTGAATCAGGTGTGCAGGATTACTTCTGCTTCAATACAGAAACACATTGGAAAGGTTCTTTCCTCAAAGCTAAAGTAACTTTTTTTTTGGTGGATATAAAGTTTCTTCACGAACATTTTGAAAATAGAATTTGGAAGTTAAAACAGTGAATAATTGTCCCACCTCCTCCTCTCTGCAGTCACCTAGAGAGGCAAGTCCTGTAACTACCTGTAACTAAGAAGAATCCAGACATGAATGCTGTACAAAGGTACCTATGGTGGCCTCCACACTCACACAGCTGTAGAATTCACACTACCATGTATTTTCTGGGGCACTCTTTGCTATAAAGAAAGAATTAAGCTAAAGCTAGATGACAGGAACATACACCCTAGGGCTTCTGTAACGATACTGTCATTCTGGTTTTTTTAGGTGCAAATACATAGCGCTCAATGCAAAGATGATAATACTGGATCAAACATCTACATTTATTAGAAACACTTCACCACATAGATATTCTTTTGAAAATTGTTCTAGAAAGACTTTAAGTTAGATATCATTCATTCAAACACATGTTAAAAATTACTTGAAGTAATTCAAAAGCATGAATCTAGCTGGTGTTCACCAAAAACAGTGACATGGAACACTCCCCCAGTCTCTTCCCTATTTATCTGACTAATGTGGAGAGTAGAAGAAAGTAATTGTTCTCTTACCCAAATCCCTTCTTCCCAGCCCTTTCCCCAAGAAACAAATGCTAATTATTATGCCATCTAAAAACATGGAACAATGGAGGAAGAACACTTGTTTTAAGAAAAGACCAAATAAGCTCTTTGTTGTGCCATTTTAAGAGTGCTGAACACATTAGCTAACGAGATCAATTGCTCAATTTCTGGTTTTAAAACCACAATTATGCTGACAAACACTTTGGAAGTTGTTAGCCCAGGCACATTAGGCAACTCCTAAGTACTGAGATGGTTATCCCCCTGAGTAAAGCTTCATCTCTTCTACCTCTTCATACAGAAGACATTAAAAAATTGTAAAATAGAGACAAGAGACAAATGTTTGGAATGTTTAAGTTTCATGTTCCACTTTCAGAGTCAGACCAGTTTCCTAGAGTAACTAGATGCTTCCACTACCATTACACTGCTGTTTTACCATACATACCAGCTGTCATGTCATTCATTAATCTAAGACAGTTTAACCCAACAATTTGAGCTGCATCCAGAACAGACCTCCTTTCAGCATCTGTGAAAAATGATGGAACCTGAAGAAAAACAGGGGAGAATGGGAAATCAATTCCAGAAAATGAGACACTTTATTTGAATATTCATACAAACTGTATCTATTCCTCATCCCTAAGGACAACACTCACTGCAACTACTCTGCTGAACCAAGACTTTCCATATTCTACTCAGTCAAGCTGCGATGGAATTAAACAAGCATCAGCTAGTTTATACTAGCAAGGTTATTTGCATACAAACATTAGGAACCATAATTCCCAGTGCAAAAAATGAAACCAGTTATTATGGAGACAGACATGGAATGACCTCAGTCAGAATTAATAGATGATTTGCTGTCCAAGAAAGCAAAATAAAAATGCAATACCACATTACAGATGTGAGAGATGCAAAGAAATAATGACAAAGAATCTTCTTCGGCCAAAATTACTTTGAACAAGAATTTGTAAGAGATTCTGAAGGAATATGTTGTTGAAAATTTGCTGCACAGTGACCCGTGATGTCCTCTGAGACTGAAACTACATCACTGAAGGACATTAACTTCTCAGATTATCGAGTGGACAAACTCTTCTAATAATAACAGACTCAAATATTTCTAGATGCAACAGGAGACAGACTTGTTCAAAGATGAGTGAACATACAGGCAGATATTTTATGTTTAGGCTTTGCAATGCAATGACTGTTCTTGATCTGAGGTCATTTTCTTGTACAGTCATAAACTGACAAAATATGTAGTTAATTTCAACTGCCAGATAGCAAACTTTGTTCAAAGTTATCTTTAATGAGTAATTAGTGTGCTCAGTCACAGAATGAAGGGTATATGCCTGGATCCCAAAGATGTTCTTTGTCCCAAAGTTCAGACATTCCCCAAAAAGAATGAGTTCATGAAGTGGTTTGTTGACTGGAATGTGGAAGTGGCCCTGGGATTTCTTAAGTCAGAAGCTCTAAAGCTAGTTAGGATTAATCCCTTTCTAAGGGCTTATCTGGTGTTCTTTTTCACCGTACATGAATAGAAACAAAATGCCCTCAATAGCTGAAGTTGAAAGACAATGTTCCTTTGTACTACAATTACTTACAGAAATAACACAGTCTGTTACTGGCTTTTTGAGGTTACTCTCTGCAGTCTCCTTTAACTTAGTCAATAACATTGCTGAAATCTGCTCCACACTGAAGATATGTTCCTCCTCCATGTACATGACCTGGATAGACAAAACAGGGGAAGTAATTCCATGATTTCAAGAAGATCACAAGAATTACCTACAGTTAATATGCCTCCTAGTACACTGTTGACTAATGCTCTTTACACTTTGACACGCTTAACTAGTCCATTACAGAAGTAGAGTTTACAATTTGATTTACCAGTTGACTGTCTACAGAAGCAGTAATTCCATTTTCAGACTTACAACATTGAGAATCATATCAGCACTATAGATGAAGGAAATGGCTGAGAGTTTAGAGTGATTTTTGAAGTGACTGAGTCTAAAGCATGAATAAGGCACACAGTCACATACAATTATGCCACAAACAGACAAGTTTTGTAACTGCTGTCAACTACAGACAAACCCAGAATTACCTGCTGTTTTCCCCTGACATTTCTGTAAGCCTGCTCAAACACAGAGGAGCCTCTA
>VXAV01006527.1:70781-88469 GCA_013399715.1 Alectura lathami
CCCGGGCCCGGTGACGGGCGAAGGGCCGCCCCTCGCTCCGCCTGCGATGGCCCGGGCAGCCCGCTGGGGCTGCGAGGAGCTTGGCAGGGGCGCGGGGCGAGCGCAGCAGTGCGCGTTGCTTTCCTCAGCTTTCGGAGGAGTTTGTGCTTTGCTGAGCTTGTAATGTGTGGGAGGGTGGAATACAAGCAGCCAGCTAAGGCGATAGCCTTGTTGTAGTTCATGGAGAAACTTACTCTTGCGCAGTTGAGTATGCCTGATTACAGGTACCTCCTCGCCTCGCTTTGAGGACGCTCTGGGCTAGTAAAAAGCACCAGAGGAGGTTAGCTATGCATGTGCTAGGTGACATGCCCTCCAGTGTCACAACCCACTGCAGCGTAAGCACCCTGTTGTCCCTTGCTGCCCAGCTCTGGCCATTTGTTCAGGACCACGTTCACCGCTACAGGCAGGTCTCAACCTTCCACATTCCATGTGGAAGCACAGTGGCTACGAAGGCTTGATGTCTTGTCAGTGGTACGCCTGTTACCTGCTGCCCTTCTGGTCCCAGCTGGTTTGAAGGGCAGAGTGAGATGGTTCTCTGTTAGGTCTTGACCCTTCCTGAGTATATATGGGGAGGAGTTGGTCCCCTAAAATAATGCTTGCTTATCCCAGAGAAGGCAGAGGGCTGCAAATCCACTGAGACTGTTCTGTGCCTGTAGCTGAGGTTGTAATTTGCAACTTCAGAGTAAGCTGACAGGATGGCCAAGCACCAAGGCCTGAGTGCCTACTGAGGAGGTTTTCTGTCCCTGCTTGTCATGGTAAATGTTCCTGATGCTGAACTTTCAGTTTTCAATGGAGAGAGATTTCTTCAAAATACTTAAGGTGCTTAAATACCCTGCTTTTTCTTGGGTGTTGCAGAAAAGCTCAAAACACTTCTGTCTTCTTCACAAACATACTAATTCCCTGGATTAGTACTATCCTTAAATGCTGGATATTACTTCTAAAGAGCTTGAAGGTGAAAATTCAGTCTCTTTATTACCAGTTCATCTGTGCCTTAGCCCTATCTGACAAGAAGCTGTGTGCCTAGTATTTGCAGTGATTGTTTAGAAACTTTTGTGGCCAACGATAAACATACAGTGTAACCACTAGTTTAAGTGTCACCATAGATGAAAAAAGTAGATACCAAACATTCCTTTTGCTTTTTCATCCTTTGCTGTAAATTGTTTATCCTTGAATAGAAATACAAAAATCTTGACTGTTTGCCCAGATTTGCAGCTGGTCCCGAAAGGGAGAAAAATGTTAAGCTCAACAGTGAATTTGGAAGTTACTCTGTTGGCACCATCTATCCAATGGCTTGGTACAGTGCTGCGCGGTGCAGTAATTGAGCTATGGCTTCAGTGAATTGGGATGCCAGTAGAGGAATGAAGTTTTTTGTTGGCCTGGAGCAGAAGCACGTATTGACAGGGACTGGGTATCTGTGAGGTGAATTGCCACCATGGAAGGGTAAGCAGCATCGGGGGGGAGGGAGGAGGTAGGAGGTGAGCTGTAGTGGTAAGGGGCCCGCCCAGGGTGTTCGCTGAAGCTGGGTCAGGGGCAGCCAAGGCAGCAGTGAGCATTGTACTGAAAGTGCAGCAGCCGTGCTGCGCCTGGTCTGGGCTCTGGAGACCTGCGAGCACAGCCCGTGTACCACGAGAAGTGTGCTCCGTGGAGGAACGAGGCTGACCGTTGTGCTATCAGTAACAACTCTGTGGTTATCATTGCTGGTGATAGAGATCAAAGAGCTAACAAGAAATGGTAGACATTAATTGGCTAAGGTTAACCCTGTTTAGGCCTGGTGGTGACAAGGTTTGTGTCTGTCTGTCTGGACTGTGATGCTTTGTATATAGCCAGCAGGGCCGGAGTCATTAACACTGTAATTTACTGAGGGCTTTAGAGATGAGGTACTAAACCTTTTATAAAGTCTGGAAGAAAACACCTTCAGAAGTTTTGGTTCGTCTGAAGATGTGGAGACTCTGTCTCTCCTTTCTTAAGTAGAGATGCCATGGGTCACATAAAGACAGTTTAACTGGCTTGGGGTGGGGGGAGAACACTATAATTGACGTCCTCTGGGGCTTACTCTTGTTGCAATGCTTGTGAGTTGAGGAACTGAGAATAACCAGTGGGCTGCCCTTCCCTTTGTCACATCAGCCCTCGCTAAATGGCTGTGGGGCCTGATGGGAAACTGCTGTTACTGTTGTTCTCGTTAGTACCTGTGAGGTAATCTGGGATCATAACGCTGCTGGGAAGGGAAGAAGCATCTGCTGCTGTTCCCACGTTCTCATTGTTCACTCCTATCGGGTTCTTACATATGGATACCCTGTATTTCAAGTCGTGTGTTTTTGCAATGTGCTAGCTATTGCGGCTCACTACCAGAGTGTATAATGGTTAACCAATGTTTTTCAACTTTCTAAGGTCACCCCGTGCAGTTAGAATATTTGAGTAGGCTGAGCAACATCCATTTTATCTACTTCGGTGCTTAGCTTGTGGTAAATAAGGAGATGGACTGGTGACCATGGTATATGTTGTGGATTTTCCTTTGTTCCTCAGCTACGTAGGTGCTCTCACTGTCTGGGAGTTAAGGGCTTCTTTAAACATGTCCACACTCTGCCTTGGAAAAAAAGCAATCTGGTTTTCATCAGCACAAACAATGCTTTAAAATAGTAGTTGATCAGGCCTTTAAAGAATTATTTTCCTATTTGGTACAGGATGTGCTATGTTGTGGCCTGTTCCAGAGCTAAAGGCATTGATGTGTGTTCAGAAACTGGATTTGCTGTGGGAACAGGAGTGATCTCATCTGTTACACCAGGCCTACTGTTGGTAAACTTTCTGTTGGTGTAGAGTTAGAATGACTTCAGTGTATATACAGGGAACATGGCCATTATAAAACGTTACCCAAGAAGACTAGCTGAAGGCCAAAGTATCAGAGAACACAACACAGGAATCTGCTGAGTTCTTAGGATTTCTTCAGTGTTTCCCGGGCCCAAAAACTGAGATACACAAAGAACACTGCCTCTACTGTCCCAGCAGGGCTGCTGTACATAATCTTCGAATTCTAAATACGGGGCAGTATAAGCAGTTTGAAGCACAATCACCACTACTTTCTCAAGGCTGACATCTGAGCTGCACTGTTCAGAGCATCCCTAGTGTGGGGATGCTTTAAACAAAATGTGGAGCTTCTTGGGGAAGGCAAATAAGCTTCCCTTGCCAGATTTCGCATGCTTCTTGATGAAAGTCTCAGCACTCGGCAAACCAGTGTGACTTTGTGGCTCTGTCCACGGATCAGCGTACTTGAACACATAGCATAGCATGGATCCGAATCCCCGTGTAACCAAGGGGGTGATGCTTTTTCTTCCTGACACTGAATAAAATTCTTAACGCAAGAATACTTTTTAGTTTGAATACAAGGGTGTCCTTTTTTTTTCTGTGATAATTTTTTTTTTTCCCACACCTAATTTTCAGACCTAATAATAGATCTAAGTGATGTGCTTATAAAACATGGGTTAAAATGGAGCAGGTTTTGCTTTTGAGGGTAGCATGAATTCCTTAAAAGTTAGGCAATTGTAAATGTTTCCTTTGATTGCTGGGTAACTACGATTACTGTCTCCTGTTGGTTAAGCATTCTTTGGATTTTTAAACAATGAACCTAAATAATGCAATGCTGGATAAGGTAACTTCAAGGTTATAGTGCTAAGGTTATTGTAAACTTTTCAGCCTTAATCACTTAAATCTACACGTTTTAATATTTTCACTTACTTAACTGGATTGTCCTACTGGAAAATGTGAAAAAATTAGGAAAAAGAACACTAGAACTATTTGCTTAGTGCTTTGAAGTTACCACAGCATGGTAAGTATACCGTGAATGCTTGAAGCTGTAAAATTATGGTGTTCGGGAGCATTCAGATAATACTAAGCCTTATGTGTTCATGAATCTCAAATACTTTAACTTGAGTGGTTGTCTGTTTGCAATTCCCTCATAACCTTTTATTTTCCTGTTGCTTGGACACAAGAAGTGTTTTGAGCAAGAGAAAAGACAATCTGATTACCGTGCAAAACAAATTTCATGTCGGTGACCAAGCTGCTCGTCACTAATTGGAAGTAGTGAAGAGTTGAACAGTTTTTAAGTAAATACAGAATTTGATTGCATAAACTCCCTGGTGCCTAAGTGCAATTAATAAAATAAATGCATTTGTAAACGTAAAAGGATTGCAAAGCAAAGAGTCAGTGTAGACTGCAAAAAAAAAAACCAAACCCTGGGCGTTTTGACTGGTTTGTGAATATCAAATCAAAGGAACTGAAGGTTATTTTTAAATAGAGAAATGAAAATGGATATAAATGAAAATTTGTGAGGGAGGGGGATGGTAATGGAGGAAAAGAAGCCAAATTATTACTACTTGATCTGATAGCAAACCATCTGGCAATATGCTGCCAAGTCATTATGTATCCTTTGTATGACTCAGTGTTAATGAGATGTGCAGGGATTATGCAGAACTCTTGTGCATTCAGCACTGGTAGAATGTTTTAAAAATAAAACTTTTAATATTAGCATGACGTGTACTTGCTATGAGTTTTTGACATTAATCCCAACTTTTTTTTTTCATTGGAAAATATCCCAAGCACTTCAAAGACCATCCAAATTTTGAATTTACATGAACAAAAATCAATCAAACAAGAAAAATTCAAATATCAGTGTCCTTTGTACTAACAAATTAATTTTTCTCTTTCTCAGTAGCTTACTGAAAGTGTCTGAAACTGAAAGCAGTTACGTCTGAACAGCGCAAAAGGGTAGGTAACTAGGTACAGCTACACTGCAGTCCACAGTAAGCATGCTTTGAAAGAGCTAGCCTTTACAATCTCTGTAGACTTAGGGAAATGTTTTTTTTTTTTTTTTTTTTTTTTTTTTTTTCCCCCTCATCCANTTTTTTTAAAGAAAGTAGAATATGCTTAACTAAGAAATATTAAGTGTATTCTGGAAATTGAAAGACTGTGACAGGAGCTTGTTTATTCGTTATACGATTCAGTTAGGAATCTGGTGAAAATAAGGTAGCAAATCCTTAGCTATAGAAAGGACAAGTAAATGTGAATGAAGTAATATCAGAAGAACGTTCAGAGCATTATACTACAGAGATGCAGGTCATAAGACTTCATCATGTGATCTGGACACTGGTGTAAGTATGATATGTGTCGTTTCTTGTATTTACAATTGTGGATGATTTGGAAGAGCTGACAACAGCTCAAAGAGCTGGCAGTGTGCTTTACAGTGCAGAAAGCACATTCTCTAAAGTGGTACAAGTAATCCATTGTTTAGGTTTACTTACAGACTTAGATTTACTTTCACATAAAAGTACGCTTAATGGATGACTTTGTATTAGTTTAGATAGAGTCATCTGATGTTGCATTCTTTGAAGGATGAGAGCAAAATTCAGAATGAAAATGAGGTGAATGCATTTAACAGAGACGGTCATTAATGATCTCCTGGTAGACTTTTCCAAAAGAATAAACACATTGGAATTCTTTGTATGGATGGCTGCCTTTCTAAAAAAGTTTGTCCTTTGAACATGAACTAGATTTAAGGCTCAGTGGATGAAAACTGGATTGTCATGCAAGAGATTTGGTTCCCATGGTGTCACAGTAATGTCCATGCAGTGTTTGGAACATGCTGAAGACTGAGCCCTGTGAGAGACTCGAACTGGGTGGGCTCAAAAGGCGATGAAACTAAAGCAATGAGGAAAAACGAGTTTATCTTTAACTTGTGGACATTGGGGGGCACTATAGCCTCATGTAAACCTTCTGTCTTCAGTTTTCCTATTTTGGCTCAGCTTCTCTCCTTCTAGCATAACTATATAAGGCAAGTCAAAAAAGCAGAACTAATAGCCGCCTTTTTTTTTTTTTTTTTTCCAGTTGGTAATCGTCTTGCTCTAAATGGTAATGGGTTTCTGACCAAGAACTGATGTTGCTCAGTTTAAGGAACTTGTTTCAAGTGCTAATCTACATATCCACTGTGAAGCTTTTTACAGAAAACAGAAGGATGCACTTTTAACATCCAGTCTGCTTTTGTGTGTTTGTGCCCCAGCCAGCCTGTAATGAAGCTGTGCACTAATGTAAAAAGATGGAATTGCACCTGTGTGGCTTATTCTCATCTACTTAAGTTTAAAGTGATTTCTGAATTAAGAGCTTTGCATTGGTGACATAGCTGATGTTTTGGATGCTGTTATATGCTTCTGTAACTGCAAAATCTCCTCTAAGCAGTTCACTTTTAGGATGGCATTTAGGTCTTTTTAGTTGGATTTTAATCTCCTTGCTGGCATGTACGAAGTTTGTTACAGATTGAGACACTTGTACGTATGCCACTTTCAAATGTAATGTATTACTGGCTTAAAGGATATGACAAATACCTCTTCTAGCTACTGGCATTTTGTTTTTCCTGGAGCTAATTAAATTTACAAAACAACATATTCAAGTACTAGATAGCTACAAGCGTTTTACATTAGATTAAGTCAACTGACAGAGACTGCATTTTGAAAATTGGCTGACCGGTTATACGGTGTTTACTACTGTGGCCAGAATGAGCAAGGAAAAAGGATTACAGTATTTGGATTATTTCTTTTAGTTTATGGCTTATTTGAAGCAAAAGTGCAGAATTAAGTTTTGCAATTGTTTCAGAATGTCTCACAGCAAAGCGATGTCAGTTTTGTAGATCTGACTGTTACATGAAGGAAAATAATTGTGATGAAAGCTAGGGGAGTAACAACAGGTAACTGCATGTTTGTTGGCTGTTGATACTAAAGATATCACAATTCTCACGTAAATAGAAACCAGCATTAAAATATTTCTTATTTTTTGAAAATGATGCCGTCGAATGAGATATCAGAAACAATAACAAATCAGGTATCAGTAATATCTGCTGTACACAGCTGATGAACCTGCAGCCTGCAGAAGTTTGCACTGTCAGTTCGAGCCACATAAGAAATTTGATCACTACAATCTTGACCCAAAACTCAAGAACACATTATTAAAATAGATTGATTGGATTATCTGTTTGTGATGTGTAATCCGACCAGCTTTCCCTCTTTATACTGCTCTAGAACTGATCACAGCGCAGTTCTGACAGTTCAAGATCTTTCCTTCTTCAAATATTTAGAGCCTCACAAGTAAACCGGGAATAACAGGAAAAACCAGTTTCCAGACCTGAAAAGTGGACAGAAGCTTTAAATATATGCTTAGAGACCCAGTGAGGATCAGTGATTCAACATGAGTAGAATCCACTCCTTTACTCCTAGTGGGAAAAGAAACTGAGAAGAAACATGAACTACTTCTGAACTACTGAGAAGATATGTGAGGACTTTTTTTTTTTTTTTTTTTCCCCCTAGGCCTGTAAAGGATAAGACAAGAACTAATGTCCTCAGACTAAAACAGCTAAGATTTAAGTCAGACATCAGAGAGAGAAAAAAATCTAATCTTGAGGAGAGGTAAATACTGAGGCTGATCACTCGCTTATTTCTGCATAGCAGCTTCTGATGATGGGGATTTCAAACAACCGTCAAAATGGCTTAGGCTCAGTTTACTGTGCCTTCTGTGTGTAACTGGGAAGGAGACAGAGGAGGACTAGGGACTGTGGCTGAAGAATTGAGGCACTGGATCATATTTTTGTTTCACAGGGGTTCATTTTGATCCCAGTGTCTGCCAGGAAGTGGGAGTCAACATCTTGCGTAACAGGAAGCTGCTTTTGATTTGTGATGTCTCCATGCTTTGAGAGGCAGCATGGATACTGTTGCAAGAAGAAACATCAAGAGGTCATTTAATTCAGAAGTCCTGTCCCATTCCTCCCCTCTCTGTGAGAGGGGGGTAATATTGTACATTCTGTAGTAGAATCTCTTGGAATTAATTTATCTTTTAAACATACTAATCAGGTCAAGACCCCTGATCTGTTACAGTAAATTCTCTGCCAAATAATGGTGATGAATCATAGAATCATGGAATGTTTTGGGCTGGAAGGGACCCTAAAGCCCCTCCAGCCCCAACCCCTGCCATGGGCTGGCTGCCACCCACTGGATCAGGCTGCCCAGGGCCCACCCAGCCTGGCCTTGAGCACCTCCAGGGATGGGGCACCCACAGCTGCTCTGGGCAACCTGAGAAACACCATGCAAAATTGTTACTGACTTAGAGAACATCATTACCTAGTGCTGTAGGTTGACCCTGACAAGCAGCTAAGCACCCACACAGCTGCTCACTCACTCTCCCCCCCCCCCCCCCCCCCCCCCTCAGCAGGACAGGGGTGGGAGGAAGAGCAAATGCAAGAAAACTTGTGGGCTGAGATAAAGACAGTTTAATAAGTGAAGGAGAGTGGGGGAGAAGAAAAGAACGAGTGATGCAAAGGCGTTAAGTCCCACCTCTCAAAAGCAGTGCAATGTCCAGCCAGTCTCCAAGCAGTGGCCACTCTGGAGGTCATAATCCCCCACCTTGTTCCTCTAACCCATTTTTTATTGCTAAGTGTGAGGTTAGATGGTGTGAAATATCCCTTTGGCCAGTTCAGGTCAGTATTTGCAGCTGTACCCCCTCCCAGCTTCATGCTCAAGGATGGGGTGAGCTGGGAGGAAGGATAGCAGCATATGGGAGGCTAAGAAAAAATTAACTCCATTGTGGCCAGACCCTACACACCAAGTTTTTATGGCTTTCTAGGTAAAATTCAACAAATTAGTTGCTTTCCTCACTGTTTACACAAGGCTTCAGTTACTGGGGTTTACTATGCACCTCATAGGCATTTTCTCAGGATTAGTGACTTTTTTTGTAGAGCTATGTGAAGTTTTGTTGCTGCTGTTAAGAAGCATTGCATACTGGGCATATCCACAAAGCAGATTTTTTTCCCAAAGAGTCTGAATTGAGCGTTTTTGATTTAGAACTGTGTATTTTGTTTCAATAAAACTTTTCTTTGTGGTTTTAACATCAGTATCCTAAACATCTTTTGACTTTACTTCATCTGTGTCATGTTCATTTGATGTTGTTATATGTGAGTGGCCCTGTATGTGACATTCTGTCGTTTTTGTGATCCAATTCCACTTGATTTTCTGTATCAAAAGCAGAATGAAGTAGTTCTAAGGGAGCAGTTGCTGGTGGACATAATCTAAAACAGCTTTGAGGCTAGTACGGGCTGCAGTAAGTGCAGTTGCTCTGAAGTGACACCAAACTGTAATGGCTCCTAGGGGCCATTTTATAACTGAAAATTCCTGGAAGGAGGAGTGATCCTCTGGTTCCTGTTGTCAGCTTTGCTCAATAAGGCCCTCATCTGATTAACTATACAGCCCTTGTTTCCCCTTGCCCCTGTAAGCAGGATGACACAGATGCCTGCCTTTAAGAAAACATCAGGATGCAGGCCTTTCCAGGCCTAATTAAAACTATTTTCATAGCAAAGAGGGTGATTTTCTTCATGTCAAGAGATGGTTGTTAGGTGATGTTAATCATCAGGCAAGAATGGCTGGCACGATCAGAATTGAATCATTTTACCTTTAATAATGACTGATGCTTCTGCAAATAATCGTTTTAAACCACTATTTTGCCAAAGTGGGGGTCTCAACAGGCAGCAAATACCAACTTCAGTGCTAGGAGGCAGTTTACAAACCCAGCATTTTAGGTTGATTATGTCTGTAGGGATTTGCCTTAAAGGTGTAATGTCATTTTCCATTGTTCTATCTTAGAATAATTAGGTTGGGAAGGACCGCTGAAAGGTCTGGTGCAACCCCTAGCTCAGAGCAGGGATACCTCTGACCTTGGATAAGGTTGCTCAGGCTCCTAGGCAGTAAGTTCTGAATGTCTCCAGGGATGGGGATTATTCAGCCTCTCTGGATAAACCTGTCTCAGTGCCTGATCTGTGACTTTTTGTTACATTCACTTAGAATTTCCCTCACTGCGACCTGTGACGACTCAGTCTATTGTTGTGCACTTTTTGAGAAAAATCTCTGGCTTCCCCCCTTTAGGTAATTGCAGACAGCAAATAGATTTGCTTTAGTCATTTTTTCCTCTAGCTTGAACAAACTCCGGTACTTGCCTGGCACACCATGTACTCCAAGCAAGCCCTTAAGCAACTCGGTGGCCATCCACTGAATTTACGCCCGTTTGTCAGTCTGTCTTATGCCGGTGGGCCCAAAACTGTACATAGCACTCCAGATGCTGCCTCCAAATAAGATCTAGAGGGTACTAATCACTTCTTTTGACCTGGTGGCTGTACTAATGACTAACGCAGCCTGTTGAACAATCAGCCTTCATTGGGAAAGCAGCACTGTTTCCCATGCTCAGCTTGTCCACAAGGACTCCTGCGCCTCTTCCAGCTGAGCTGCTTCCTAGCCAGTCAGTCTCAGCCTGTTGGTATTAGATGAGGCTGTTCTGACCCAGCTGCAGAATTCTGCATTTTCTTGAACCTCAGGAGGTTTCTATGAGCCCATTTTTAAAGCTTGTCAGAGGCCTTCTGAACAGCAGCCTTGCCCTCCAGGGTTTTGACCGTTTCCCCCAGGTTGGTGTCACCTGCAAGCATGCTGAAGGTGCATCCTCTTGGGAATTGTTTGAGACAGTGACTAAAAAAAGTTGTCAGCTGCCTTTGTAGCCCAGAGTTGTCAGTATGAAGGCAACTGCTGTATTTTATCATTCTGTGTTAGGCAGCTTCAGATATCAGGGCAGAACATAACACTATGATGTTGTCATCAAAATCTCTTGGGATCTGTGGGGTTTGGACTCCCTGCTGTTATCTTACTCTATCAGCCAGGAGCATTTCCTGGTATAATGGTCATGAAAAGCTGGTTCTTCTACGTGCTGGTCCTCCGTATCAGTCCATGCAACTCACTAGCTGTTTGAAACCCTGTGTGCCAGAATGCTGTGAGGGTATCCCTAGTTTGAAGCCCACTCCTATAGAAATGACATTGGTATTAGCTACTCAGCTAGAGATGAGGTTTGTCTCAAGTGTTACCTTACGAACAAAGCATTTGTGAAACAGTGTAGCTACAGAGGTTTATGGAGACACATGACAAAACAAGAAAACTATGCCTAATCCATTTATCTTAAAATCAAATGCAGAGACTTACCTGCTAGTGAGTATTTTCCAACCCAACTTGTTCTGGGGCATGATTATTGTGCACACCCAAGCTGGCTCGCAGGAGAGCTACTTCAGCTGGAGAAACTAGCTCTTATATTCCTGCCAATGCTTGTGGTGTTCTTTGAGTACACCCCCCCCCTGCATTTCTTGGGATTACTGTCTTTGAAAGTTGTAAGACAGACAAACCCCAAGTCTGTGGTGTCACCATCTTGCAGGATGGATTTTTCCTTGGTTGAAATCTACTTTGGATGTTGCATGCTGTTTGGACATCTCTGGATGTTACTATGTCTACTTGTCTGTCCTACAGCTGAGGACTCCGTTTATTACTCTTTTTTTTTTTTTTTTCCTGCCACTTTTGGATGGCATAACAACTCTTGACTTGGTTCCTGAACTGTCGTAGTTGACAATGCAGATGTATTAAAGTAGTACAAAATGTGTGGAAGCCATCTGTGAGAAGCGTGCCATGTTGAGGCAGTAATCCCAATAGCTGATGCAGTTTAGTCCACACTTGAGTGAACACCATTATTTACAGCCCATGAAAGCTGCAGAAAAGTTGCTGAGACAAAATCAGAGGTTATTATTTGACCATCTACTGCAACATTCCTTTGGCAGTTCACATTGTTTTACCGTCTGCCACTAGGACTTTTCAAACTAAAAGAGGGGAGATTTAGACTAGATATAAGGAAAAGCTTTACAATAAGGGTGGTGAAGCACTGGCACAGGTTGCCCAGAGAGGTGGTGCATGCCCCGTCCCTGGAGACCTTCAAGGTCAGGCTGGACAGGGCTCTGAGCACCCTGATCCAGCTGTAGGTGTCCCTGTTCACTGCAGGGGAGTTGGACTGGATGGCCTTTAAAGGTCCCTTACAACTCAGATGATTCTATGACTTAGTGCACAGTGGAGAAGGGAAGGCAACTCTTTGTACTACTGTTTCTTTTCGTGTAAGAATACAAATAGAGGAATGTAGTCAATATGGCCACTAAGCTCTTTAAAATAAATGGAAGTGTTTTGTTCCAATGTAGTTTTGCTCACTTAAATCCCTTGCTGTTCAACAGCACTTTGACTGTTTCCATTGAAAAGGCAGTATTTTCGTATATTGATAAAAAGAGACTATCAAGTAGTTTAGGACTAATATTTTCTATTTTCAGATGGCTGTACTTCAGTACTTCAGTAGGAAAAATCTAAAGGGCTCACATATTCTTGGTAGAGGCAATTTTATGTCAGATGGAAGCAGCAGGAGACAAAACAGGAAAGAGTATCAAGTCTGACAGTTCTTTTAGGCAAGCTGTTCATTTGACCGAAGGAGTGGGCAGTATGCCCATGGCTTATAACCAAGGCTGAAAAGCTTCAGTCCTCTAGATTTGCCTGTAGAGTTATTACCCTTGTTTCTCCTTGACTGTGTGCAATACAAAGACAGATGTATAAATCGTCTTACTCTCATCACCCAACAGTCTCAAGAAATCAAAAGAATGCATTTTCCCCATAATTTTAACCTGACAGCTATTTGTCTGCAGATACTGATTCTGAAAGAGTTTATACTATAGCTTTTCAAAAATGTTGGACTAAAATAATCTATAACTGAATCATCCTGTCAACATCATATGGGATTAAACCATTTTAAACAGTTAGTTCTGAATCTAGGCAAACTTCTAATCAAATCATTCAATTTTAAAAGTAATCTTATCAAATAAAACTGGAAACTACACAGCTTCNATAGTTTTATTAGGTTTTCAATTTGGTTTTTGTTTTTTTTTTTTTTTTTTTTTTTTCAGATTAGAAATACTGTAGTTCAAGTCAAAGAGGAGACAGAAGTTTAGGGGTCTAGAATAACTGAAGTCAACATGGTGACTCTGCAGGGAGAATAAAGAGCCACAGAGCACCTGTGAGGACATTCAAAAGCACAGTCAGTGAAGTTCAGTGCCTGAAACAATATGGCAAGAAAGATAAAGGATCAGATTTTGCAAGTGAGTGAGTTATGATCCTGTGGGAACAGCAGAAGGAAGGCTTTAGAAGGCTTCCTGATCTTTTCTAAAGAGTGTGTAATCTAGTACCAGCAGTATCAGTCGTGAGAAATTGCTTGTGACTCCAATGTAGTCCCAGAGTAGTTCTCTATAAAGCTTGTGTCGAATGCCTTAGGGCTCACCTCAAGATGAAGTCCTCAATTTTTAATTAAGAGCAGGTTCTTCCCAAATTAACCCCAGAAGGAGAGAGACTAAGGAATTCAGCCTACACTGTGGGCTGCCCCGGGGTTGGCTGGAGCGCTGAAGGAGCTGAGTGGCTGACAGGCTTACAGCACGCATGTGCTCTGATACTGCGGGTAGAACAATCCCTCTGAACACCGTGGGCACGGCTCAGGCCAGCTGGCACTGACCCCAGTCATGCCTACACCACACAGGGGTTTCCACGCTACTGCAGGCTTCTCCTAGGAAGAGCTATTTAGAGAGGTCCAAATGGGACAAGGGAGTGAGGCTAGGGGCTGAGCAGTGCAGACCATCAGAAATCCTGTGATCAAGCTCACACATTTAACAAATGTGGAGCTACTCCCAGAGCTGGACATCATGATGTTAATAGAACAACTGTCATTGAATTACTGTCCTGAGTAGCTGCAAACTGAGAAATTCAGTTTCCAGATGCATGCTGTGATTGAAAATTGTGTGGTTTTTAACTCATTTGATTGGTTTTGCTGACTCCTATAGGATTAGTCATAGCTGAAGGCTTAGCCTCTGCTCGTAAAACTTGCTGAGCAGGACAAAGAACTGAAACTGCAGCAGCCTGAGGAACAGCTGGAACTCATGATTATTAGGCACGTCCCTTTGCTGAAAATACCTGCCCCGTCCATTGCAAGAAACCACGCAGGTACACTGCCACTCCTGGATGAGTTCAACATATTTCAAATGGCTGATGTAACAGTGTGGGTTCAGTAAGTTCTGTACCTCAATAGCTGCTCTTTTGTCTGCTTTATTACTTCCCTGTGATGCTTCCATATCACAGCCCTTCCTCAGGAATAGATGGCCCAAACGGCACAGCTGGAATACAAACAGGGTTCGTACGGTGAAATTTTATGCTTTGTAAAATAATAAACACTTGCAATAACTACAAGATTATTTCTCCACTAGTGTCTGGATTCTCTAGCTTCTTGTAGCCACTTGATTCACAAAACAGGTTAAAATAGTGACACTGGATGTATGAAAAGGTGTAAAAACTTAAATTTACCCTTGAAAGATCCTGTTGCTTAGGCACATAAAGTGTTTTTAGGACCAAAATCATAGATGAAAAGTTTTCCCACTGACAATTTTAAATTTGTGAAATAATTGTTCTGTATCTTGTGTCAAACTGTCAACTGAAGTAAAAGCAGCAAAGCTTCCATAAATCAATACGAAAAAACTACTTCAGAAATTCTACAGGCCTCATAATCTCACAACTTACAATACAAAATTTTATTAATTAAAAATGGATGTAAAATGTTTGTAACATGCATGGAAAAATGCCTTTTTTGGCATCATTTTCTTCAAAAAATCTCATCTGTGAAGAATAACTTATTTGAAATGTTTAATTTGTGTTTAATATCTGGAAAAGATATCCCACCAGGATGAAATAAATATGCGTAACTTTATTCATATATATCTGACAGGATTTCTTTGGGATTTACATTCTCCCGTTAATCTAAAAGATGGGACAGCATCAGCACTACATTTGAATTATTTATTAATGTACGATGTATGTAATGCTATCAGGAAGGAAAGCTTAGTGTTGCTCTGAACTTCTGTATTCCCTACCAGAAAGCTCATTATTTTCATCCTTCCTGAGACGGAAATTCCCAGTGGGGTAGTTAGAACAACAAACACAGTAGAATTGAAGAAAAAGATTTATTCCTTCCTCCTCCCAACCCTGAACGTAACATTTAAAACAATTAAATGTTATTTTTCTTAACAGTCAGAGAGTTCTATATTGTGGGTGAGGTTGTTACAGTGAAATTTCTCTCATACTAGTGAGAAACCAAAACAGTGACTACATCTCAGCAAAAGACTTTTCTTACTGACTTGCTGAGTAGGGAAACATTTGAAAGTGAGAAGTATCGTGTTTGTTCCCAATGTTGTGGGCATGATCTTTGTGACACTTACGGAAACAGCAGAGAAATAGGAGAAAGGGCAGGAAATGATCAACTGCTGATGTACATGAGGTGCGGCAGGACCCATACCTTTTATGTTGTTATGGATTTAGAAATGGAAGGATAACAACACTTTTTTTCCTGGTAATGACCACGTGCACAGAATGCGACGGAGAAACATAGTATGAAGGTGTCTGCTTCTCTTGCGTTAGAATAATTATTCTTGAGGCCGGTAACAACTTTGGTGAATCTGAATGTCAGCAGCAAGAGATCGTTCTGTAAGGCAAATAACAAGCTGTGGTTGCTCACTCTTGTGCCCTGTTTCCCCCATCTCTTCAGGTGATAAGATAAGGTGGATAAGAAACAGATTAAGCAAACCTATTTCCCTAAGAAAGTCTGGCTGGTATATTCCTACTGAGATATAAAGGGAATTGTGAAGTCTGCTACCATGTTACAGTGATATAGATGTACTTGCCTGAACTTGCAGTGAGAGTGAACATTTATCACTATGAAAAGATTCCCATTCATCTTGAAAATCACCTCTCTGGCATACTTAAGGTGCCCTATTGAATGCTTGAACTGTCAGGAAAATAGTGCATTAGATCTAAAAGATACAGGGTTTTTAGGAAAGGCCCAGGCTGGGTCTTACGCTGTTGGTCTTACTAGATCAAAATATAGGAGTTTATGGTTTACCAGTGAGGTCAGTGTGTACTGAATGATGGCGTTGATAGGAGAGGGGTGTGTGTGATGGAAATCTGCTGTATTTGACAGGAAAATGTGTACATACAGATCGGTCTGGAATTCATAGCTATGTATACCCTGTGTCCCTGTGTGTAAGAAATATTCCACAGAACCACAGAGTATCGTGACTTGGCAGAGACCCACAAGGATCACTGAGTCCAGCCCCTGGCCCCACACAGCACCCCCCAAACCCAAGCCCTGTGTCTGAGAGCGGTGTCCAAACGCTCCTTGAGCTCCGGCAGCTCGGGGCCGTGCCCACTGCCCTGGGGAGCCTGTGCCATGCCCACCACCCCCTGGTGCAGAACCTTTTCCTCACCCCCAGCCTGACCCTCCCCTTGACACAGCTCCATGCCATTCCCTCGGGCCCTGTCGCTGTCCCCAGAGAGCAGAGCTCAGCGCCTGCCCCTGCGCTCCCCTGTGAGGAAGCTGTAGGCCGCCATGAGGCCTCCCCTCAGCCTCCTCCCTAGAGGAGGGTACCAGGGGTCACACTTAAAATTGTGTTTAAAGGAAAACAGGAACCATGCCTTACATGTAAGTAAAGCCAAGAATTTCTTGTTAGTATAAGTGAAATGTAAATAATCTCACCATTATTAATACAGATCTAATTTGTACAGAAGGAGAAAGAATGACAACGCAGATGGCATTGTATATACACCGCTTGGTTTCTGCTCCTTTCCCTGGTGTGATGCTCACCGTTCTGTTGCTCCTGTGGGTCTGAAGGCTGGCAGTTTCTTAGGGTGGGGTTGTCCAGCAAGTTGTCAGCCAGTGGAGTCCTTCACAGAGAGGAATGTCACGCCTGTGTTGATGGTTTCTTCATCCTCATTCCACGATGCACACAAGGTCATTTTTTTTGTTTGTGAACAATCTTTTATATTTTTGATCCTTCTTCATTGATCTTCAGCTCAACAAAGACAGGCAATTGTAAAATTGATCTTATTAATTGGTCAATTAGAGAAAAGGCTGTCACAGAGAGACAAAGGCAGGTCAAGGAAGATCATAGGGTGCAAGCCTGACTGGCTGCAGCCCTGAGGGCTTTCAAGTTCTGTACAAAGCCGGTAAGGGCGACAGCAGGGCCACGTGATTACATGAGTAGTTAGGAAATGGCTGCCTGAAGGTTTAGCACACTCTTTTTGGGTAATGGCCTGAGAGGTATGTTGTAGGGGGGCACAAGGCCACTTGCTAATTTGGGCTGTGTTCCTGTAAGAGTGCTGGTTATCATTTGATTGACAGTGTTTCTATTTGCTCATGAGAGATGAAGCTCATAATAAAAAGTCTCTTTTGCTAAAACTGGACAATCTAGAAACCTTGCTGAAGGACTTTCTGTGGGAAGTTTCCAGTTTCTTAACGTAGCATTAAGAACTAAAGACATTATTAATTGCTGTTGGTAATAGATGCTTGATGTTTGATAATGGTTATGGAGAGCTATGCTTATTAGGATGATTTTAGGTTCTTATGTTGGTGGTTTTTAGTCCATAGCCATGAATGGGAATTAGATTAGTAACGGTTTTGAAATTAAGCTGTATCCTATCACTTAATGCTCAAAGTGTACAACAGCAGGTGGCTGTGTGAAGATCCCGTGCATCCCCAGCCATCGGTCGGACTGCACCCGCAACCCGGCCCTCGGACTGGGGCGGCCCTCGCACAGCCCAGCCCCACAGGAGGGCACGACGAGAGCGCCCGACCGGAGGGCGACCGCCCCGCGCTCCCGCCCAGCACCTGCCCTCCTGCCGCCGCCTCAGGGCTCGGCGG
>VXAV01006527.1:104677-135222 GCA_013399715.1 Alectura lathami
CTCCCTTTTTTTTTTTTTTTTTTTTTTTTTTTTTTTTTTTTTTTTTTTTTTCCTTCCTTAGCCAGTAATTGGTCAGTCGTTGACCTGGACCTTTAAGCCATTACACCACCAGCTTCCTCATCTGCACGTTTTCTGCTCACTGTCTGTAAAGTTCAGCCTCATCCGGCCCACGGAGCAGAAACTGCAGTGTCTCTCTTCATCTCATACCTTGCTTGCTACTTGGTTCTGGTCTTGAGTGGATTATATAGCATAGGTCAACCTGCTAAGAATTTTGGAAATGGCATCGGTCCTCTAGTGTTCCTCATCCTCTGTTGTGCTCTGCTGTGTTCTGCATCTGAGCTGGATCAAGTTTACCACTTCTTCTCAGAATAATCCCTCAGCCCTTTGAAAGCTATCAGCTGTCATCAAGAAAAATAGGCTATCTGCAGCTTCCTCATGGTGTCAGCCTTCATCACCTACTTGTACTTTGTAATAGGCTCTTTCTTTTCTGACCAGAAGTGCTTGCAAAGCCACTTCATTATTTTCTTTTAAATTAGTCAGTCTCCTCTGCCTTTGGAAGTTCTTAACTGTGGAGACTTTAAACACTGTGAAGAAACCTGTGAGGTGCTGATACTGCCCTGTCACGTAAAATAACACTGCCTCATTGTTCGCATGTGTGTCTCCATCTAATATTTTTTTCAGCTAAGCTTTTAAGTTCTTTATTGGGGAAGCGTCTCTTCCATTTCATGTTCATCCGTTGCCTACGGAGGCGAGAGGCTGGTCTGTGACAAGTACTGGTCTACTGGAGAAAAACAATTTCATGAATGTGGCTAATATTACTGCATGCATAAGTTTCTTTGTTGCTGGAGATCTCATCCTGCTGCCATGCTTTTTATAAGTTAATCCTTAAAAGGACTGTTTTGTGTGTGGTTTTTTTTTTGGTGTGTGTGTATGAAGTTACGCCTTTTTACTATTTCATGAAATGTTTGTGTAACTGAAATAGCTTGCTATGTAATAGTTTCCCCCCCACACCTGGATTTTCAGTAGTTTGGGAGCAAAACTGAAACTAACTTTTGTCTTTAAATCTTCTTGTTTTCTGGTTCACAGAATTAAAAGAAATTGTATTTATCATCCAGAGTCAAAGCAATTCTTTTCATTCAAAGAGAGCAGAAGATCTAAAACAAGATATTTTAAAACAGGCTGCAGATCTTGGAAAGGTATGTTTCGATGATATAGATTGTATTTTCTTGTGTACATTTTTCTTGTATTTTACTAGAAGAAAATGAAGGCCTTTTTGTTATGCCATTTTTCCGATCCATTGTATTCTTTTAATTGTCTTCTGTATGCTTATATGAAAACTGTTTCAATGGGTATTCACTGATTTTTATACCAGAATTTATCACCAAATCATTTTAATTTGAGCACTCTACCTTTTTGTATAACAACTCTTTAGGTTTGGATGGCGTTTGGTACAGAAATGATTAAAAAAACAAAACCAAAACCAAACCAAACTCTCTGAAGTTTTCCCATGCTACTGTAGAGTGTTTTTTTTTTTTTTTAAAAAAAAAAACCAACAAAGGTGCTTTCTTTTGTGAAGTGAACAACATAATCACACCAACAATATTTAGAGTGATCTTTGAGTTCGTCGTTTTATTGGAGCGAATGAAGATGCAGTTACGTAGATTTTGTCACAATTTTATTACACAACTGTAGCACTGTGGCAGTTGAGCAGCAGCATCTGTGGACGTTCGAACCCTGACGAGGATTCCTTACTTTCTGCAAGAGGTCTTTCCTGCTTCCCCTGCCCATGTCTGTGCCTTGCCACTGCTCCTTCCTGGTGCGTTGCTCGCCCTAAGGTTCTCCTGCTGGCCGAGGAGCCATGTGGTGTTCGAGTCTGACACAACTCCAATGTGAAACTACTTGTAAAGCCTTAGCCTAGAGAAAAGAGGTTTTTAAGAGAGTTGTACTAAAAGTTGATGTACGTTAACAATGCTTTATTGTCTTTGTCTTTAATAAAAATTAAAAAAAAGAAGTAGGGGAGGAGTGCATGCCCTGATACAGCCCGCTACGAGGTTATTGAACCTATATGGAACTAGCATATCTGCATTGCTTTAAAATGGATTGCATCGCTTACGTTCATATTTACCTTACAAGTAATTTGCCCACTTATTCCATTGTCTAAAAAAAAAAAAGTGATTTAATCTGTAATTTTGATCACCAGTAGATGTCAGTGTTGTTTTCATGCCTTAAAGCGTATTTAATCCCTAGTTCTTAAATGTTAACCACGATTCTGAAGTATACTAAACAATGGCTAGAAGTGAGCAATGAAGAAAGTTCCTTAAGATTTTTACCAATTTTCTTAATTTTCTGAGATTTCTACTTCTAAGAAGCTCTGTAAGCTAGACGTTCCTAAGAAAAACAAAACAAAACAAAACAAAAAACAAATAAGAATAAGCAAACTGTTAAAATGTGAAATTGTAGTATTTGTGACTGTCTTTCTATCTTTAAAAATGTAGCAACAGTATTATTTTCTTGGCTATTACATGTAAGACTAAAAAGAAGTAAAATACTGTTTTTGGAAAATGATGGATTTTGTCTGAAATAGTGGTTTTGATGCAGTCAATGCTATTTAACTGCCGGGAGTCTATTTTCAAGACAAAGAAGACAAAGGACTGTGTATTTCCTTATGAAAACTGGCATAGTAGATATTTTTTTATTATTATTTTTATTTTTTCTAGAGGGCCCTTATACCGAACACCCTCAAACAGTTGATTATGTTCATAAAGCTTTTATTTTTCCTGAAAAGCATAGAGATTAAATAGTGCCTTATGGAAATGTGGACAGAAAACCTCCATACTGCTAGGTGGCGAATGTTAGGAGCATCCTGTAGTTGTGTTCTTGTTTATTTATTATCATATGTATTATCTAGCCTGTTACCTGAAATACGATCAGCTACCAGCTGGCCTGTGCGGATGGTCTGTGCCTCAGAAGTTCAGTTTCTGTGTTATCTGGCAGGTTTGTGCTCACAGAAGGTTCTGTTTTTCTGCTTCCAACTCTCATTGACCGTATCTCAGTATGCAGCTGCTGCCTCTGTAACCTGGAGAAGTCTCAGCTTTGTTGTGCCATTACAGCCATGGCCACAGTATCTACGGTCCGTGTGCCAATGGCTGCTGAGTATGGCATTATCTGCCTTAAAAATCTGCTACTTTCAGTTACCTAGGCTGTACTGATGGCAGCATTACATTATTTCAATAAAAGAAAAGGTTTCCTTGTTAAAGTGCTGAGGGGGAAGAAAAGAGCCTAAATATCTTGCTTGAATTTTAATGTATGTATTTGCCATACTCCTGTCTCAAATGGTCTGTGTCCAGAATGTTTGGGCTATCTGCAAGAAACTACTTTCAGGGGATTTCTAGAGGGTATTTTCTTTGTTTCTTAGCTTGCCGGTGGGACATGAATTCATTTTCTGGGTAAATTACTGTTTTCTAAAGCTCTCCCAAGCTCTACTTCCACATCTGTTTTCAGATTCCTGGGAGATGCTAGCTGAAGCTATGTTGTCCAACAGCTTCCTTAACTGTTTCTGTTATTGTGTGCTACTGTCCCCACTATGAGTTCTGGCATCCATATCTCACCTGAAAGGAATCTTGAAATACTGTGATGCAGGCAGCTCTGCAAAAGGTGTCTAGATTTTCCTTGGGCTGTAGTGGTCATTCCCGTATTTTGTTCCTCATTGATGTATTCCACAATTGAACAGGACAGGCATACTCTCCTACAGCCTACATCAAACTCTACAGCTGTCATTTTCCCATGGTTCTGAGTGTTGGAGTGGGTCTGAACTTTTCAGCATCCTACCCTCACTGTAAAGCTTACGTGTATGTTAATAAATCTGGTTATAAAGTGGAAGGACTTCTTGTTCACTGCGACTGAGTGGTTCAATCTGTATAATTAGAAGTTTTAGATCTAGATTTTGAAGAACATAGATTTAATTTGCTTCAGACCTTTTAAAATTAGCGCCATCAGTGTGGTGCAATCCATGATGTATCTGTTGATATATCTGTATCTCCTATGAGGAAAGGTTGAGGGAGTTGGGACTGTTCAGCTTGGAAAAGAGAAGGCTCCGGGGAGACCTCATTGCAGCCTTCCAATACTTGAAAGGAGCTTACAGGCAGGAGGGGGACCGACTTTTTGCGTGGGTGGATAATGGTAGGACAAGGGGGAATGGGCTAAAACTGAAAGAGGAGAGGTTTAGGTTGGCCATCAGGAAGAAATTCTTGACTGAGAGAGTGGTGAGGCGCTGGCACAGGCTGCCCAGAGAAGCTGTGGCTGCCCCATCCCTGGCTGTGTCCAAGGCCAGGCTGGATGGGTTCCTGGGCAGTTTGATCTAGTGAGCTAGTGGCTGGCAGCCCTGTCCACGGCAGGGGGGTTGGAACTAGATGATCTCTGAGGTCCCTTCCAACCCAAGCCATTCTATGATTCTGTGATACTATTCTATGTTGCTTCAACGTAGAGATTTCCTGCTCAAGTTCTAGGTTCTGATCTGAAGTACCTTGTTCCCTGTTCTCCCTCCTGTAGTGGCTTCCCATCCTGTGGAAGCTTATTCCAGCTGCGACTGGTCAGGTGATTCATTTTTGAATCTTGTAACAAGGTTTAAAGGATGGTATTTAAGCGAAGTGTTGTGCTGCCTTCTGTTCTACCCATCCATCTCCACACGTAGAACGTCTTTATGGCTAGGTTTTCCACAGTATCAGCATCAACCTTCCTCCCTGCCCCCCCCGCCCCTTTCTTCTTACAACAGATCTGTTTTATACATCCCTTTAAATTGTTTTATTTCCCTGTTGCAAGGATTTATTCATGTCAGATAAATCCTGCAGTCTCACAAAAAGTGCCTGTCACCTTAGTTCTTAAAATGTTTATTCCTTAAGATGTCAGAGTTTGCCTTCAGATAGTGGACAGTTTTTGTTGACCTCATTTATGAATAACAAGGTTGTTTTGCACATCTTCCACATTAGCTCTCCATTGTTTTCCTCTCTTTCTAAAACAAAGACTGTATGGCCAGGCCATGGTGAAGATCCCGGCATGACATCTGTGATGCTCATGTTGTCCTCCACTCCGGCTGGCCCAGTTCTTTCATGTCTTTGGCTGATCAGTGGGACTCTCCACAGCAAAATGATGAATCTGGCACATGGCTGGCAGTCGGCTGTGTGGAGGGATCTCGCTGGGACCTCAAGGCCTGCACTGCTCTGTGGTGAGCACCGAGGTGCTGCTGAGTGCCTGGAGCACCTGGAGCTCTTAATTTCTCCAGAAGTGAAGCCCCTCAGAGGAGTGCCTCATTGACTCAGAAAATTAGAGTAATTAGGGAACGTGGTACTGCAGCAGAAGGGAGAGGGGAAGAAGTTCCAGCTGATGTCAGTGGCCTCCTGAAACCACATGCATCCTTGCCCCCAGATTTTAAGCATCATATTACTCAATCCTTGTAGCACCTGTGATTTTTTTTTTTTCTTGTAGTATTGCTTGACTCAGATGCTACTAAAAACTCTGGATCATCTGTGATGTAAGAGGGTATGATGAGTAGGAAAAAATGCATGAAAATGTGTACTGGGCTAGCCTAGAATGAATGTATGAGGCAATGTTAGCAAGCAGTAGGAATTGCCCTAGGTCTCAATCTTCCAATTAGATTTGAACTGCGGTTAGTAAACATATCTTTTTTTTTTTTTTTTGTAAGGTATTAAGAATTAGGATAATCATTTGGACATGGGGCAAGACCTCTGAATGTTGTTCAAATCTCAGTGATGACAAGAATGGAATTAATTAGTTTTTTATGTTGTTCAGTTCAGCAAGTCAGTTGACAACTCTGCTAGCAAGCACTAATTGAAGACTCCAGACTTCATTTTGATCTTTGAAACGTGTAGCCCAGTCTAGATTAAAAATAGATTAAATTAGAAGTATTTGATGGTTTTTGGGCTTCTTTTTGGGAGGGATATAGTTGATTTATTGATAGACATATATTTTGATTTTTTTCCCCCAGTTTAAGTGGTTTCTTGAGTACTCTCGTGTCCTGATAATCTGAATAATGATTTGTTCAGGTTTTCATCTACAAGACTGGAGGCAAGCGTGTTGATGTCAACACTTTTTCTGGTCGTGGTAGTGGAAAACATAGGCACATAGATAAATTCCATGTTGCATGACTGTTTTTCAGTCTGCTGCAGGAGCAGCATTTGAGGAAAATCTTGTGGTGTCATGAACTTAATGCAAATACTGCGTTGAATACTGCTGACTGCTGAAACAAGTAAATTATTTTTGGATCACAAAAACCTTGGTGGACTGCTTACTGATTTTCTAATTGTTGGAACTCTAGGCGGCATGCTAGCAGTTGGCAACATGGTAATAAGCGTGCTGAAATTACTCCAGCTATTGTTAAAGAACAGCTTAATAAGATAGAAAAAATCAGTGGCTACCAGCATCTTTCCCACATGAAAGAATTTTTTTGGGAGAAATGTGTTGTTGCAGAAAGCTTTATTTGGATGATGAAATAGTTGTGAAATCAATCCTTATGCAATAAACTAACTGCCTAAAAAGTGCCTCTAAACACAAACGGTTACTGCAGCTGTTTTCCCAGGCACTGAGCTGTTGGATCTAGCATGAGGGCACTCAGTGCTTTGGTTATGCATCTCAGTACACTTTGCTAGCAGCCAAGTTGTGTTTTGAGGATTTCAATGTAATGTGCAGTAGGCAGATGGATAACAATACCTCTGCTTCATTCAGGCTCGTCCTTCATTGTGCCTTGTACCTCAAGTAATAGTCCAAAACACTTCAAATCCCTTTAAGTTGCAATTTTTACTTCCCTGTGATTGGATAAATGCTTCCATCTTTTAATGTAAGGTCATCTGAAGGCAGAGGTATACACAGCATCTTCCTCCTGATTAGTGGAAGCAGGGTTCTAATGTGGCCTTTCCATGAACCCTTTGAAATGGGACATAAAATTTGAAGAGAACTTTGTACTTTTTCAAAATGATAGTCAGGCATCCGAGAGTAGAACAGAAGTAGAGATGAGGATGGCTTTTATTCTTTAGATTCAAGAACCAGAATTTATTATTCCAATTCTGTTGCTGATTTACTGTGAAACAGCATGTCACTAGCATTCCTGTACTTCAACTTGTGTAAGTCAATGATTTTAAAGATGTGTTTTACAGGTTTTTTTACATCTACACTTTTATATCATACATAATTTTAAAATAGGAGCCTGTGTCAGTGTTTTTGGATGGGTTTGGAGATCTGATGCCGTTAGTCACACATTGCTCAGGTTTTATTTTGCATTTACAGCTGTAGCATGTGGCAGGTGTTGCTGCCTTCAATGTGCTGGTACAGCAGGTGACATTTGGGGCAGAAGTGTTCTACGCTTTATTTCAGTCCACAGGAGATTCCCTCTTTTGTTTTTGCCTTTTTAAAGTGATCTCAATTGTGGAAGTGGGGAGGATGGTTTCTTGGTCGTTAAAAGTGATTTTTTTATTTAGATTGCATATAGCATAAGTAAAATTTAAGTGTTGCAGATTTAAGTGTTAAGTATGCAGAGGAGACTTCAATTGCTTTAATCATAAAATGTCTCTGTAATGGAGAGGTGGGATCATGTGCCTGCTAGCAGTAAGTCATTTGCAGTGATACCACCAGTGCTTTGTTAGGTTAACTGTTGCAATGCAATATTCTTGGCTGGTGGCAAAGTTTAGATAAAGTGTTTGGGAAGTCAGGCTCGTCTGACAGGAAGATTTTTGCTCTGTACTTGTGCAGTTGCCTAACCCAAAGGTTTTAGAAGTTGTTGTGACCCTGTTGGTGCTGCAATAGAGAATTGTACTTGTAAATGAACAGGTAATAAATCAGTGGAGTAAGATGTTGTCGATATGTTGTGGGATACATATATCCCACAATTTAGGTGTGTGAACTGCTGAACAGATTACAGGATTTGGTTTATCAGTTGACCGCCTTTAAAAGGCGTTTTCTTGGGAACTTTCTCCAGAATTTTCTGCTAAACATCTTGATATACCCACCAAAGAGATTTCAAGTGACAGTAAGGCAAAAAAGTTATAGGAAGATTTTGGTTTGTAGGATGCTTTTTGGATTATTCAGTGTGAAAAAGTATTAACTCATCTTGATTTTTGTTTAAACCTGTGAGTTTTTGTCATGATCGTAATGTGATACTTTAAAGTGAACTTAGCAAATGTAAGTGTAGTGTGACTGTCAGTGGAAGCCTTTGTGGAATACCCTACATGATTTCTTTCTTTACAGTATGATATTTTACGATCAGATAAAGAAGTGAACATGATGTATTGCTTAATTGATTACGTGGGACCTGTGCAAAATATTTTCCATAAAGTATATTAGCTTTGTGTCTAGTACAGAATTAAGAAACCATGAGTTGTGAGAAGCACTTAGGCTAAATTGTAGGTCACTGTGTCTCATGGCATTCTGTCATCTATTCTGCAGGGCTGCATGCTGGTAAAAGTAATGAAGAACCCAGTAGGCATTCCAGAGTAATTTTTTCTTTTAATTAGTTGGTGTTTAGGAAAAAGAAGTGTGTATTATTTGTGCTTAATGAGTGTTTCTGTTTTTCTTAAAGGAATTGCCTACTGTTCTGCTTATTCATCAGCTGGACAGGCATGAAGGTGCATGGACTGTATTACCGTTAATGAGAGAGTAAGTGTAATGAATGCTGGTTATTTTCAGAGTGTTTTTTTTTTTTTAACAAAGAATGTAAATTCGTATAAATATGAATTACTCTGACTTCTTCAGAAGCAACAGTTTTTGGATCAGAGTTGCTACTGTATCTTTTCACTTATCTGCTCTTCTGTTTTCCAAAGCAATTTTCTGTTAAATTTCACTAAATCAGGGAAGGATGTTCTAGGTATAAGAACAGCTACAGAAGAAATAATATAATGTAACAGAATAACTACCTGCCTCGGATAGTTAGAGGTTTTTAAATTATTAGAAAAATAAACTAGTCAAAAGAAATACCATTTAAAATGTATTTTCTCACAGTGTAAGGTGTGAAGTATTTTCAGAACCTTTGACTTCTCCGTTTCCTTGGCTGAATGAGGAGAATAATTTATTATTATTGTTACTATTTTTAATAGGTAGTAAATAATTCCTGTGTTTGATTTCTATCTTCTGTTGCTCACAGTGTTCCTGAGAGATCATACTCCTCCACAGAGGAAAGGTGTAGGTTTTGACATCTTTTTAGAAGCTTGTTTTCATGTTACTGTGGTCAGAAGACACAGCATTTCAATTTCTTAGCTTATGTAGTTTGCTCTGAAGAAGATTTACTGCGTTTACTTGGTAGGATGTTGCAGACTGCTAGGAAGTAATGATTCCTGTTTCAAAAAGCCCTAAAGCTCCAGGGTACTGAAGGCCAAACAGTTATGAAAATTCCTGATTGAGGCTTTGCCTACGTATTGCCCTTGAAACAGATGGGAGAGGCTCTGCAGCCTCTTGGGGTTTAGTTTACTTAATATTATTGTTCCTCTGACATGTCTTTATTACTCAAAAAGATGTGTTTTGTTTTGGTTCAGGACTTTTGTGTCAGACTGGTCACAGGACAGGATTTTCATACTCTTCTCTCTTCTGTTTTCCATTGCTTTCTCTATGAGCAGAAACATGAAAGTGGTAATTACATAGTGGCCGTCTTTAAAATATATTTTAACTGTGAGAAGCTGCAAAAGGAGAATTTAAGTAAATTGAAAATCTGGAGGATGATGTTCTAGCTATGTCATCTTTTTTTTTCTTTCTTTCTTAGCTCTTCTTTCAGTCGCCTAATGGCTCATCTTCTGAATTATTTATGTCTCAATGACAAGGTTAACAGCTCTTACAAGATAGCAGAACTTAAAAGCAAAAATATGAATACTCATTTATGTGATAAAGTAGAAGGAATTGCTTCAGGAATCAAAAAATGAATCTCAATTAGGAGATTTTCATCTTAGGGAGAATTCCGGAATATCAAGTTTCTTGTATCTGTTTCTTGTACTATTTTTGGCAGAATGAACACATGCAGTAATTCAGAATTATGTTCATGTTGTGGGGCTTGTACTGGAAGAGAGAGACAGAAGGGATCAGCCCATTTTGCAGGAGGTGACAATGCCGGGAATTGTGATGTATTCGTATCTGAAAACTGCTCTCAGCGTGCTGGCTTCCCTCAGCTCTATAGCTGTCGCTGTTGTTAAGGAGGCCTCTAAACAGTTAGGAGAATTCTTAGTTTTTAGTTCTTGGTCACAGATTATCTTAGATAAAGTATTTACTTTCTGAAGATCATAATCATAAGACATCCACTGACACAATACCCTTACCCTGAAACTGGGACCTACCTGAGTGTCTCCGGTGGTTCCCTGTAATCTGAATTCCAAATTTGTATGGTATGAAGTCTGTGTAAGTCCATAGTCTTGAAAATCATGGTCTGTTCATCAGCTGGATAACAGGTTAAGCGTTTCGTGAAATTATGTACTACAATCACAAACTGTAGTAATTCTTTTTGTGTCTATCATTCCAGTCTTTTCTCCTTGCCCTTCACCCACCTGCTTTCGCGTAAACCCAGATGTTTCTCCCCTCAAGTTCTAGCCGCACACTAAAGCGTGAGAGAAAAGCCTTCAGTCTGCACAGGGCACTGAATACTGTACATCTTTTAAAAACGTAGAAAGCAGTGAATAATCAAATACCATTGCAAGACACAGAGGAAAGGTAGCTTTAGGAGAATATGACTTATCCTGGATGAAAAAAGAATTACCTCTTTTAGCACCAGGCGACCATCTAGTGCTTCTAGTGTATTCTTCACAGACCTGTAGGTGCAAGGGTCACATATTCTAACAGAAATATTTTTCAGACAGGGTTGTGTGGTTTGGGGTTTTGTTTTGTCTTTTAAGAAAATATAGTTCCCTAAAACATAAGAGATTCTATCACTCTCTTTTACTCATTTTTGCTGACTTATGTTTCTGCAGTTTAGTTTCATTGCTGATTTTGTCAGTAGACAATGCCGTAGAGGAAGAAGGCTGTGATGTTTATGGAAGCCAATCTCTTATCCCTCTCCTCAGATGGTTTCTTAATTAAATCGACATAAAAGCTATGAGAAGGAAACTGGACAATTAGAGATTGGGTGTTTTATTTCTAGCATTAGAATGTCATGAATTAATAAAGGTTTCTTTTGTTAATTTGTGGAAGAATTCAGCAGAAAGAGTGAAGAAATAAAAGATGAGAATGTCCTGAAGGAGTCAGGAAACCTGCATCAAGATTAATGTTAGCTTTGAGGAAGGTGGGGAGTCCCTTCAATCTCTGTAGTATAACTGTATCGGGAGAGCTAATGAAGTTCTTGATTTGGGGACAACAATGTGATCAGTATCAAACTGCCGTGACCAAGCATGACATTGGGCAGTCTCAGGATTGTTGCCATGTTAGGTGCCCAGTAGTGAGGCTCCTTGGAAGAAAGCTGAACTGAATTCATAGATGGCTGTACATGTAGTACATACATGTTTTTTGAATAGACATTCTTTGTTCATGTCTGTTCCTTTCTTTCTTGAGTCACTGGTGCTGTATAAATAGATGGCAGCAGAGGCAATGTCTTAATCAATTCACTGCGGTGCTCGGGTATGTAATTCTTTGCTAATAGTGAAAGTTTCCATGTGTGTAAATGAGTAATTAATTGCAAAGTACTTACATTTGGGGAGGGGGATTGAATCTGTAATTCTCGTCATCAGTCAGTTTAGTAGTAAAATGTTATTTCTTTTGTTAGTTTCTCTATTGCCTATGGTAGGAACTCCTCATGGATTTTCTTCTGTGAAGAAGATACAAGAATACAAGTTATAAAGCTGCTAGGAACACTTAGAAGATTTGATGCCTCTAAGGTGAAGTAAAAATTTAGATACTTAACTTTCTTTTGAATGTGTTTGAATAGGTTTCTAGATGAAACACAGAGGGGAATCATTATATTTTTAAGTACAAAAATATAAGGACAGAGTTCCATGTTATGGAACAGTTTCGATCTTCAAGAGCTCAATTTTATGACACTGCCTGTCTGGCTTACAGCTCCAGGCACTGGAGAAGATTTATCCAAACATTTTGTTATAAAGGAATAGAAGTTTGATGCTTAGGCTGAGAATGAGCAAAGTATTTAACATGAAGAGCCATGAGAACATGTCTAGCTATTGAGTAACTGTTAAAATTGAGCAGAAAAAAGAGAGTCCTCCTGTGGATATCCCAAAAATGATGTAGTAGCAGTAAAAAAATGGATATAATTTTCTGTGTGTTCCCATACCCTTTTTCCTGTCATCAGTTCTGATTATCATCGGGTGGAATGACTGACACTAGTCTAACTGTCTCTGACCTAATATAGTATTTCGTTTGCATTGTCTTTCTAAACTATCTTGGAGATAAGAGAGAAGTAAAAACCTTACCTGCTGGAAAAGAACAACAAAAGACTTGCAGAACAAAAGAAAAACAGGGTCACCAAGGAACAAAGTAGATTTGGCAATTCATCTGATAAGGAAGCTACTAATATTTGTAGTTCTCAGAATTCAGAAAAAAGCCTTAGAGCTTGATGTCGTTTTTTTGCCGGGAGTGAAAGAAGGCAAAACCTCCTGTGAGAAATATGCTTTGCCTCCTTACTGTTACCTTGACTGAGTACTGAACTCTGCTTCAGGTCCCAGTGTAGAATACTTACTTCCATTGCAGGCACACGACTTTGTCATATTTTCACACAATTCTTTTCTAAAATGGTGACAATAATAATATAGACATCTTACACTTTTTAAACATGCTGTCTTCAAAATGGCATATTGAATATTTTCTAGCCCTTGGGATTCTATGATTCTGTGAATATCCAGTTATTTCTGTTTCAGAATACACCTACTTTTAACTGATGTTTTCTGAACAGAAACATAAAATTTGTTCTAAATGCAGCTCACATGCTAGTTTTAATCTCTTCTCTGCAGTATGTGTAAATCCTTGTACAACAGCAAATTATTCTGGGCTCCTTAAAAAGGAAAATAAGATGTTTTGCTTTTGTACAGAGTGATGGTTATTTTAGTGTAACTGTCCAGAGCTGATTCCTTATGTAAAGTAGTTGTCCATCGTTTACATCATTTAAGATGAGCTAGACCAGAATGAGCTCATTCACAGTTCATTCTTCCATGTCAGCAGTCTGCATGATAAAAAGCTGGTATACATTAATCACAGTAAAAGGTCTACAAGGGGCATGTGAATAGCTGATGAATTTGCAGCTTTTCAGTCTCAATATGTAGAGGTTAGTAACAGAACTGTTGAGAGTGATACGAATGTAATATGAGTGACAGTACATGTGTTGAAGCACTGTAAGAGACCATGGAGGAGTGTTAATAGAATGACCAGCATAGGTAGCCAAGGACATCACTCACTGCAGTAAAACTAACAAACAGTGAGGAACATCTGACTTACATAAAGACCACAAGGCCAGCACTCAGTTGATGAGTTGTGACTGAACACAAAGAAACACTTTTTCATAATATGAGGTTAACGGAGCCCTGGCACAGGCTGCCCGGAGGCTGTGGGGTCTCCTCCTTGGAGATCTTCCAAAGCAGCCTGGACGTGGGCCGGGGCACCCTGCTCTGGGTGTTCCTTCTTGAAAAGAGGGGTCCCTTCCAACCTCACCCCTCTGTGATACTGTGGTTCAACAGCCAATTAATTCAACCTGTGCTTTCGGAACGAGAAACAGCAGCAAGGTTAAACCAAATTGGGTGTGCCTCTCCTCTTTCTGTCATCCTAACAGGGTGACGGGCTGCAGCCCCAAAGACATGCAGAATGAGTAAACCAAGCTGATGGGCAGCAGTGACTTAATGGTTGTTGGTACCTAAAGGGTCTAAAAGATGTGTAAAGAGCAGTTTGTATTGGAGAATCATAACAACTGGAAAGACATCGTGAGGAACATCGTAAAATCATCTGTTCTCTGTCTTAAGCTCAAGTCTTGGGCAGATGAGTTTGGCACACTTGTCTTGGTGTTTGTGAGTGGATACAAGAGCAAGTGGGTGGAATCAACTTGGTTAGCAAGCTGTGTAAAGTTACCTCTGCCCTCCCTGAGGTCTGGTTTTGAGTTTTGTTTCATCGAATTCTTCCAGATACTGAAGTGTCCGAAGAGCACTCTTCAGAGTGCTCTTACTAAAGGCAGATGATTTTTGCCATTTTTGAAACACAGTAATTAACTGCTCCTCTGGGTGGTAATCATCCATAATGCAACAAATCCTTTTTCTTCTTAATATTTGCCCAGATACAATTTGATTTCTATAATTCCTTATGTAAGTTACTTTCCAAGTTCCAAGTGTATAATTGATTTCATCTTGTAGAGACAACCTGCACAAATCAACGTATTCTTCCTATCAGTGTAGTAAATAAGCAATGTTATGAGCAAACAAGCTTGCAGGGTATCAGCAGTAAGCTGGAATGCCTTCACTGTGTTGATTTGTGGCTTAATATTGCCAGAAACAATACTCTGAGAAAGCCTGAGGAGAGTGTTTGTGTGGGTTTAATATTCTGAATTTCATAGAGAAGGACAAATAAGGTTCTTCTGTAACGAACAGATTGTTTTGGTGTAAAAATTAACATACTGAATTAGGATAAAGATAAAGGATTATTCACTCTGTAGCAACAGAATGGTGGTCCTGCAGATGGTTCTGTCATGTGATAATGTTAATATTTATTACCTGTTTCTGAAACCAGGTAGAGTGCTTGTGTTTTGAACATTTGAAATCTTGGAGGCCCTAGAAGTTTTAAAAAATGTTTTGCGCAAAGGCTTCTAAAGAATTACTTTGATTATTTTCCAAACGGTTAGCTCTATGCATAAGAATCAGTTTGTTTGCCTATTTTCTTTCCCCTCCCAATATTTTATTTGTTTTTAAATAATTACACTGAACACTATTGAATCCTTCCAATAAAGGAAAGAGACAGCAGGATCCCTTGGGATTGAAGATATAAATTAAAGGCTGAGTAAATAAGGACCAGATAGCAACTCCTAGGAAATTGATTCTAAAAAAATGATGGAAGGTGTCCTCATGCTCATCATTTTGATGTATTGGATAGTGTCAGTTTAACTTTGGCTGGTTCTTCAACAGATTCCTGAACAGGACTCAGCCTCAGGAGGCACATGAGGATTATGGAGTCAAACAAGTTTTCACATTTGTTACCTGAAGAAATAACTAGTCAAGTACAAGATTACAAGATATATTCAATTTAGTTTTATTGAGAGAAGCTGATTAAAGTAGAGGAGGGAAATGTGCAGAGATCAGGGGAAAAGCACTCAACACTTGACACACGTATGCATACGATGCAAACTGTGTTACGCTTGCATCATTCCCTCAGAGAGTCGGGGTTCTGGGCAGGGGTGGGATCCGTGCACCTCGACTTACGGCTGCTTTTATCGTTCCTAGCCACAGACTGGCAAGGAGCCTTGCGGTGATGGGGTTCTTGAAGCAGGCAGCATCCCATAGCTTTGACTCAGCGTGTGGCAGGGCAGGTATCCCCAGCAGCTCCTGGTGCCTCCTGGGCAGACATGTGGTGTCCCACGGGGCAGTCATGCCTGCATAGACCTGCCAGGCTCAGCCAGTCGGTTTGGGCTGGAGGAGTGTGCTGATGAATGCAGGCTTTGCTTTCCTGTTTGCCAGCTCATTCCATCTTGGCCAAATCTCACTCATTCTTCCTTGTTGACTCTGGGGAGCTATAAAGTTGTATTGCAGTCTATATGTAGCAACATGTGCTTGCGGGTAGGAAGGAAGGTGGCCACTGAGAAGGAAGATTCTCTTGGGGCTGACATTTTTGGGGAGGGTGAGTGTTTTGACCATGCTTTTGCTCGAGTATTTTCCCTTTTGTCTTGATTTTGTGTAAACTATTTATTTAACCACTAGACTAGATGATCTTTCGAGGTCCCTTCCGATCTCTAACATTCTGTGATTCTGTAACCCATGTCAAGTGTGAACTGTGCTAATGCCAGGCAGATTTTTTTTGCTGTTGCTGACAGCTGCCTCCTTAGTTTCATTTCTTATCAAGTACAGTTTTTGTCTGGATTATTGTGAACAATATGCTTCCCTTGGTTTTGGTTTCAGGTTTGCTTTATTCAGAATGAGTGCAGTCGTCATCTTTGCTAAGAGGATGCTGTAGATGAACAAAATTGTTTCCTGTATTTCCTTACAGGAGTGGTTTTTAGGTAAAGCATTATATGATGAAGAATCTACAATAATTCACCACTATGCCTTTGCTGAAAATCCTAGAGTCTTTAAATTTCCAGATTTTGCTGCTGGATGGGCACTTAGTATTCCACTTGTTAACAAGTAAGTATTGAATTTTTAATCACTTCTTAATTGTTTATTTATAGTAAATAAGTTTTGAGTTTATACAATTTGTCTAGATGCTAATCAATATTATTTTAATGAGTTATGATTTCATATGAATTAAATCTTTTCATAAAATATGTATGTTGCCTGCAGTGCACTTGAAGGTCTTACTACAGATGATGTAAGTAGGCAAAGTCAAAGACAATTTTAATTTGGAGCTGTCTTTGAATACTGATTGCATCTTAGCTGAGGCTTAGCTGGGGATGTGCTCCGTCAGTGCAGGCTGGCTGCAGCCATTTATTTGACTTCGTGTAGGTTTTGCAGCCTGCGCTGAGCTCTTGCTGCTGCCACCTTTATTTCAGCATACATGCCAACACGTGCAAGTCTGCTTTAGCTTGAGGATCCAAGGTATGTAGCAGGACACCCAACTAGACACAGAAATGTGCAGCTAGCGCTGGGTATGCCTGTGTAATTTTATGTTCTTACTATAAGCTTACCCTAAAAGCACTCCTTTGACAAAGTTCCATTTCCTCCTTATTCTATACATTCATACCAGCTATTACAAATAAACACTTAAGAATTTGTACATAGATGCATGTACAGAAATACATTTCTGTATCATTGTTTCACCCGTGCACAGGATTTATTTTCCTTAATTCTGCCTATCTTAAAGGTAACATCATGTCGGCTAGTTTTCAATGCCACCTCTGTAATTTTAAAAATGTAGTCTCCTCCAAAGGGATATTCCTGGATATTGGACTGACTGTATTGCCTTGTGGAAATCTTTGTCTCATGCTATAGAGAGAACCTAGATGTTGAGTTCAGACTAGATGCTTAGTTTTTAAATAACATTATAAATCTTCATAGATTTCGGGAGTTGAATGCATCTTGCTTTAGCAGGGATTGATCTTTTCATAAATTGAAGGTGCCTAGATATGGTGATTTGCAGTACACAAGAATGTTGTCTGGGGTTTGAGATACTGATCAGTATGGAGCTTCAAACACAGTGCTGCTTTAAATGCACTGAAAATGTTACGGCAGTGTTCACATCTTCTGCAGATGCCACCTTTCTTCCTAGGCAGGAAAAATGTGTCAAAATGTGTGTGCTGAAAACTGGTATTAACATCATCACACTGTGAGCAGGTGAAGAAAAAAATGATAAGAAAAAGAAATACAAGTTGTTTTTTAGAGCAATAAATACAGAATTGTGTGGGTTTTTTTTAATAGTTGGTCAAAAATACTGACCACACTGCTGCATGCAATAATGATTGATTATTTTTCTAATATACTTTCTGAAGTGAGTAAATTTCTTAATCTCTAATTGTACAGGCTTGCAACCAAGTTGAAAAGTGAACCACTCAAGTCAGACTTTACGATAGATTTAAAACATGAGGTAAGCAGTGTGCTATACCTGTCATGTAAGTAAAAAACAAACAAACAAACAAAAAAAGTCTAAAATCAGGATGTTTGACTACTGATAAATTTATAATGGAAATAACATTTTCTAAGAGGTTGCAAAAAATTCTGAAAAAATGGCATGTTTAATTTCTTTACCTTGCTTTAGAATATAATAACGTAATACTTCAAAATTATATTTCAAGCATAAAAGAGTTAATGAATAAACTGCATTTATATTAACGTGCATGGTTACGTACAGTGAGGTGTCTTCTAAGGTTTGCTCTGGAGAGAGGGAGAGGGGCTTCTAATGGGGCAAGGGTAGGCTGAATTTGGAGTAAGCTTGTTGATTTTGGCCTGAAATAATGAGTTATGTTAAATTAATGAAGTTTGTAAAGCTCTCCTAGAAGTCAGCCATAAATTGTGATTCTGGCGCAGATGGGGAAAAAAAAAGTGCTGCTGTTCCAGGTCTTTATTCTGTAATGGTTAGAAAGCTCCTCATTTCCAACATAAATCTGTAGTGTATTTATAGACTATAAATTGGTAACGTATTTAAATGAATTTGGTTTTGTGCCAATGCTGTTCTTTCGCATAGTTTTCCCTCCTGGACTCTGATGTATTTCTCAAAAGCAATTGGACACCCCTCAGCCTTCATTTTGCTACGTGAAACACAGCAACAAGCTGTTTCTTTCCTCTTATTCATTTTTTTAAATTCAAGGCCTTGTGCTTCACACTTGTAACTTAACCTCAAAGTCATTTTGATATTCCTAATATTTTAGTCTACCTAGGCACTGACAAAGCCCCTAAACATAGCATCATAAAAGACTTTTCTTTTGTGTGCCACACACTGATTAATGAAAAGCAATTGATCACTTGTCTGGAAAAATTATTTCCACCCCCTTCTTGTTCTGTTAGCAGCTCTTTGCATATGTTTACGTTGAAATTTATTGCCATTGATAACCTACTTCAGCTCTGTCGTTATTCTTTCAGCACAGTCTCACAGCTCCCTGGAGACAGTTCCATTCCCTCTCATTTATTTTATAAATCACCGTCTTCTCCTTCTTAAATCACTTTTATCTTGCTACAGCCTTCTTGTGTGAATCAAGATGACAACAAATCAAAGGATATAATCTGCGATCTTTAAAGATTGTGTGCAATGTTTAAATTTATGAAGGATGAGAAATGTTTTAAGAAATATTTTAGTTTGACAGAGTCCTGATAACACATTCCTCTAGTCCCTGGTGTTTTACTGTGCTTGGTATCAGATTTTTTTTCACCCTACCACTTCCCAAGTCCTTATTACTTACACCCATAACATATANGAAGGCGTATCTTGCAAATTTGGCCATGCAGTTGTTCCTCTGTAGATTGCCCTTTAGACTTTTTGTAATTGCATGATATAGCATGTGTCCTGATACTTACTCAAAACTGGAAGTGGTGATAGATTTTTTTTTTTTGTAATATATCAAGCATTAGATTGAAACTAGTACTATCTTTCATCTTTTTACTGTTAATCTGTTTCCATTGTTCAAAGAACCGTCTGTCATCCTGTTCTATAACCAAAAGTGTGATTTATCCTCACTTCTGAAATATGATTGTTTCACACTAGTCTAAGGATTTTTATTCGAGATTTCTTTATTCAATGGGAAATTTTAGCACATGGCAAACTTTCATAAATAATTGTTAATTTACAATTACTAAATATTCTTTGTGCAGCAGAAGCATTGCTTCTTTGTTGTTGGTTCGTGTGACAAACACTTATTCTGAATAGCTGAGTTTTGAACGAATACAATATTAAAATGTACTGGAAGCCGTTTACAAATCTCATCTCCTGTTGTTACATAGTCTTCCAGCCACAAGACAGGGTCAAGAACCACTCGCATCCGGTAATGTGACACTGGTGGCAAGGCAGAAAGATAACTGTGGCGATGCATGTGGTTCTTGCCTGCTCCTTACCACAAGCATGTATGTGTTACATGTTGCTTCCATACTCCTCCTCTGCTCCAACCGCTGTTAATAGTGATAGGCTGAACTACTGCTCATGCCTCCATTTCTTCCATACAGAGGGGCCCTTTGCTTTGGTACTTTGCTGAACTCTCCTTTAGTGCTAAGATCATATGTATTTGCCAAGCATTGCTAGAACAGCAAAGAAACAGACCACCTGACAATGGTGAGGCTTAGAGAAGCAGGAATTTACAAACTGCAAAACTTACGGTTGTGTATAAAGAACCTGCAGCTGAACTACAATGGTTTAACGAGTTACTGCTGCCTGAGCACTGGTAGTGACCTGTTTGCACTCACAGCTCCCAGTCATCTGCATCCCTTCAATAACAAGGAAAAATACAGTAATTTAAACTGCAACACTGTAAACTGAAGACTTTTAATTTGCACTTGCAGTGATCTGAGTGCATGTGTAGTTATGACAGCCCAGGTACAACCAGCAACTTTTTAAAATTTCATCAGTTAATTGGTTTGTTATGTTAGTGTACCCTAGTTGTTTGCTATCTAAAATCTGTTAAATCTGGAAGTGGAAGTTTGAAGAACATGATTCTGTTCTCAAGCCTGCCTCCAGTGCTAGCTGTGCCTGTAACAATCTGGCATTTCTGTTTTATTCCCACTAAGTTCCAGAAATGCCTGTGTGTAGGTGTTTGGGGCTTTTCTGACAACTCTTAAACATGAGTCAGCAATGTGTTCTTGCAGCTAAAAAAGGCTTTAACAGTATTCTTGGCTGCGGTAGGCAAAGCATTGCCAGCAGCTCAAGTCCTTCCACTCTATTCAGTGCTGGTGAAGCTGCACATGGAGTGCTGCATCCAGTTCTGGGCCACCCAGTACAAGAGAGACCTGGACATACTGCAGAGGGTCCAACGTAGGGCCACTAAGATGATGAACGGCATGGAGCACCTCTCCTGTAAGAACAGGTTGAGAGAGCTGGGACTGCTCAGCTGGAGAGGAGGAGGTTCAGGGGGATCTCAGCCATGCCCGTAAATCCCTGAAGGGAGGTGCCAAGAGGCCGGAGCCAGGCTCTGCTCAGCGGTGCCCAGTGCCAGGCCCAGAGGCCACGGGCACAGCCTGGCACACAGGAGGCTCCCCCTGAGCACCAGGAGCACTGCTGTGCTGTGCGGGTGGCGGAGCCCTGGCACAGGCTGCCCAGAGGCTGTGGGGTCTCCTCCGTGGGGATCTCCCAAAGCCGCCTGGACGTGGTGCTGGGCACCCTGCTCTGGGTGTCCCTGCTGGAGCAGGGGCTGGGCCCTTCCCCCCTCAGCCATCCTATGGTTCTGTGACTCAGCGTGTTGCTCAGGCCGAGATCAGAAGTCTGTGACTGGTTTGATGACCTGGGCATGACCATGCGTAATGCTCTTGGTTTGCACCAAGTTCTTCCCAAACACTAGGCAGGAGGAAATATTTTACCCTCTTAATAACAGCTTAATGGCTGAATTATTCCCTAAATGAGGATCTGCATTCTGCTCTACATTGCTTGAGAAGATGTACAACTAATAGTGTCTGCTTCCCAAGTAGGCATAAAACAGAGAAAAGGAGACTCAGTTTCATTGCCTTTGATGTGTGCTAGGTCTGGTCCCATATTCCAGTGAAGCACATACTTTTGTTCCGTGCAAGAATCATTAGGGTATTTGTAAAAAACATTGGTTTATATATGGTTTGTTGGCATAGGAACCCTTTTGAAAAATAGAAGCTATAACTTCTGACTACATTAGGCAGAAGCAAACCTGGACCTAGTTTGACATCTTGAGCTCACACAACTCTTGTACAAAATGTTTTCACATCTTTGACCTATTCCTGAGAGAGAACAAGCATTAAGAATTGTGAGTATATGTCAGTGCAGCTCAGAAGCTTTGAATCCACATACTTAATGAGATACTCTTTTCTGCCTTTTAGACTTTTAGAAGCTTCATTTTAGTCACATTAGTTCAAATTTTTGAACAATTTTCTATGAAATGAATTTAATCATTTAACTGGTCTGAGGAAGGCACCCAGCGCAGAATATTTAGTCTGGCAAAGTTATAAGCCGTATGAAGAGTTTGCAGTAGAAACGTTGGGCAAATCTTAAGTGTTCTTGATGTTTTCATGAAATACAGATTGAAATATTGTTAATTTTGTTACAAATTAAGTGAACGTAAACACAAAGAGTTTCTTTGCCACTTTCATACATCACTGATTAGCCTCTTCCCTTTTCTCTGTACATCATGGCTTTTTTTTGGTTGTTGCATTTAAAACAGACAAGAATCTACTGTACTTTAGAATATGTATTACATCATCCTTCAGTGTATTTTGCAACTTCTCCGAGTTTCATTGCTGATTTCAAGCCTCTTAAATTGTCACCAGAGAACAGGCCTATTTAGAAAAGCTGAAAACTGCTGCAGAGGAAGAAGTAGCCCTACCCATTCCAAATTATGGAAATAATATCAGAAGAGCAATGACAGATTTTTTGTTTAATTTAAAGGAAGGTGCAAATATTAATTCCACCTCTTATAAAAGGTAAGGTTCAGTTGTTTTGACATGCTTGAATCTATGAAACTAATTTAATCCTGTAAAAGTTGAGCATCTATAGAATTTCTGTTATAGCAAAAAAAGAAAAAAAAAAGCGTAGATGTTGGCTCTAGAAAATATTTTCCATTTTCTCTTTTAAGTTTATCTCATAATATGATTTCTTTGCAAGCTCTGAGAATGTTTATCCAGTTTTTATTACTGACATAAATGTCTTCTGTTTTGGTAGATTGCCCTGTATATTTGGCAGAAAGGGGATGGACCACATCTTACGCCGGTGCCTGAGTTCTGCACGGATGATGTGAACTCGTACAAGGCTGATCAGTGTGCAACAACATTCAGCAATTTTCTGCCACTTTGTGTAAGTACCTAGTTTTAAATACCACTTGTTTAGTAAAGGTTCAGTTCTTACTAAAATGCGTAATGTTGGGCTTTAAAAAATCTCAAACCTTAAGAAAATATTTTGAATACATAAAAAAAATAAAATAAGAGAAGTTTGTTGTGGCATTTATCTTTGTTTTCAGCCTTCCATGGCACAGGGTATTTCCTGGCAGACAGATATCACATATGCTTTGGTGGGTCTTTTTACCACAATGGTTGAGCAGCCCATGATCTTTAAAGTCATTCTCCATATATTTTGGTGAGATACGAAGTATGAATTATTATTTTTATTTATTTTTCCCCACAAATGGGAATTTCAGTCTTGTTTAGTCTAAAGATTTAATATAATAGAGTATTTGGTGCATTAATGTGCAATCTATCTCTTCCACCTCTAGGAGAACACCTTTATAATATTATGGGTTAACTCTTGCTAGAGGCCAGTGAGTGTTCCTTGATTGCAGGAGACCAAAATTGTAGGTGCCAAAACAGAGACCAGATAAAGGTGGTTAAATTATTTTATTTGGGAGTTGAGGAAACTCAGATTTCTAGTGTGTACTTTTAAGTTTCTTTTTGTGACTATCATATAATGTTTCTCAAATTCTTAATACAGCAAGTTCTACCACTCGTTTTCTTTTCCTAATGATGGATGGTTTAGTTCATGTTAGAATACTGCATCAATGGAGAAAGTATTGCAGTAATGTTATTTTTTGAATTTTAAACCAATTTTCGTCAAGAAACAAATAATTAGTTTCAACCATATTACTATACACAACTCACTTGATATGCTATACAGTGAAGAGGTATCTTCTGTTCTGTGTATGGACATGCATATCCTATAAAATGTTAAAGGCAGAGCCTGCAATTTCATTTTTGTTCTCTCCAAATAGGGAGAGCCAGTAAAAAAGGAAGATGTCTTTGTTGCTGTAAAAACATGTCGGAAATTTCATGGAGACAGAAGTAAGTTGTTGGTTAGTCAAGGCAGTAGTTCTGTACAATATAGTTCATGAAATTAATATTTAAAAAATATGCTGTCTGTGTACCTCTTGGGGCTAAATATTTGCAAAATCCACTGGGAAGCGTGCAAGCTTCAGAATTCTAACTGAAATGTTCTTTAGGTAGAATTTTTGTTTTGTTTTGCTATTTGGAGTTCTTCAGGAGGTCTGCAAAATGTTTAAGGCAAAGTTACGGTAGTGTGATGTTTCCTCTTTAGTGATTGTTTGAGAACACTAAAATTGAATATCTGAATTAAAAATATGCGTAGAGTTAGCTGGTATGATGTAAACTGGAGCTATAGTAATATTGATAGCGGCACTGTTAATTCCCTTCGGTGTGTTCCCGCAAGTGGTTGGTTTAGTTCTGTTCCATGTAATGGCAATGGCCCTTGGGACTGCTTCAGAAATTTGAGCAAGCTGAGAGCTCTGTCCTTTCTCTCGTTCATTTTGTCCTGCCCTCCACCCCAACAAAAGACAGAGTACCTTATGCTGTCGTATTGCTTTAATCTGTTGTCACCCTAAATGGTTGGATGTGCACAGGTGTTTTGAAATGCTTGAAATGGGAAATTTTCTCTCTTGTAAAAATCTGGTCAGTTGTGGTGCTTTGTGGAAGCCAGGGTCCATCCGGATCAAGAGTCTCTCAATTGTGCGACACTGTGGTGTTTCGTTTGGAAACAGCGGTGTCCTGCAGGTAATGGTATTCACCATGAAAATATGACCACGATATCCATGGTAGAAACAATAAACAAAAACCAAACAACCAGCAAAGCTCAACCAAATCTGTGCAGTGGGTTTTACCTTCTTTCTTAGAAATAAGGAAAATGAAGGCAGAGACACCCAGCTTCAGCTAACATACAAGGCTCAGCTCCAGTGTGTACAAAACTTAAAAGGAAAAATTCCTAGTCCTCTGATTTTACAATAGGCATTCTGCCTACTTGACACCTCCTAGCAGTCCATTCGAGTTTATTTCTAGACATCTTGTTATTAAGGAAATCAGGAATGGATTTATTGCCATGGGTGTATTTGAATTTTGCATGTCTTCAGCAAGTGACTTTTGACAAAACAAAATTGACTGTCCTGTAACTGGAGTTCACTGAAGAGTTCTCTTTTCTGGTTGCATGTTTAATTTCTTGCATCAAAATTAAAACCAAAACATAAAAAGGTAGAAAGTCAAAAAAGAACATAAGGCTTCAAAAAGATAGCATAAAAATCCTGCAAGAAACAGCTGTTGAGACTGAGGAAAATTCTTGAACTTTCCTCACAGTTTCCAGCGTTATGCAATATAGGATAATGTTACTCAAGATTTTGAAATATTAATGGGTGCCAGCTTCAGAGAGCTCCTTTTACCTGGTAAGTCATTTTTTACTGTATGCCAAAATCTACATTACTGCAACAGTAAGGCCTGGAATTTGATGTGCAGAAGCAGCTAAGTTTAAGAATTTACTTCAGGTGTAACTTTCCCTGCACATACTGTATATGGCAATACAAGAAGATTTGAAGACTGCAAACATACATCAGGGTTCCAGAAGTGGCACAGCTAAAGTAAAATTAAGAGCTTAGAGCTGATCTTCTGTTAATGTCTGCGTAGTGTGGAATTAACACTTCCCAGTGCTCGCTAGTATTATACAGATTGGTAACTGTATCAGTGTTTGGTCAGAAACTTTCAAGTTTCTGTTATTCCTTTGGAGAACATGAGAACATGGGTTGTTAGAAATTGCAGATTATTGTGGGATTCGGTTCACAGCAGATATTAGTCTGGATGGTGACACTTCTGTCAAAACAAACAAGGAAAGGAGGAAGATGCCTTAGCGAGCAGCTCCCTTATTAGACCGTTCGGCTGAGGTGAGGGTCAGGTCTCTGCTTCAGTGCAGTCTGTTTTCATTCATACAAAGGCGGGGGGGACTGCACCAAAGAAGCTGAGAGGCTCGGTCCCTAAAAGGAAATAGTTCTGAATGTTAAAGCACCCTACTGAGGTGTAGATCCTTGGTCGGAGAAGAGTGAAAAAGCCTTTGCAGGTGTGTCTCTGCTGCCAGGTGAGGGCTGGAAGCATTTTGTATGTCTGTGACACTTCTGGTGTGGTGCCTTGGTTTCTGAAAGCTTTCTGGTTTTGTTCTTCTAAGAAACACTGTTTTTGAAATGGAACATTTTCACAAAATTAGAAAATTTCCTGCTTACTTGTCTTTTTTTTTTTTTTTTAACTTTGTTGGGAAAAAAAAAGGTTTACGTGGTATTTTCTGCCATTTAATGCATGATTATGCATTATTATAGTGTTAATGTATTGTAAAATTCCTGACTTTGCATTTTAGAACTTCACTGTAATGTTGTATGAACATATTTTTTGTACATAATTCCCTTTGGATTTTTAATGCAAAAGTTGTGTGCAGTGTTAAGTGGCTAAAACTTTTAAAAGCAGTATTTTGTATTGCATACTGCTACAGAAGTGGAATTATGTATTTTTTTTTCCAAATATTGCAGCTTTTTCTGCTAATGATTTGAGTTCTTACTACTCTGTCCTAACAGTTCCCTTTAAATTCATTTTAATCTTATCCATCTGACTGTTGGTCAGTCAAGAACAGTCCTATATTTAGTCCTTATGTGATGGGAGTCCTTATGTGGGGAGCAGGCATCTGGTTGAAGAGTAGTTCCAGTAAGGAGCTAAATTCTTTTCTTCACAAGCATCAGAGTTAAATAGCAGTAAAGGGAAGTGATGTGAATATTTCCTCCTAGTAGGAAGGTAGTTTTTCTGGTGTAGAGAGTTACTGAAATTATATATCTGTAAAATGCTCTGGTGACCTTTCAGTAACTAGCTGCTACTAATGAGGCTTGATGGCTGGTGTCAAAGAACAGAGAGCAAATGAGTGATATTTCAGTGTAGCTGCTCATGTTAGTACTGACCACTTGATTTTTAAAATGAGAAAAAGATCATTGATATTAGTCTGATCATTCTCTTCCAAACATCCTGCGGGTGTTCCTGCCATTCTGTTGTTGTTGTTGTTACTCATAATTTATTCACTTCAGAGAATAGAGCAGTATAGTTCCGGTTGGAAGGAGCCACCAGAGATCATCTAGGCCAACTGTCAGGCTACTCTGGGGCTGACAATCGTTTAAACGTTTACAGCATCATCACTAGAATTTTGTATAATCAATTTTAAATGTGTATGTCAAACGGCAAACTATTAAGAAAATGATTGCTCTCGTAGACAGGTGTTAAGCAGTGCTCCTTTGAACAGAATCTCCAAGGGGTAAAAACTGATTGTGTGATACTTTATAAATGTTCTTCCATGAGTGTATCTCCAGAGAGAAGTGCTTTTGAGTGTTTCCATCACGTTGCTGTCAAGTACTATGTGTATAGCACAAGTGTAGCATTTCAAAAGATGCGTTTGTTTTGTTTGTGATTCAGAATATTTTATATGCTGTACAGTTGGATGTGTTGTTTCTCAAATGTGACAGTTTCAATATTAGAAGAATGATTGATCTCTAATAATGTTATTGCTGATGTGTTATATGAAGTCCAACGCAGCAAGTGTAAGAGTAATGAATTCCGTACTTTGGAATACAGATGTAAACATCACAGTCTTCAGTGTAATAGGAATGAATATAGGCATATTGTAAAGAAAAATTGTTGTGGTATAAATAAAACTGTCCCGGCTGGCTTACATAAAAATGTAAATTTGTTTCTCTGAATATTGTAGCAAAGGAAAAAGAAGGAACATTTACAACCATCATGCTGTACTTGAAATGTTACTGCAGTGTGAAGGCATGTGTCAGTTAGCAGGGCCATAAACATTTCAGTCTTGCAGTTCCTTATGTTTCAATGTCAACAACTGTTTTGCAGTACCAGTTGTAAAGCAGACTTGGGAAAGAGAAGCTGCGCTTATTGAGTACTACAGTGACTACAGAGACATCTCCATTCCTACTATAGATTTAGGTGTACCTAACACTGAAAGAGGTGAGCGGGTGACTGTTCTCAGTTGTTCACAATAACTGTAAAGATGGTAAGTTTTCGGGATGATGTGCGTATTTCATGGATGTTTATGTCAGTAGCGCATTCCTGCAACTAAAACTGAGAGTGCTTTTTTCACACGGGAGATGGTTGTAGAGTACAGGTCACCTGTGTAGATAAAATATTATGTTTTTTGAGTAGAAACCTAAATACATTAAGTATGATAGGAGGGTTATGCAGATAAGCTCCAAGAGACAAAAGTTAGTGTTACTGCTCTGCGCCCACTCTTGAGTAAGATAGCTAATTGCAGCAGTGTGTCATGGATGTGTGTCAGGAGGCCTCAGCCAGTGCCAACGGGTTACTGAACATAAACTACTTTCCATGTTGCATTCAAATACTACATGCTTGTGTTTAGGATGCCTCTATTTAGGCACAAAACCTAAATGTTGGAAGATTTTATTTGGCCAAATGTAAGTTTAAAGTGGCCATTTGCTTTGTGTTTGAGTGGAAAAAAAGGCCGTGGGTATGATGGCTTCAATGAGTATTCATTTTAGGGTTTTCTTGTTCTGTTGCTCTTAGGCTTAGAGTCTGTTAGGTAACAGCTACAGGCTATGACCTTCTGAGTTAGCGGTGTCCAAGCTGTGGCCTGTTAACTTTATCTGATCCACCAGGTCTGTTGTTCTTTGTCTGATTCCCAGCTGCCCTGTTTTCCGTAGGGAAAAGCAGACATAGAGTGGGCAGGGATTCCTATTTGTACAAGTGCAGCATGACATACATGCCACAAGAGGCTGTTTTCAGGGTGCAGCAGACGTGCTGGCGCATGCGGACCGTCTGAAGAAGCCATGCCCAGCAGTACCAGTGACACCAGGGGGCACAAACCTTCCTGTTTGGCCTTTGAGCTTTGCCATGGGAGCGCTGGGCCTATGGGCTGCTGGCCTTCTAAACTAAACAAAGTACTGAGTTTGCTCTAGTGCTGTGTTTGTACGTCTTTCATGGGATGTAACATAGGAGTCTTGGTTTTGATTTTGTAAGTAGTTGCTTATCAGTCTGCATTGTTTGTGGTTTCACAAAAGCAGCAAAGCCAGGATTTCCTTTAATTCTTAAGCAGAGAGTTAGTGCCCTTTTTTCAAAATATTTTAGCTGGAAGTAGCTTCAAATATAATATTGATCCTTATTTTTTAGTGCTTGTTTAGTAACTGTAACGCTGACAGCAATCATTGCTTAACACAGTCACCTGTAATCTAGATGAATAAAAACTGTTTGCAGTTGGATTTTTCTGAGATCTAAAAAAGGTTCTATAGAAGTCTGAAGCTTCTTGGTTTTATTGTCCTGCTCATTCTAAAGAAGGATGTCTCACCTTTCAACTCCTAGTGAAGGTGTTTTGCCTTTCAATTTCACCTCAGTCTTGTGTACTGAGTGTTAAGATCTCTCCTTGGAGGGTGTTATCAGGACCTGAGATCCTGGTTATGAGTACAGTAGATCAATGTAGATTTAAATATTTACGTACAACCCATCGACCTGGTGCATTATGACATACTCTGAAGTCTTGAGTACTTTGCAGAAGATATGTCTGTCATGACCTCCTCATTTTATAGCTTCCGAAATTAAGAGTATTAGTTTGCCCCGAACTGTCCAACAGCTCAATAGGATAGCTAGAATATAGCTTATTGTCCAGGTGTTCGTAATTCGAAGAATTTCCATACTTCAGTATCCTTCAGAAGTAAGTTCTTGCATAGAAAGCAGTGACTATACAAATACCGTTCAGTATGATGAAGGATATAAACTTGCATCTCAAATACTTTGCAGTCATTTTGAAAATGTTTTGCACAGTGCAGTGAAACACTCTTTTAGTTCAAGAATAATTGTTTATTACGAAATGTCATGGTATTTAAATGTATACATTCTGTTACTCCTCTTCCTTTAGGTCACTGTGGGAAAACATTTGCCATTTTGGAAAGGTTTTTGAATCATAGCTCTCCCAGAACGCCTTGGTTAGTCATAGTGGACGATGACACACTGATAAGGTATGCATCGCAATATTTCAGGAATTAACACAGCTCGTGTTGATGGGCGTTTTAGTAATATTCATCTCTTTTTCTGTATTTAAGATATACAGCTGTTTTATTAGTTGCATAGCTTTATACTTTTTCAAGGAATGAAGTTGTCTCTTTTCCTTCAGCATTCCTTGACTGATATTGAAAATGATGTAATCTTGCAACTTGATAAAAGCTGTTCGTACAGTGATAGCATGCAGTCCTGTAGTCTCAGTATGAGTAGGTCGCCCCTTGTGGTTCTTCAGGATGTAGGAGTTGGTTGGGTTTAGTAATTTGCTTGTGTTCCTTGCGTGAAAGAGCCAGAAGAAAAGTTATGTTGTCAGAACTACCCAGATCTGTATTCAAGGACTTGCCTTTGTTAGCAAATTAGATCCCAGTCACGTGAAAAGTGACACTGAAGTGTAAGAAAAATAAGGCATGTTCACCAACCATATAGTCATGAGCATAAGTGTTTGAAGATGATCAGTCGTAGAGTCATAGAATGGCTTGGAAAGGGGACCCCAAAGATTATCTAGTTCCAATCCCCCTGCTGTGGACAGGGCTGCCAGCCACTAGCTCACTAGATCAAACTGCCCAGGAACCCATCCAGCCTGGTCTTGAACACAGCCAGGGATGGGGCAGCCACAGCGTCTCTGGGCAGCCTGTGCCAGCACCTCACCACTCTCTCAGGGAAGAATTTCTTCCTGATGTCCAACCTAAACCTCCCCTCTTTCAGTTTTAGCCCATTCCCCCTTGTCCTACCATTATCCACCTGTGCAAAAACTCGGTCCCCCTCCTGCCTGTAAGCTCCTTTCAAGTATTGGAAGGCTGCAATGAGGTCTCCCTGGAGCCTTCCCTTTTCCAAGCTAAACAATCCCAACTCCCTCAACCTTTCCTCACAGGAGAGGTGCTCCAGCCCTCTGATCATTTTGTTGGCCCTCCTCTGGACCCACTCCAACAGCTCCACATCCCTTCTGTCCTGGGGGCCCCAGGCCTGGAC
>VXAV01006528.1:0-12716 GCA_013399715.1 Alectura lathami
TTCCACTTGAGTTTGCCCAGCAGATCCCTGTTTAACCATGCTTTAACCTTTATGGCTTTGTGAAACGCGACTGAGATGCAAACAGTGAAAGTTGAATTAGGAGAATTTAGATGAGGGATGTAGATCTTGCTCCTTATTTTGGCATAGCTAGTAAGGTTACATGCACAGGTAGCAGAGAAAAAGAGCTCTTCTAAATGAAGAAAAAAAGAACAGTATTTTATTTTGCCATGGGCAAATGGAATGCAACGACTGTATTATTCAGGTCATCCTTATTCTCTGTTACAATGCAAACAGAAGACTACAGAGGTGGATAAATACACACTTGCCTTCATCAGGTAGGAATACAAATACTGGTAACTGTTATTGACACATTCCTCAGAGGAAGTGGGGGTTTTAGGAATCTTTGCTTCCTAACATCAGTACTAAACTTGATTTCATGGAACTATGTCTATTTAGCGTGGCCAGTGGAAGAACAGGCCTGCACACGTAAAATAATGACATTCAGGATGAAACACTGGGAATGTTCCAAGCTGTTGAGGCATTGGTAGTTCAGTGGAGTGGCCATCTGTGAGCATGGAAAGCAGTGACTGCTGCTCCAGCAATCACTACCAATGTAATTTACTCCTCACAGTGCCAAGTCCTTAATTCTTGCCTTGGATGCTTTGGCTGAAGAACCTGTTACCATGAGAGTAAACTACAGCAGAGCAGACAGCTCTGCTCCATGGACAGATTTTTGATGTTCGTCAGGTTTTTTCCTCACTACCCTATGAAGATCTTGCTATTTGTGCTTCAGATCTCCACAGTCTCTCCTGCAGTACCCCAAGAAATTGTTTGTAGTCTTCCATTCCACATTTTGTGTTCCCTCTTTGAGGGTCCCTGTTAGAGTACCCTGAAGAAGCTGATACGGTTTGGAGACCCTTTATACAAGCATTTCAGTCCTACACAGACTATACCAGGCTCATTCAGCTTGTTCAGACACACTGCCCTGGATGCAGAAGGCACCAATGCAGAATTGCTCCTTGAGCAGCCGGGCAGCAGACATGTTCTGGTGTAACATTTCTGTTGCAAGGTAACAAGCTCAGGTTAGTTTCTGGAAAAAGCACCGAAGGGTGGGCATATATATGTTAATTAATAAGATAATATGTCAATTTTAATGGAGGGATTAGCGTCCATAGAATCATAGAACCAGTAAGGTTGGAAAAGACCTCTAGGATCATCTAATCCAACCGTCAACCCAACATCACTATTCTAACTATACCATGTCCCTAAGTGCCAACTCCACACGTTTCTTGAACACCTCCAGGGACAGTGACTCCACCACCCCCCTGGGCAGCCTGTTCCAATGCCTGACCACTCTCTCAGAGAAGTTTTTCCCAACATCCAACCTGAAACCCCCCTGGCACAGCTTGAGGCTGTCAGGACCTCTTGTCCTATCACTGCTACCTGGGAAGAGGCTGACCCCACCCCACTACAGCCTCCTTTCAGGTAGCTGTAGAGAGCAGTAAGGTCTCCCCTGAGCCTCCTCTTCTCCAGACTAAACAGCCCCAGTTCCCCCAGCTGGTCCTTAGAAGACTTGTGCTTCAGGCTCTTCACCAACTTTGTTGCCCTTCTTTGGACACACTCCAGGGCTTCAATGTCCTTCTGGTAGTGAGGGGCCCAAAACTGAACACAGCACTCGAGGTGCAGCCTCACCCATGCCGAGTACAGGGGGATGGACACCTCCCTGGTCCTGCTGGCCACAATATTTTTGATACAAGCCAGGATGTCGTTGGCCTTCTTGGCCACCTGGGCACACTGCTGGCTCATATTCAGTCAGCTGTTAACTATCATCCCCAGGTCCTTTTCCTCTACACAGCTTTCCAGCCACTGTGCCCCAAATACATACTTCATAGAGTTTGGTTATTTCAATGGAAATTATTTCAGAGACTTTGGGTCACTTATGCAATGGAGAAACTTGACAGGGATAGTAAGGAAGAAAGTTGGACTGAGAGTGGGATAGAAAGTGGATGAGATGGGATATGGCTATGGGAGAAGGAGACATGCCATACCCTAGATTTGTAATGAAGCTTCACGATGATGCTTTCGCCAAGAACTCCTGTAAATCCGTGTTGAAAAGACTCTTTCTGTTAATTCAGAGGTAACCTACATCGTCAGCTTGTTTTGGCTTTAAGGTTTGGACTTGCTGATAATACAACACTTAGTTAAATACTCCTATCAAAGAGATGCCATGACACTCTTGCAGAAGACAAAAAACAGCAGAGATGTGCTGCCCCAATTCTGCATTTCCCCTCATCTATTTCTTCCCTGCCTGACAGAAATTGCTCTCTGCTTTAGAGAGTGCTATGGATGTTCTCACTTAAGGAAATGGCCCAAATGGTAGCAAAACTTCTTTCAAGTTTTTCTAAGAAGTATGGGTTTCTCTTCCTGTGCTATGCATAGATCACACTATCTCTTCCCATGAATTCTCCCCAGCTCAGGGTGAACAAGAGTGGCTTGTGCTACAGCTCTGCCTGTTTTTTGCTGAGTGAGGTACCTTAGATTACCCAGATATGTATTTTTCCTGTGTCTTCTAAACGAACACACACAGAGCTTTCATTTCATGTTTTTAAAGGGAATACAATAAAATAATAAAACAAGTGTCAAGAGAACTGTCCCTTATCATCACTGCTGCTGAATTTTCACTGTAGGGGTTTTGATTCCCTTCACCTACTGATCTAAAATTTCACTTATATCTATATTATATGTATGTCAAAAGATATACAGCGAGACCTTTCAGCAACTGGTTGGGAAGATACCTTGAACAGCTGCCACAGTGAAAAGATGCTTCTGAAGAAACTACAGAAAAAGATCTGTAGTTTCAGCAGTGCAGCTTCAGCAGTTTCAGCAGGGAAGCAGTGAAATGGGAAGAAGAAACACTTATGGTGGCTTAAAAACAAAACATGGTACTCAATAAAACTTCCTCACAGGCAAGTTAATACTGGAGCCACTTCTAAACATGAGCAACGTCTTAAAATAATAAATACTGCCTTAAGAAAATGGGGTACAAGGATCTTGAAGGTAACTGATGTATGTTGTCATGTCCCTCAAGGCATTAACATCTGATGTACTTTTAGGAGATGAATCAAGCTCCAAAGTTATACATGTACAAAAAATAAGCTGCCCAACAAGCACTAAAAACATAAAAGAAAAAAGGTAAGAAAGGACTGGTTTAGATACTATTTTGATTTTGTTCTGCACCTGTGGATCTGAGTGGTGTTTCTCAGTGGGATGCAGCAAGCTCATTACAGTGTGAAGGGAAGTATCTGATGCTAAGGGAAACCTGCAAAGGTATGAGCTTGGTAAAGAAATCCAGAGTGCTTAATAAACAGCAGAGAAAATTTTCTTATTTTATGATTTACATATGGCTGCCTTAGGACTTGATCCTCATCATGACCTCAGGACTGTAAGCTCTCAAATTTGGAACTGAAAATGACTTCTGAAGCACTTCACAGTATTATCACACACACACACACACACAAAAAAAAAAAAAAAAAAANATTCACCTCCAAGCATTACTACCATATGCACACGCACACACACACACAAAAAGTTCAAAACAAAAACTAAAATCAAAGACATAGGAAAAATATCTGATTGGTCTCAGCTGCATTGGAGGACATCAGTCACAAAGAGAAGGGTCAGAGAGAATTTAAAAGAGCAGATCTATGTCTTATTCCTCTGTTCAAAAAAGTTGTGACAACTAGTGATGGGCTACTGCTGAAAATAATTCTATGGGTTTTCTCTCATCTCCTCTGTTCCCAAGATGCCTCCGCAATGTTCTTAGCCACCGGGTGCTAGAGAGCAGCAGGAGGTCAACTAATGTGCAGAAGCTTCAGACTATGCATGTGTGCACATCTAGATTTAGTAAGGCACAGTCTGTAATGTGGAGAGAAATTTCCATTCCGGAGAAGCAAGCTGTTTAATTTTTTTCACCATGCTATAATAATAACTACTACAACTATTGTTGAATTTTAATTACAATTCTGGATAGAAAGGAAGAATTTAATCCCTTTCTAGTTAATGCTACATATTCTTCAGCTTCCTTTTTACAGTCAAAATTGAATTCATCTCACTGCAAAATCTACTTTACGTATATCAGCTAGTTATCTCAGATATGAGAACCTTATTGCACAGGGCAGCTTGTCAGACCAAAACAAGCACAAACCACAAGAATAATAATCACAGCATTGACAAACAGTTTCTTGCAAGGCAACACACAACATCACCTTGCAATGGTGTAGGAGGGTAACAAAGACCATACCTTAACAGTGGTACCTACCTATTGTGTCTCCTTGCTCATGTACCATGGAAGCCAGGTCTTTAATGATCTGGTTCACATCCAACATGTCACTCTGAAAAGACAGAATGCATAAAACACATGTTCCATAGTCCAGGTTGGCAAAGAAAAAAATAAATAAATAAACGAGAGAAGAAGTCAAAAACAAAGAAGAAAATTTTGTCTGTGTAGAATTAAAAGAAAAAGATACAATGCTCCCATAGTAAATAAAAAATCCCTTTAAACAAAGCCATGGGTTACTGGATCTGTCATCCAGTTGGCTTGAGCTTTCTATAAGAAACAAGCAGAGTGATTAGATTATGTGGTTGCTTTTCAGAATTGTGGAGTACTAGGAGAGAAAAAGCAACAATAAGAACAACTACAGAAAACCAGTCTCTTTTCAAGAAAAGATAATTCTGGTGCAAGCCATTCATCCTAAGTGCAGATTCTTACATAGAAGAAGCCCATTTTCAGGATAGCATTCATCTGGTAAAATGCTATTTGTAAATTGATGGAGATTTGATCAAAAACTCACTGAATTTAAAATCTCCGTAGTGGTAGAACAATCAAGAAGTCAATCAATCAGGACCTGTCTGATGAATGGATTCATTTTTACCTTTCTAAATGTATCAAAAAAAAGAAAAGTTACTAAATTCAAAACAGAAATTTTCCTGGATCTAATGCAGCAATCTCCAGCGAGTTTGTTTCCCTAGTATCTTAATACTTACCATACACAAGAGCAAATGTGAGCATATGTTGACTTCTTATGACACTGGCTTTTATAAAAACAATTAACCCAGCAATAATAGACATAATAATGCAGATACTGCTAAATGCACTACCAGTAAGGCAACATTAGCAGAGCAGAAAAAGACATCCAAGCAGGATGCTTCTGAAGTTTGTTGGAAGAATATAAGTGGCATAACATTTAATCATAAAAAGCAATAGAATCACATTCATTTGCAATAAAGCTTGAGAGTACAAATGTGAATTCGTGAATACACCAAATTGTTGAATAACCGAAGAAGTGGGAGAAAGAAAAGATATTAAAAATTGTGAGAAATCATGATAAAACAAACAAGCAAAACCAACCAAAACCCACAAAATGCACTGCATTGATTCACTTGTCAAGCATAACAAAGCTTTAATTATGTATGATATTATTCATAACTTGTAAGTACTGCAGAATATTTTGTAAAAGCAATACTGTTTAAGTAACTTGGATTGCACTTGAGCACTGTGCTCGTAAATCATTGCCAGGGAATGAGGAGAAATTCGTTGTGATTTTTTGGATGGAGGAATTAGTTGTTGTTGGTTTTTTTTTTTTTGTAGAAATATTTGAAAGGAGAAAATGTAAGTTTAGTAAAATGTGAAGAAATGAGCATTAATTTGAATATGTTTTTCTGCTGTCATTTAGCTGCTTAGTTAAAGATGATTAAGGAAATATTAAACAAACAAAAAATAACACTAAAAAAAAAAAAGATAAGAATACTCATTTGTCTCTCTTGGCTAAATTGCCACTGATATCAGTCTTTGGTTTCTGTTACAAGCAACATAAACAAAATTCTCTCTATCCTTCAATCAGTCTGTTTTGCTTTGCTCTGCTTCTTTTAAAGCACTTCAAGTGAACGCAGCCTAAAACCCATGACCTTTTATTTGTACGTACATTAGGTTAGACGGAGGCTATTGTAATATATTGAATTATACCTCCACTCAGTACTTCCACTGGAATAAACCATGCAGCCAATTTGGTCAAAGAAAGATCAGATGATACACTGACTCCCCATAGGGTCTTCCTCAACTAATTTAACTGCAAGGAACTGGGTGTCTGCCTGCTGATACCAGGATATTACTATAAGAAAGGGAAGCATGTAAAAGGAAATTCAATGCTGTATATGAAGAGTAATGTTTCAGATTTGTCATTTTTATTCAGGTACTTGCGATGAACCAGTCGTCTGCTGCTGCAGAGTATAGATCCTTTTCAAACCTCTGTAACAATGCTTGAAATTATTGTTCAGCAAATATGTGTTACTTAAAACCAGCTTCTGAGTTGTTAGGAAGGAAAAAAATGTGGATACTGAACGTATGAAAAAACAAACAGAGGTAGCTGTAAAGCACAAAGTACAAAGCAATCTGACCTGAAGCTAGGAATCTGTTGAATAATTTAACCTGGCAATGTGAATTTTCCAAGCATCTGATATATGTAAGCAAAAGTAACGAAAAAATACAAAAAAGAAAAACAGCAAGGAATAAAGACCTTCTATAATGGCACACACCTAGCAGCTATGTTTCTGTTTCTTCTTGCCTAGTTAACTCTATCATGAAGTACCTCTGAACTCGCCAGGCATCAGTTTGTTATCAAAATCAAATTGCATTGTTTTCCTAAGTTTGCAATTTAAGTACGCAGAATTCAGAGTGAAATAGAGCTCCTCATAAATCCCTTTGACTCCACCAAAACTGGGAGGACAACAGCAGCCACTGTTCCAAAAATGTGTTCTCCCTGCCAGATAACAAGGCTAGAGTTTCTTGGTTTTTAACCAACGCCAGCCTTTCCTGTTCGGCAACAATTTGCACCCTACATTTGGCAGTAAGAGGGAGACAGGTTTAAATTGTACATCTAAATATATATATATATATATTTTTTCCAAAGGAGAAGTTTATCATACAGTTTATTATACTGGATTTTATGTGGCCCATGCTGTAAGACAAGTCACTAGTACAATTACAGATGGTGAAAAGAAATGTCAGGACTCATAAAAGAATTAAGTGAAGTGTCAATTATCAAGTCATGTAGATGAGAAAAATAGAGAAATAGAAGAATTTGGGACCCTAAAGAACTGGAGGATTTATTCTGGACAGTAAAAATTTGTAAAGAAATTTCCTAGTTTCTACAGAAACTTAGTTTCTTAGGTTTGGTGCTACGCTAAAATGGAAGGACTGAGCCATGTCATCTGACTTGGTAAGTAAATAATGTCACTGCAAAGTACTCAGAAATTGGAAATTTTCTTAAATTTTGTACAACTCTTGTACAGAAACTTTTGGAAATATGAGTTTGCAGATAAACTGAAACTTTCCATTTCCAATTTTTTACTTTAGTGTGACCATAATTTAAACATTTAAAAAATGAATCTGAGAACAAGTTGAGCCATAAAACTCAGACATTGTTCCCAAGATGGAAACAACCTAATCATAAATCCCAGCAGCCCATCTCCCCACAGAATGAACGTTACTGAGACATTCACCAAGACAGCAAATAAGTAAACCTCCCCTCACGTCCACTCTCATGACTAATGAGGTGAGGATTTATCAACACTGCAAACTTTGAACAAAGCCCTGACCTTAATCATATTCTAAGGACACCTCTGTATTCCAGCCATGAGAACAGCACTAAATAAACCAGAAAGGGGAAACGTTCTCTAGAAAAGGATGAAAAAGGACATGTACTATCAATACTTTTTGTCTCACACTTGGCCAAATTCCAGAATCCTTTATCAGTATCATTTCAGGCCCTCAAAGGAAGAGTCACATATGCTTCTAAGCATGTTTGCATTAGGTTTGTGTAAAAAACGGGATCAGAAATATCAGTGGTCTATTCTGTGGAGCATATGTGTATATGTGTATACTCACAGACTATCCATCCACATTTTACAGGACTACCAATTAGCATCTAAATTATTTGCTGGCTAAAAGTTCAGGTGATGCTGAATTCTACAAGTGAGGTGCCATTCTGCCCCACAACCACACAGGAAGAAGCTGTAAAATAAACCTGAAGGAGATTTTGAAAGATGTAATATAATGTGTGCACACACACATCCTCTCCGTGAAAAAACAAAACAAAACAAAAACCCTAGTGCTTCTTATCCTTGAGGAGAAAAAAAAAAAAAAAAAAAAAAAAAAAAAAAAAAAAAAAAAAAAAAANAAAAAAAAAAAAGAAGAAGAAGAAAAGAAGAAGAAAAAGAAACTACAAAACCAAAACACTTTGTAGTGTTTGGTATGTTCTAGCAAATGATGTAGAGATGCTCCACATACATTCACACATCTGCAACACCCTTGGGACATCTCCTGTCCTGTGGTCCAGCACATATAAACCACATACCCAGAGCACACAGAAGGACTAATCCATGTGTTCACCTACACCTTTTTCTTTTTAGAGTCAGAGGAAAGAAGGGAAAGGAAAAAGCTTATATAAAAAGTCAGCAAGCTTCTCTGATACTAGATGGGCAAAAGCTAAATCTTGCTGCAACAGCCTTTCAACAAATATTTTTCTCTTGTCTATGGTTGGGGAGAAAAAAATGGCATTCTATAAATCAAACTGATTCAACCTAAGCAACAGCAGACCAGCAGAAAATTGTTTTGAGGGCAGAAGCTATCCAGAACAGCAATTACAGACTGAATTAGACCTCTTCTGGGACTGCACAAGAGCCGGTGTGGGGAGTTTCTCTCTTCCTCTTGCTCACTTGTGTGTGCTTCCTCTCCATTCTGTTGTCTGAGTAGTTGGTGTCATCTTGGGAGGTGTAGCATTGCACTGCTTAATTAAAATAGTTGTGTGTAGCTTCAGCATGCTACAGCATCTTCTCAGGGAGAGCAGGCTAAGAAACGTGGTATAAATAGTCTCCCTGTCCACTAAAAGCCTAACGGTGAGGCTGTGGAAATTGAGACTGAGGGGAGGCCTCATGGCAGCCTACAGCTCCCTCACCGGGCAGCGGAGGGGCAGGCGCTGAGCTCTGCTCTCTGGGGACAGCGACAGGACCCGAGGACAGCAATGGCATGGAGCTGTGTCAGGGGAGGGTCAGGCTCGGGCTTAGGAAAAGGTTCTGCTCCAGAGGGTGGTGGGCATGGAAAAGGCTCCCCAGGGCAGTGGGCACGGCCCCAAGCTGCCGGAGCTCAAGGAGCATTTGGACACCGCTCTCAGACACAGGGTTTGGGTGGTCCTGTGTGGAGCCAGGAGCTGGATTCAATGATCCTTGTGGGTCCTTTCCAACTCAGGATATTCTATGATACCAAGACTCTATGATTTCCCTTTATCTCTTTAGAGAGAGGTGAGGCCACTGCAGAAAGGACCTCAACAGGGATAACAGAGCTCCTCAAAGCAGCCAGCCAGCTGCTGAATATTATTCATTGCGCCCTGACAAATGACCCAATGACATGTTCAACCTACCAATGATATGTTCAACCTACCACCTTAAGTGCAAATGTTTGAGCAAATTTGTGTGCAGTGAATGGGGCAAGGCTACTGTGTAGGAAGACCAAATGACTGTGTAATTGATGAAGAGGCAGGAACAACTCCTATCACAGAATTGGCAAGAACAGAAAAGGTTCACTGCAGCTCAGTTCCCCTTGTCCACCCTAATGGACATCTCACACATCAGATACACATGTGGTTACTATTTATTTTAATGAGGTGCTTGAATGAATCGGACAGAAGACCTCCAAGTCACCTTCTCTACCACCCTCAGAGTGTCTTCCCACCAGCAGCAATCTGAGCATGAGCTGGTTTGACAGGCAGTTCCCCTGGAAAGATGCCCTCCTCTTCGCCATCTAACAGCGTTTGAAGACTTAACAGCCTGTGTCAATAATAGGTCTGATCTTTTGCACTACTATCTGAAATGTGTGAAAGGTAGCAGGCAGGGGCAACAGCATATTACCATGAGTATTTTGTTACTATCTTCTAGCCACCTTTTACACTACACCCTCTCTCTATGCTTCACAACAGTGTATTTAGATCAAATTGCCTGCAAACATGCATTGCTATATCCCTTAGTATCCCTTTATAGACATCATGGACTGTTAAGGGCAGATATTTTCTGCCATGAGAACTTTATCAGTTCCAGGTCTATGCTGAAGGTCAGAACCAGACTGTTGTCTCAGGGAAATGCAATAATACAAATGATAGTAAGAGATACTTTCAAAACCCTTTAGACAAGGAAATGTGAGATGAGTTAATGGAGGATCTCATTAATATTTCTATTTTGAAACAGGTATCCTCACTTTACATTTGGGAATCTGAAGCATACAAAGAAATAGCAAAGGTCATGTAAAAATGTCTTCTTACTAACCAGGGTTGTGAACTTCAAGTTAATTTACATCCAAATTTCATTTAAATAGAGCAGTTATTAAAAGTATGTGACTTTGTACATGCACATACACAAGTGAGCATTCATACAGCCACACGTACACTCGTATCATTAGTGTACCCACCAGTATAAATAGTAGCTATATATATACACACTAATAATTTTAAGATCTGACTTGTCCCCAACATATACCAGGTGTTAATTGAGCATTTAAGGCTCAGCAGATTGCAGAGATACAAACACAGCCTATTTCTGTCTATAGTAGCAGAAAACAGAACCTAAATCTCATGTTTTTTTCTCCTGGCTAATCACTCTGCTGCAAGATAAGTAGGAACACTGATATGTTCTGATAACAGGCAGGAAAACAAACAAAACAATATTGATTTCCTTTCCTTTGTTTTGAAAACAGAAGTTGTATTGATATTATTTTATCTTAAAGTTAATCGTGTGATAGTTTGATACTTGATAAAATTTGACAAGGGCTGATGGCTTTAAACTAAAAGAGAGTAGATTCGGGTTAGTTATAAGAAGTTATTTACTACGAGGGTGGTGAAACACTGGAATAGGTTGCCCAGAGAAGCTGTGGATGCCCAGCTTCTGGCGGTGTTCAAGGCCAGGCTGGATGGGGATATGTGTGACCTGATTCAGTGGAAGATGTTGGACTAGATGATCTTTAAAGATCATTGTATGATCTTACGGTTCTATGATTCTGTAATATTAGGCAGAGCTACAGCAAAAATAGCTATCATCAGAAAACCAAGAAATAACATTTGTGTGGGGAGCAAAGGAATTCTGCAGCAAAGCCAAGGTGCAAAGCAAACAGAAGAATGTTTGAAAAATCATCTGGGATAGATGAGATCATTTCCGTATTCTGCAGTGCACTGCCCTTCCTTCATCCCCACCTCTCTCCTCTTCCCCTGGAAAGTCATAAAGTCCCTGATGGCTAGTTGCCCACAAACAATGAAAGCTGCATGGGATCCACACGGCACATACATGAAGAGAGAACTGATTTCATTACTTCTCCAGGTATTAGAGACAAAGTCAGCTCTGCTCTGCAGAAGAGGGAATGCCACAATTTCATTTCCCTTTGGCCAGCGTCTGCTGTTGCTGCACTTTCTTAACACAGCTGGTGCAAATGTCAGAGATACTATAATGTATGTTTGGAAGCAATAACAACAAAAATGTATTGTTTGCCACACCTCACAATTGTTTTTTACATGCTTCTTAGTTTATGTCTTTATTTGGACAATGTCACAGAACAAGTATTTGCAACCAAACAACAAATCCAACCTTTTGCTCTCCCACAAACAAGTTTCTAGATATTCTGCCACCAAAGAAAGATCAATACCCTTGTGTTTCCAGGAAACCACTGCACTGCATATGAAAAAAGCTGCCAGGTTAGAAATATCATTTCTGGTTTCTGCTATGCCAGAAATCTTCCTGTGGGATTTTTGGGCAACTCATCTGTCCCACCCTCCCAGGAGATGAATTAAGGAATCCATTCCAGAGTTAAATTAATTTATGTTTATCGGGTAATCAGATGGTGCCACAATAAATGAATAAATGCACAAAAAGAAAAAATGCAAATAGAGATATGAAATGCTGACACTGTTGCATTCATATTCTGGAAACAGAAATGCTTTGTGAAGAAGAAAGGTTCTCCTGATGGTGTACATCCATTAAAAGTGAGAATACAAGTCACAACTTCTAGGGTTGTAAAATTTTCTAGTCTGACTCCCTGAGAACAAAAATGAAATACAAAATGTAGAAATAGCCACACCAACTGGAGAAGAATTATCCGTCCACACTGATCCATTGCCTTGTCTGGGAGAAGTCTTTTATCAGCAATAGCTCACTCAGTCCTTTCGAAAAGCTGGGCAGTAATCACACCGATTAGATGCAATTGCCATGAACTGGCCCACAATGTGGATACCTGTCCACTAGGAGCTATTAGTCTGCATTATACAGTTATTTTATACCAGCTTCCGAACCACTCCAATGAGCCACGGGTCTCTTCAGCGACAAACTGCAAGGAAGATATATAGCTTCATACAGTAACCTATGATTTTTTTTTTNTTCAGAAGAAGATCTCTCAAGTACTAAGTGAACTAAGATATGGAAATGCAGAACCAAACTCAGTATCTTACACACTGACTTTTCCTTTAGCATCTCCTACTCTCTGCCCTGGGCTGCAGTATATAAACTAATACGAGTAGTGAGGGAAGCAGCTGTAATCTATCACACTGCCTGATACCAGCCCCAGGAAAGGTAGTTTATTGCAGGCAGTATGTTATCTTCAAAAATGGAAACTGTGCAAAGATTATGAC
>VXAV01006528.1:14971-25151 GCA_013399715.1 Alectura lathami
GGTTTTGCCTCCTTTAAAGCACAATTCTAGGGTCATTATCAAGTGGCATTTTTTCCCCAAACATTTAAGTGGGGAAGAGTGAAATTTTCTAGAGGAGGATCCCAAATTCTGAAGTGGCAGAACTACTGGGGCACCAGCATTTTGCATCCACAGTTGCATGGTTCTTTCTAAAAAGGAAAACTGGATAGTGCCAGATACGCGCACACAACTGATAAATAGATAGATACATATAATAGCTCTCATGTATGCAGATTACCAGTGCAATACCAGTAGGTGTCTGCCTTTCCAAAATCTGAGCAGTGCTGTGAATGACACTACTTACTATTCAATAATTAAAACGACACTTCTGAACAACAAACAGCTCTCCGTCTGACAAAAGCAGCTCTCATTCAAACAATTAAACATTCACTTTCCTTTGTCAGTTTTGCTTATGAGTCACTGTCAGATGGCAGAAATGCTTGCCTAGGTCATTTAAACCTCTAAAGGACAGAGCTACTATTTATAGAGCAGAGTTGGTGGATTACAAGTTGATGTCTGCTACACCTACATTTACGGCTCAGCAAATTTCCCTGGGCTCTGTTTAGAGTCAATGGAGAGCCAAACAGTGGGATTGAGGAGTTTAGATTAAGGTTTAGATATTTTCAAACTGTCTGGGACTCAGAAATCCTAACCTAAAGATTTTAGAGAAACAGCTGAAGCAACCTTAGAGCTGTTAACTCTGAAAATTCATGGGGAATGAATTTCCAGAAGGCTCGAAAAGAAAGCATACAATCTGAACAAAACAAAATCCAAAGTCTGGGAATTACAGGCTAGTCAGCTTAATGTCAGCCTGTGCTGACATTAGTACAGCTGCTGGAACAAATAGTGAAATGTATGATTTGCAGTTGCACAAAACTCAGCACGAGAATTAGTAGAAACAAGTATGTATTTGTCAAATGAAACTTAATATCTTTCTAGGGCAGGACAACACACCCAGGGAGGGGAAGAGAAAGAAGATGACAATTACACAAGCAAGACAAACATGGTCTAGAAGAAAGAGTTGTGAAATTGGCTTGGAAACCATACTTTAAAAAATCTCATTGTTTAGGTGCTATATTGGAAGGATACACTGAGATGTGTTTGTCATGGGTTTGTCTAGGATCCATGAATTACAAATATTTTTGAGTAATGACTGAGCGACGGAGTAGAAAGGAGGGTTACTAAATACAAAGGGTCAGTGAAGCCCGGAATTATTTTAAGCCTGTCAGAAGATGCAACTAGAATGCAAACTGATCTTGTTAAATATGGAGTACACTATATGGAACAAGGGTGAAGTCAAATAATGAAAATGCAAAGTTCTACGGTTAGTCATACAGAATAGGAAAAACTTTCCCTCAAGAGGTTCTCAAAACAAAAATGCCCATGAGGGCTGCGTGGGCCAAGCCAAAACATGTGAACCAGCTGCAGAAATTTCATAGAAAAGCTATGGGAGAATGGTCAAAGGTGTCAAAAACACAGCCCAATAGGAAAAACAGAAAGACATGTTTTCCAATCTAGAAAAGGTTGAGGCGTGTGTGTCAGAGATGATAAGGCTTTTCAAACAGGTGAAACTGCTGCGGATAACGAGGAAATAACCTGTTCTCCTTATCCATCATGGATAGGACAGAAATTCATGGTCTTAAACTGCAGTAAAAGACACTCATACAAGAAGTTAATGATTTGGGTAGTTGATCCTGGCTTACAGCTGAGGGGTGGATTTGATGATGTTTAAAGATTCTTCTTAACTCTGCTTGTCTAATATTCAATGCAATCAATACAAACCCTGAAACTCAGACAGAGATGCACTGTTTCAGACAGCAGCCACAAACTTCTTATCAGCCGGAGTCACAAAACTGATTAAAGCATTCACCTCTCCCCCAGCTCTTATGTGTTAAGACAAATTCAGCAAATCTCTGCTCTGCTACACATCCCTGTCTGCAAAAATAAAAGGCAAAACCCAATAAGCTTTAAACAACTTTTCAATAGCAATGAAGACATTTTCTGTCATTAAATAGCAACAGATAGTAATCAGACAGGAGCATCTCACCTCTTTAGCATGGAACAATAGCATCTGCAGGCAGGGAATCCTTACAACAGTGTGCCATCTATCATCTGTGTTTAAAAACAAGCCACAACCAATCCCTGTCCCAAAGGCTGCATTTAGAAACTGCCAAGCATGTCTGCAGTGACAGAGCACACACTTCCAGGCTTACAAAACCAGGAGCTACTCAGTAGAGAAGCCAAACAGTTATCCTGTCTTCCTTCTCACCTTTGATGGTCCCCAAAGCAATGCTGATTTTGAAGAAGTTGGATGAAACTCTCCTGTTTAATAGAAAGTCTCAAGCACGCATATTCATTCATGCTCAGCTCATGCTCCCTGAATTCATATCAGCTTTCAATGAGTTGTTTTAATTTACAAATGAGTTGGGTAAGGGTCTAGAGTTGAACAGAGGAAGGCTTGGTTCATTCCCAGCAACATACAGCTCCCTCTGGCTCAAAAAATGAAGCCCTGGTAAATCTTGATGAGTCTAGCAATGTAGGATGAGAAATGGAGGAATTCTGGGTTACTTTTGGACTGAATATACCTTGGAAAAGCTACTGTTAAGACTGCATCTAATTGTTTTCTTTTCTTCCCTTCAAGGCAAATTGGCAAAATTTTCCAACACAGAGAACACTGAATATGTCACCCATCACACCCTAGATCATGATATGTCACAGAGTTCAAGGAAATACAGATACAGAGATATCTGTATTTTCATTAATACTAAGTGATATCGATGTACTTATATCAGGCCTCCATCCACAAAGTCACAAAGTTCCACTAATACTTCTAAAGGAGAGAGGAAACTGAGTCATTGCTTTGATTTTTGGTTCGTGACAAAACAAGCAGCCTCACTGCAAGTTGACTAGTTAGCAGCAGCTCTTGCATTGAACTCTGTCCAGTCTATGCCAACCACTACTCATCTCCTGCCAGCAGCACCCGTGGGGGTGTACAAACACTCAGACACAACTGAAACATTCCCTTACAAGTCAACAGGATGAGGTTATTTAAAATAAAAACAGAATGAAGCTTAACTTTCCTTAAGCAAAATGAATGAATTTGCATTTGTTCGCTGTTGCCTGGACAGTTATAGATTCTGACAGCAGACATTTATCTGATGAAATCTCTTGTAGAGACCCTTGTCCTATGAGTCTCAGCACATGCTTTGCCCAAGGCACACTGGTTTATTGCTGCTTTCCACCAGGAGGTTGTGTAAGGCCCTTACTCCTGCTGAATATTGACGGATATGTCCTCTTTGCTGTCCCACACGCCAGAGACCATAGAATCATTAACAGCCCACATTGGAAAGGACCCCAGATCATCAGGTTCAACTAGATGAGATTATATACTACCTTGTCCAATTGCATCATGTAAATCTCCAGCTTTGGGGATTCTACCATGTCCCTGGGGAAGTTGTTCCAGCAATAAATTTTTCTGCCTGAGAAAAAAAATTCTTTCTTCTATCAAGACGAAACTTCTCCCCGTGCAAGTTTTACCCATTGCCTCTTGTCATCTCCACGTGACTTCTCTTTTTATCCACCCTTTAAGTACTGAAATACTGTGATGAAGTCTACCTTAAGCCTTCTCTTCTCCACAGTGAAAAGACCTAAGTCCTTCAGTCTTTCTTAGTAGGGCAGGTTCTTCAGCCCTTTGATCATCTTCATGGCCCTCCTTTAGACCTGCTCCAGTACGTCCACATCCTTTTTGAATTGTAGGGACCAGAACTGGACAGAGTACTCCAGGTGCAGCCTGGCAAGTGCCGAGTAGAGTGGGATGATCACATTTCTACCTCCGTTAGTAATGCTCCTGTGGATGCATGCCAGGATTTAATTTGCTTTCACTACTGCAGCAGCACACTGCTGACTCCTGCTCAACTTGTCTTCTCCACCTTTCTGAAGCTGAGCTGACCCCTGAAAGCAACAGTGACGTACTCAGCTTCACTGCTGGCCTCTGTTTCACTGCTTTCACCCTCAAGCCTCAATGGCTTCCCATGCCTGCAGGCTTCCAGCCGACTCTGGCTGAGTTTTGCTCATTTCTGCCTATCCAGGTCTCCCTTGCGACATGGGGAGAAGACCTATTCACTTTGGCTACAATGTGCAGCTTTGGGAACTGCAATTTAAAAACGACATAAAATTATTCAAGAGCATCCAAAGAAGGGCTATGAAGATGGTGAAGGGTCTAGAGGACAAGGTGTGAGGAGCAGCTGAGGTCCCTTGGTTTGTTCAGCTCAGAGCAGAGGAGGCTGAGGGGAGGCCTCATGGTGGCCTACAGCTCCCTCACAGGGGAGCGGAGGGGCAGGCGTTGATCTCTGCTCTCTGGGGACAGCGACAGGACTCAAGGGAACGGCATGGAGCTGTGTCAGGGGAGGGTCAGGGGTGTTAGGAAAAGATTCTGCCCCAGAGGGCGGTGGGCATGGAACAGGCTCCCCAGGGCAGTGGGCACGGCCCCAAGCTGCTGAAGCTAAGGAAGCATTTGAACTCCGCTCTCAGCCATAGGGTTAGGATTTTGGGTGGTCCTGTGTGGAACCAGGAGTTGGACTCAATGATCCTTGTGGGTCCCTTCCAGCTCAGGATATCCTATGATTCTACAATTCTACACAGAATACCTTGACCATCGTGGCTCGCCCTCCCCATGTACCAGAGGCACTGACAGCACACAGGAACATTTTATTAGTGAGTGCACATCCCCAATAGCATGTACCCCCAGCTGCTAAACACAGCCAAAAGGATCCTTTAAATTTAGGCAGCCTCCATGAGTAGCTACCAGCCAGTCAGACTCAGCTCAACAGACAATCAAAACTAATATTCCTTTGCATATTTTGCCTCTGAAAGACCCCAAGCCACTTTAATAGAGTGGCTCCTACCTTTCCAAAGCATTCCCAGTCAGGAACTGACCCCCCTTACTCAGCGTCACTATGCACTGCCACATTTCGATTTATTGGCCTCTCAAAGTGGTTTATTAATAGTGAGTGTTTCTGCCCTGATTCCCACCCTGACATGTGCATTGAACTCTCACCTCTGTCTGAAGACTCTTTGGGTTTTGTCGTGTATCTTTTCTTTGGTTTATTTCATTTTATTTTTTTTTAATAGAAAATGGATTGCCATAAATTTTGCCCTTTCAAGTGTTTAGTGACAGAATGGAGTTGCCCTCCATCACATCTGTTTATCCTGGTAAGCACATTTATAAAGCGATTTCCCATCCTTGTTATTCTGTCAATGGCATTTCACACTGCAGCTACTTTAATGTAGCATTTTATCACTTGTCCTGGGGGCTGATGACAGCTGCCAGTTCCAGGGCTTCATTCCTGTTTTAATTTTGTTCTTTTTCTTTTATTCTTTTGCCCTCCAACTTTCCCTTTATTTCCAGGCTCTGTGGGCTTGTGGGCAGAAGGAGGAATTTGATGAGCGCAATGACCAACGATGATTTCCTCTCCCATTTAACACAGAGACATTATAATCACATAATGCGAATTTGCGTTACCACGGAAAAGTTAAACTTCAGGGAAGTGTGGCTGCATTTCATTTGGCTATTAGCCTTTTCACTTTTTACTGATAAATTCTCCATTAATGCTACTGGTTTTAAATTTCTCTGCTCCCTTACTGTGCAGAAATTGGATTTTTCATCTGCCAGGGAAGGTACTTTGCATTCTTGCTTACAGTGATCCTCCCTCCTTCTAGAATTACCTCAATCAAACCAGACTAGGCTACAGTTGCGCTCAGACTGTAGAAAAATGGAAATTTTACCTGAGGAATCACACACATGTATAAGACAGTCTTGCAACAGTTCCCTTTTTGTCTCAACACCTACATCTCCACCCAAGAAAAACACCATAAATGTGACAGATGAAGAACTGAATACTCTTTGTTCACTAAAAGAATCAAAACAAATCCTACCAAAGAGATTTTTCATTGTTATAGCAGCAACACTTTGCATTCTTCCATGAAGAGGGCAAGAGGCAAAGTGTCTTAGAAACCAAAGGATTAAACCTTCCATTGGGAGTATTATTGTGTTGTGGCAGTTGTCTCAGACTGAGTTTTTCTTGTGCCTTAATGGCATCTCCTGATTTGCTAAATGGCCCAGCAAAGAGACTTCTGAGTTTCAAGTCGGCATCACCACTGAGAACCTCTGTGAGACTTAGAAAACTATAAAATGTCAGTTCTCTGAAGAGCTGGGACCCCAGCATGCATTCAGTGCTGGTGTAAACGTTCTCCATGCTACGCAAGGGAATGATGCACACCAGGCTGCTCACAGGCGGCACACTGAATCATGTAGTAGCCATTACCGAAGTCAGAATGCACGGGCTTGCAGCCACCAAATCCACAATTCGCTGAAGCCAAATATGAGGGCAGGGCCAGGGGTGCTGCTTCTGTATGAGCATCTCCCTCCTGCACAGTCCATTTGGAAATTATATGCAGGCCTGCCCTGCATTTCTTTGGATATACGTACATTTTTAAGATGGATTAGTGGACAGGCTGGCCTTTTATTTACAGAAGTGAATTCTGTAAATCCTTAAGGCTGAAAGACTTTTGCTTATCACAATAGGAAAAAATGTTTTGTCAGCTCTAGAAATCCTAGCCCAGTTCAAGATACTGTTGCTAGCCTGTAAGGTCAGACCACAGGCCATACTACATCATTCACCAACAACCAAGATATGAATTTCATGCTGAAATGACTCAATCTTTCTGTTGCACACATTTTCACTCAGCTTTCTTAGATTATAAAATAAATTCTTTCTCCTGAACTGATTTGCAATTTACATTAGATTCAATTATTATTTTTTTCATTAGAATTGATTTTTTTTTCCTTATTTTATAGCTGGAATGTACTGTCACATTGGTAAAAAGGCAACTTGCCAAATTATTACTTAGGTAACCATGACATGACTAAATAGAAAGCTTTTCGTTTGTTCAATTAAACATAAGTATCAAAATCAGGACATTGTTTTTCTTTAATTTAATTATTACAGACTGGCAGCTTATAAGTGCATTTACTCATGCAGTCATCAGTCCAGGATTATCAAGACAATACTATGCATCTTCTCTCTAACTACAAATAGGGTAAATCAAACAACGCTGTTACTAAACTGCGATGCCATACTTTTACAAGAAAGCAGAAAATGAAAGGATTAAGATTGGTCGGTGAAAAAACAAATGGCTAAAATGCAAGATCAAATGACAGAAACTTAAGTGACAAAAGGTTCTGACACTATGCCAATGTGAGAAGGTGATCTAAGAGGTGGGGATGAGAGGAACAAGGATGTAGTGCTGTCATTCAAATGAAAAAGAACTAAATCCGCCAAAACAGTGTTTTGTCCAAAGTCTGGCCAATACTTATCTGAAGAAAACCAGAGATATTGGTGATTATAGATGCATGTCAGACCTTTTGAGATAAATAGCACTTCAAGTAAATGAAGAGAAACAGGCCAGACCACACATGAGCTCATGGTTCAGCAGATGTCCAAAATCACATTGGATGAACTATGTCCTAAAAGTGTCTTCTCAGACACTTTCATTATGAGATCTTTAACTCAGGTGGGGATACCTACATCCTGGAAATCTAGAGCTAGGGAAGGGTATCTTGCTCCAGCCAGTAAAAAGTCCTAACAAACAGCAGCATCCAATAGCTGACTTGCTAACACTAACGTCTAATCTCTATTTAGGAACAATCCCTGTTGCAGATTGCAGGTTATAAATAACTGAGCTTTATAAAAAGTCTTGGCTGTTTGAATGATGAATAGAGTAATAAAACATTACACTTCATGGTAAAATGGCTAAAACAGGTCAAAACAACAAAACACATGCAAGGCTGTGATAGCCTGGTCCTTGTAAGGAAAATCACAGCTCACTTATCCCCTGCAATTCTTCAAACAAGTCAATAGCTCAGTGGAAATGAAAAAGAAACTGTAAAACAGTTGATTTAATTCTTTTTCAGATTGTAGAGGCCTGTGATATTGTCACTCCTGAGGTGACTATAGAAGGTAACTACCATGGAGTGAGGTACAAAACAATGTCAAGTGCAAAAGCAGATCAGGGGAAAAAAAGAAAAAAAACACACAAACCCACCAAAAAGTAGGTCAGTTTCCATCATAGCAAAAGGTTAACAGTCAGCTGCCTCTAGGCATCTTGCTGCATGCTATGTTGTTAAATATATTTATTAGTGCTCCAGGAAGGGCAATCAGTGGTGGGAGGAAAAAGAAAAAAGAAAAAAAAAAAGAAAAAGTGAGACCAAAACTCTCAATCTGACATCATTATGGTCCTGCATTCATGTTAACATGAAAGCTCTATTCACATGCAGAAGATTATTTAGGAATGTAACCTCTGGTCAGATCCTTAGCAGCAGGAACCTAAAACAGGGCTATCAGCAAACCCAGAACCACTTGAAAAATCTGATCTGGAGGGTACATAGGTGGAACAGGCATAACAGTAACCAGCTTTCATAATGCCCTAAGGGATGTCAGATGAACAAGAGTGAGTTTAGACAGCTCAGCGTGGACCTTGTGGGACAAGCCAGCTGGATGGCAAAGCCAGATTGCACCCAGAGGGAGTGTGTGGAGCAGCGAGGGGACAGTTGTCTAAAAAGGATGCAATAATGAATAACATAGAGCTGGAACACTCAAGAGGTGGAAGTCAACCACTGAGGGCAATGCTCAGCTTAGAAACAGCCTGTACTTGTGTAGTCATGCTTGCCAAGACTGGAAAGGGCTGTTACGAACATCAGAAAGACCAAAGCACTTTCCATAATATGACAGTGAATGATGTTCAACACTGATGAATGCAAGTGTGAGAGGGAGAAATTAAAGTGGCTTGTACGGCTCACATGACCCTATATTTGGCACACAAGCTCAGCAGACAGACTCGAGCAGCCCGAGGAAAACCACTGCTTAATGCATTGATGCCTTCCAAAACAGCAAACAAGATATTAGGAAGCACAATGAGCCGGGCAATAAATAACACAAGGTTGCCAGACTGGCACGACTTACCAGCTCTAGCCTCACTTAGAAAGAAAGGATTAATTTATCACCATGCTAATGCAATACAGTCAGCAAGTGCCAGCGCCTTTGTTTTAGATGGGAACAATATGGAAGAGGCAGGCAGCACTTCAGTGGCACTCCCGTCCCCAGATCTCTGAGGACAGGGTCCTGCCTCAACTTGTTTGAAGGTCACCAAGCATCAGAGAGCCTGCAGTACAAAGCCACCTGCTCAGCCATCCCCTGCTGCAACACAGTGCCATCCTGACGCCCACAGAGAAAACCCACCTGTGAAACAAAGCCCTGGCTTCCCACAGCTCTTTGCAAGGCTGTTGTGGTGGGTTTTTTGGTGGGATATAACAATGGATGCTCCAGCTCCACAGGCACCGGGAGAAAAAGATTAGCAAGAAGTATTACTAAAACAGTGTTTAGTCCAAACCTCACCATGCCCACACATAGTGCTGCAGAATGAATACCGCTGTTTCAGGGGGGATGAAGGGATGGGGAAAAGAGTGGGATGCCAAGACTGTTCACTCTGGTGAAGTTAGAGGATCACAGAATGGTTGAGGCTGGAAGGAACCTCTGGAGGTCACATGGTCTAGCCCCTCAGCTCAGGTAGCGACACCTAGAGCAGGTTGCTCAGGACCATGTCCAGAAATCATAAATGCGTGCATCTTGTGGGTGATGATATGCTACTGTTTCCTGTTAGGAGGTGATAATGCTACCACGATACTGGTGATAGCATTCTTGTCCCCAGCCTGGTCTAGACCTCCTCTTTGTCGCAGAGCTTCCAGCCCCCAAATCCTTCTGATTCTCAGCTGCTCTCAGCCTGCAATAAGAACCACACTTCCACAAGGTCTCCCTGGCCCCAGCAGCCAGACACATCCTCCACCTGACTGCTTTTCCCCTCATCAAAGCACCAGTGTCCCAAACATGGCTCTGGGAGTACAGCACTCTGACAAAGGGGAACAACATGTCCACCCCATCTTGCAGGGGTGGACTAGAAGAGAAAATGTGGAAAGATGCTCCAAAGTGGCAGCATCTGTTTGAGTGTGGTTGTAAAATATGTTGTTCTTCTGCAAAGCATCCAGGGAAAAGGAAAGCTGTGCACCAGAGAAATTATGTTCATGTTTTTTTTTTTTTTTTTTTTTTTT
>VXAV01006528.1:25166-54837 GCA_013399715.1 Alectura lathami
TTTTTTTTTTTTTTTCTGGAGGTATTTGAAAGTCATTCAAAATGAGAAAACAGCTCACTTGTAGCTTGTAGAAATCAGCACTGAAGCCAGTTGATCTATATCAATTTCCAATAACGGGGGATCTACCCTATAAGCAAATTACTTCACTCACCAAATTCCAAAGCTGTGTTTGGGGGAAGATTAGCTATGTTTAAATACTGATTTATGATAGACCCTCCCGGGTTTTCTTTCGTACAGGAAGACATTTCAGAAGAAGTAATAAGCCTTCTACTGTGGTCCACATAAAACGGAGTTCCTGTAAATCTAAACAGGTGAGTTGTAAAAAGCTGTGACATTCAGCAGTGCCTGGAGTTAAATGGGAAGATTCATGACTAAAAGACGCAGAGTCCTTAATCCTTAGGTGGGGAGACAGGTGACTGGGAGAGAAATGCATGCCTAGTTCCCTGTTAGCATTTAAAGCTCTTTATTTCCTGGCTCAGCAGTTCCACTGTGGCATTTATTTTTAATGCTTTATTTTTGCAATTTGACTTTCTAATGGCAAAACCTGAAGTCACCTTCCTTAACCCTTCACAGTGATATAAATTAGAAAGAACAAGAGAGGAAACAACTGAAGGAACATGGCTTATCCCTGTCTGACTGTGGTAGGAGATGACTCCCTCTTAAGCAATCAGTAGCAACACACAAAGGTACAAAACTTCCATTAATTTCCTCCAGGTACACCCAGGGTGGAGAGACTTAGTCCCACAACTCCCAGCATCCAAACACTGAGGCTCACATTCATAAGCAGGAGCTGAAACTGGGGAGACAAATAAGTCATTCTGGTTACTACTCATTTTCTTCCCTCGTTTTGATTGTTCATCTGCAGTTAACAAGGAGCAAGGAGGAAGGAAAGAAATTCCTTTTGCGACAACTGAGGTCTCCAGAGAGTTCATCCTTAGGGCTGTTTAAAAGGATAAAGCCAAATACAGGGACTGATGCTAATGGAGTAATTTTTGGGCCCCAACTGCTGGCAGCACCTGCTAATCAAATCAGGCCAGTGAGCTGAAATGTGCATGGCAGCATGTTTACAGAGATTGTAAAAGCACAATAAATATGACATCCTACTGAATCAGTGAAGATCTGCAGGCATCCTTCACTTTGTCTCTTTACTGGACTTCCACCTTCCACTTAACTTCACTCCCTTCTGCCTCCACCCCATGCCAAGAAGAACAAGAATAAAGAGGCACCTCTGTTCTCCTCTGAATTTTGGTACGAAAGACACAAAAATTGGAAAACCACAGGGACAGAGACACCCCCAGGAGCATCCGCTGTGTATTTTGGGTGATGCGGAGAGCGCAAGTTATTCTGTGCAAACGCCTGTGGCTGCAGTGATTGGGGACAGTCAATTTTAGCATGTGGCTCTGCACTGAGACCAAGTCACCAAATTAATTTCATGCCTGACAAATTGAAGCTTTCCAAAGGCATGCTGGTTCACCAGAAACTTGGTCAGCATGGAGCATGCAGAAGCTGAAAAGTGTCATAATTCCCCAAAACCTCTGAATTTATGGCCAATCCCTAGAACCAGTCAGGCAAAGAGACTACAGTAACTGCTTTCCTCAAAAACTTGTCTCGTACATTAAGATGAGTTTTTTCTTAAGTAAGAATATAGCAATCTTCTTCCTAAATAGAGTATAAAGGCTCTCAGCAATGCATGAGATTTAAAGTTATTCTTCCTCATCATTGCCAGCTATTTAGGCCTGGGAGAAACGTGGCTGCTGAGAAGGCTGGCAAGAGCAAAACACTGCTGTACTTACGAGGGCTTTGAACATGGACCCCTTTTGTGAGTGCAGCCAGCAGCAAACTATCTTTTGTAAAATCAGCATATGCTAATTGAAGTCTCCAGTGCTCAGCTCTGAGCACCATAGCTATTCCCCCCTACGGACATGTGTCTGTCAGGACATTCATCTTCTAAGAGTGTAACACTTTGTCCACCAGAGCTGACCCTCTGGTAATCTCTACCCCAGGTGTGTTTTATGTGTACAAATATCTTAGCAAGTCTTTTCCTACCTGCCGTCCCTCCTGTAGCCTCATCTTTATATCTCAAGATTTTTCAGAGGGCAAGAAGTTATCTCTCTCTTTGACAGTACAATCTGCTTTGCGCCCTCAGAGAGACGGCTCGCTGTTTAGCTTCTCTTGATAAAGTCTTGATATCACGGGCAAAACTTCAGAGCACAGCAAGCTCCTCCTGCAGGGGAGATCTGCCTTCAGTTACAAATGATGATCAGCATTTTCCTTGAGCTTCATCCAAGCTGGATAGATGAGAGTGTGTTTAGTGAACAAGAGCACGTTCCATCTGCCTAGCAATTCAAATAAGGGGAGAAAAATTAAAAGGCAGATAACGCCAGATCTTGTACTTGGATCTCACATCACAGCACGCTCAGAAGGGAATTCGGAGCAGAAGTACAGAATGGGCAGCATTTTAATCCTGGCACTGAAACTCTTTCCCTGATCTTAGGCAAGGCATTTACATTTCTATGGAGCTCCACTGGCAGCGAAACAATCCATAATGTCTCAGTTTCCCCAGCTGTGAAATGGGGATAGGAGCACGGTAATACATCTGCAGCAGCTTTCATCCCTCATGTGCTGCGTGGGTGGGAACTGACAAGGAAAGATAGGACTCGGTGATTTCTGCTCCAAAAATCACTGGCACAAAAGGCAGAGTTAAAGGTAAGCAAGTGCTTACTGCTGTAGCAGCACTGCCTGCTACAGGTACAAAGAACGAAGGAAGTCTTCATGGAAAGAAGGAAGGCATTCATGGGAATGCTGATTGTGATCCAGAAAGGTCTTTGTAGTCCCAGACAGCTCATTAGAAGATGGTCAGACTAAGGGTGTTAAAACGTACTCGATATGGACTGATCTTTGACCCAAAGCCCTACTGTCTCCCAGCCTTCAACAACAATTCCCCACCCTTAAATCAGAAGTTAATTCAACTCTTTTCTTTGTATCAGCAAGAGGTCACGTTATCCAAAAATGCATTTTTGATGCCACCATAGGCAAATGGATTTTTTAGGGGTTAGTTCCTATTTCCTTCCTAAATAAAACATCCAAACTTTTACTGCATGCCTGACCCTGTCCTGTCTACATCCCACCCACTGCTAGAGAAGATCACGCAGATCTGAATTCTAATGAAAATGTGACCCTGGTTGTAAGTGCTTACACACTCAGCACCAACATTGTCCTCTCCTTGGCTCACAAGGAACAGCTGGATTCCAATCCAAACTGGAAATACGGAGGGGAGGACACCACATCAACCCAGGTGCTTGTATGATTGCTAGATTTCCAGGAAGGGGAGGAATATTTAAAAGCTATTGTGTATTGGTATTTGAGGCTTAACATTTTAGGATAAACCATGTGTTTTTACAAGTTTCATGAGACTACCAACACCCTACCAAGCACTACAAATGTGTGGTTTTTTCTTAGTTTGTTTGTTATTGTGGGATGTTGACACATCCTGGCTTCTCAGACTACTTTTATGCTGTTCATTATTTGCTTCTTTTCTCTGGTTAAGTAATTAATTAAAAACCATGTTAAGATAGCACTGATTCCAATACCTCTACTGGGATCTATTGCTCCAAAAGGAATAGGGCTTAGAAAGAAGTGCTCAGAGAAGTACTCAAAAAGGACACTTTTTTTTTTTGACTAATACAGCAAGTTCAATAGTCACAGGACCATGCTAGTATTCTGTTAAATGTTGATTAATGCACCCAGAACCAGTCAGAGTATGTGGACATATTGTCCATGAGATGTGTACAGAGCAACCCTGCTGATGGGACAGGGACCCACTGTGCACAGGGTCATCCCAGAGATTCCTCTTCCAGGGATGTGCAGACACAGGAACGAACACTGTCCCAAACACCAGCCTTTGCAGACTTCCGCACATCCACCTGATGGAGAAAAGAATGCCAACATCCTAATATCCTTATTATTTACCCAAATAAATGACAAACGTGATGTGAAGGGTGAAGAAAAGCATGAACCCCTGCCTCTAGCTGAGATCACTATTTACCCACATAGGTTACCAGCTGTCAAACCCAGAAGATGCATCTTCTTCCTACTCCTAAAACCAACACAAAACCACAGTGCTATAAATCTTCTTTCATAAAAGAACAAGTAAAAGTATAAAAGAATACCTGAAGAGGATAAGACTGCATAGCGTAGAGGACATAAAATAATAGCCTTTGGTATCAGCCTCTAGAAGCTGACATTCACTCAACATTGTTAACATTGCCTGTGATGTTTACTGTAATTTCGGTGAGAATATGTGTGTGTATTACTGTCAAGGCAGTATCAGGCATCTCTTGGCAAACAGAAGGGAACTGAACTGGTCTCACTGTGAAATGAGTAGTTCAGTCACCTCACAATGATCCCTTTCCGTTGTAATCTCTGTCGGTCTTGCTTTTACACTTGGTTCTTCCTTGTCTCTCCCAAGATGCATGCGTAGGGCTGACTCCCTCTCCAACGAGAGTGGACTGGATGGGAGGCTTCAGGACATTTGTCATGTGAGCCTTTTCTCCTCAGGACATAAAGTTAGACTAAAAATAATAATAATTAAAAAAAAAAAATTGAATTTTCATCAATCTGAATGGAAAGGGCAATAGTAGGTTAGAAAGTGTGTATCACCCTTCACTTCCATAATGCTTCTTTTCCCTTTTCTGAGTCTCATGGATACTAGTAAAGCCCCACAGCTACCATCATGACATGAGGAAAAAGCCTTCTTACTGCAGCATTAGGTGATCTGAAGCAATCAATCACAGAATCATAGAATGGCCTCGGTTGACAAGGACCTTAAAGATCATCTAGTTTCAACCACCCTGCTGTGGACAGGGCTGCCAACCACGAGACCAGGCTGCCCAGGGCCCCATCCAACCTGGCTTTGAATGCCTCCAGGGATGGGGCATCCACAACTTCTTTGGGCAATGAGCTGCTGCTGCTGGAAAAAAAAAACTGATTTCCTGGCCTAAAACAAATCAAAAAGAAAGCAGGAGGGCAAGAAGTCAAATCTGCAGTAATGCTTTTGAGGGTTCTGCTAGGGGATCTTGGCTTCTTGATGGACTATTGATCTGCATTGTTATTAATTAGGACCAGAGAGTGGAGAGCTCTAACCTAATAGGTGAGAGTGGTAATTCCTCTTTGCGGCAACAAATCACATCTACAAAAATAGTTATATCGATGAGGCATATAATGTTTGTACTGTCTGTGCTACCAGAAATAGAAGGAAGGTATTACCTTTATTGAGACAGTAATCATCTGGCAACAAAAAAAAACGGGCAAAAGTGCAGTAAGAGGAGGAAAGTAACACATCTTTTTAACAAAGGAAATACTAACACTTCAGTGAAAGAATTTACAGAAGCTAAACTCTATTTCACCAGAGATCTCGCTCCAGCTCTCTACCTTATCAATGTACACTGACAGCCAATACACGAGCCTTTAACTCAGCTCAGTTTCTGAGGACATATATGCAGATATGTCTGCCAAAAATTCAAATTATTAGCAAATAATGTGTATGTTAGCACTATTTTCTCCTTCTGCAGAGGCAATACTTCACTTGAAGGAGGTACTAATGTCTATCACTGTTCAGCAAAGCTCTTAAGACATACTTAAGTGATTTGCTGAATCAGGGCTTTCATTGCTAGCTCCTTTATGCAAACTCACTGGAAGGAGGAGTGCAAAATGAGCAGGATATAGGGTGGGGCTCTCTTTGATGCTAATGGTCCTTGGATAAGACACTGGGAATCTAAGAGAAGGAAAATTATCTCCAGTATAGAGTGGAAACCTCTCCAATTTATTTAAAAGTGCTTCTCCACACACATACCATCATAAGGTTACACCTGACACACAAGAAATATCCAGGGCTAAAAATAAACGTTACTAACTCCTCTCTGCCTTGCAAAGCAAGATGCTAGGTCATACATGTATCACTGATGAAATGCTGATTGCAAAAATATACAAGCTTTAACCATTTCCACGAAGAGATGAAGAAATAGTTTGAGCCAGCCATTAAGAAAAGTTTGTACATTTGCAATTAGCCTTAGCAAAAATGATGTCTGAGCAGAAACGCTATGATGCAAGAATTTTCACTTTATATAACTGTCAGTATTTCATTCCATATTTCTTGCCTCTGTGTCTGGATGTAATGGGTTTATCGGCCAGATGGATATATAACTTACAACTGTAGTATTCAGAAAATAATGGAAATGGAACGAGGAGCTAAAGCGAAACTTCTCTGCAAGTACATGTGACTTCCAGATGTTTGCCTTTTCAGCACGCAACTGTTGCCTGTGACATCCTCCAGGTTGTTTCGGAGTGTTCTGTACTCCAGGAAAGGATACAGGCTGCTCAGATATTGGATACAGACTGGTTGAACACCACAAGGCTAGTAGAACTGACTGGCTATACAGGCATTGCACTGCACTTTGCTTGGATCCCCTCTGGATCCTATGTGATGACCTGAAACATAATCTTATTTAACGTGTGTTTCATTTGTGCAAGACGGCAGCTATCATGTGAGACGTGTCAGAGCTTGTTGGAACAAGTTTCTTCTAGCATGATGGTGAAGCTCCTCTAGCATGATGATATTCTGGGCTCTAGGACATGATGAAAAAGTAGATGGCACTTTTAGGCAGTATTGGGAACTGTTCTGGATGGAACAAAAAGTAAAAAGAAAAAGAAAACAACCCAAACCCAACCAAAACGTAGTATGTGATCCTACTGGCTTGCTGGAGAAAATCAAGACGCAGATTTTCATTCAGTGGTTGGCTCTGGAAGGCTGTGTTTGCAATGGCAAATAGTGCAGACCAGAAAGAGCAGATATAGAGAGTAAAACAGCTGGTAGTAAAGACCCAGTACCCAAAGTATCCACAAAGTTTTACTTCAGGCTAGCTCCAGTCTGCTCCTATGGACTGAATGCTGATTATTGGTGAGGGTCCCGGAAGCCAAACCCTGGAGTAGATATTTTAAAGGAGTTTCATCTAAGAGGAACTTCGTTTGTGAGCTCTGAGTGCTCTGTGACATGAACTAAAATATAGGATTGAGGACAACTGTGCAATTCCCACCAAAAGTGCAGTTCTCAATCAAACCAAAATGTTTGAACAGACATATCCTAAGTTAACTCGCCCCACAAAGAAGCTCGCGTGTGAGCTAGCACACATTCAGCGTGGGTATTTGACAGAGCATCATCTAGAGTGAAACAGAGTGTGTTAAGCTGACACAGAAAATACCAAAACATTGCTGGCCCGTTCAAGGCAGAGCCATTGAAACTCCATTTAATACAATCTTTCATTTCTAACTAGCATGAGTGTGGCAGTTTGGAGGCACAGTCCACACACCAAGGATTGTCTATAAAGAATTTTGATGTGAAGGCAAGTAATTTAGAGGAATGCATAAACAAAGTCACAAGAGAAAAGGCAGGGGGTACAACAAGCAAATTAATATGCTAAGAACATGTCTTCTGTGTGAGACTGCTGGGAAAGTGAGTTTTTTGCTCGCAACACTTGCTAAAGCTACTCCACATTTTTCAAAAGAGACCAGCTACTATTTCCACATCTCTCAGTTTGCCCTCAGGCTTGCAGTTTCCCACAGAATTTACCCTTAATTCTCCCTATTTCTCCTCTTTCCTAAATGTCAGTGAAGAGTAAAGAAAATTGTTGTGATCAAATCATCAAATCAATAGAGCTGCAGCTGTACAAAGAAATGGAACATGCCTATTCTCAGCCACTGAAACAGCAGGTATGCACTTCTCTGCATCCACATGGCTATGCCCTCCTACCCTCTGAACAGGGTGGCTACACCAAAACTGCTTTTGGAGAACACGTTAACTTTCCAGCTGTGTCAGTATTTGGGTAAGGACTGGCAAAAAGCACGCTAGGATACACTTACGAGTGTCATGAGTCAGTCCTAACATCTGCAAGTGTTCCTTAGTACTACTTAATTTACTAGTGTAAAATTATCTAGAAATACAGAAATCTTTTCATCAGAGCTTGTAAACTTTGAACTGGATCCATAGGAGTTTAATACATTCCATTTGTTCAGCTTTGGTACAACACCAAGTCTGCTGCTGTAGCAGAAAGGAATTAACAAATGGGGAAGAACTGAGAAAAGAGCACTGAAGTGATTGAAAAGCAAGGAAAGCTGACTTGTGAAGAGTAGGATAACTGTTAGCACTCAAGGAATTTAAACGCCAAAGGGGAAGAAGAATTATTTGCAGGGTCCGATAGAGTTTTACTAGGTGTTAAGAGCTGAGAATGAGTAAGAGATCTTTAGCAAGAACAGAGGGAAGCATTTCATCAACACTGAAGTCTGCTGGACTGTGAAATAGTCTCCCAAAATAAATGGTGGCAGTCCTACAGCTCGGGTCATTTTAAATTAGACTGGCCAAAATACTTGAGCGGATTCTTTAGGGAACAACTCAATATCAAGTCCCACGGATGGCCATATCAACCTCACAGGCAGCTCTGATGGTCATGATAATTAGGCTCCAAAATGCTGCTAGGAAAAGAGAGCATTTGAACGCTGTTTGACACTCACACAGCAGCTGATCTTTCACGTACAGTGCTTGTCATGATATCATATTATTTATACATTGCTTTGAGTTGAAAAGTCTATGTGAAGAGGCAAGCAAAGCCTTCATAAGTCAACCCCCTGGACTATCGAAGCTGATGAAAAATAGAAAATAGCTTGCATTAAACCTTCTAAACTGCTAGCATCACTGAGAGATTTTACTGAAAATTTCCCTCAACAAGAAATTATACAGAGTAATGAGTGAACAAGGAACATGTTTGAACTAACAAACACACTCTGGAAGACTCTGTGGAGCTTTTTTTTTGTTTTATTTTTATTGTATTTCACCTTTTGTCTGGTTTCAAATGCTTGAGTGATAGGAATGGAAGCTTGCATCTATCACTGCTCTTCAAAACAGATAGGAAATGAACATCAACATTTCTCAACACCAATCCAGGGGGAATACAGGCTTTCGTAAAATAAAAGCATCTTACATCTGTTGCCACAGCTGATGGTCTCCCATCTGCAATATCCACCTAGTATCCATTCAACAAGTGACAATTTACCATCTAACTATGTTTCAGCTAGATTCATATTCATTTGGTATGAATGACTGACCTCCTAATTAATAACTGATTTGTTAAGTAATGTGATTGGTTCTGGTAATGTTAGTCTTGGTAGTAAAAAAAAAAAAAAATGGGCAGCTGCCTATGTACACAGACTGAACTGTTATTGCTGCTGCTGTTCCTGTGGGGATGGAGAGAACCACAGAGTCATCAAATATCCTGAGTTGGAAGGGACATGCAAGGATCATTGAGTCCAACCCCTGGTTCCACATAGGACCATCCAAAATCCAAACCCTGTGTCTGAGAGCGGTGTCCAAACGCTCCTTGAGTTCCAGCAGCTTGGGGCCATGACCACTGCCCTGGGGAGCCTGTTCCATGCCCACCACCCCCTGGGGCAGAACCTTTTCCTAACACCGCCCTGACCCTCCCCTGACACAGCTCCATGCCGTTCCCTCGGGTCCTGTCGCTGTCCCCAGAGAGCAGAGCTCAGCGCCTGCCCCTCCGCTCCCCTGTGAGGGAGCTGTAGGCCGCTGTGAGGCCTCCCCTCAGCCTCCCCTGCTCTGGGCTGAACACACCAAGGGCCCTCAGCTGCTCCTCATACATCTTGCCCTCTAGATCCTTCACAATCTTCGTAGCCCTCCTTTGAATGCCCTCTAACAGTTCCATGCCCTTCTTACATTGTGGCCCCAAACCTGTACCCAGTGCTCCAGGCTGAGGCCGCACCATGCAGAGCAGGACAATCCCTTCCCTTGCCTGGCTGGCAGCGCTGGGCCTGATGCTCCCCAGGGTACAGTTGGCCCTTTTGGCTGCCAGGGCACGCTACTGGCTCAGATTCAATTTGCAACCCCCATATCCCTTTCTGTGGGACCGCTCTCCAGCCACTCACCCCCCAGCCTGCAAATACATGTGGGGGTGTCCCATCCCAGCTGCAGAATCTGGTACTCTAATGGAAGGATCTGGAAGGATCACCAGAGTGAATTTCTTCTGAATCAACATGGCATTCAGCACCTTTTTTTTTTTTTTTTCTGTAGACCTTTCCAGTCACCAGGTTAAATTTCTTATTCAAGTTTTAGGTTCTCCAATTTCTCACTTTAGCACAGGTGCCAATGAAAGGCACAGAGGGCTAAATTATGTATATTTGCTCTGGCAGCACTGGTGCCAGCACTGAGCACTGACAATGCACATTACAGTTCAGCTCATGTATTTCTGATGGCACATTTTACAGTGCTATATATAAAGTTGTGATGGTATCTATTATTCACTGCCAATACAGTTCAAGTTAAAATAGATTTTATATAACAGTTCAAAGCAATATTTTAAGAAATAACACTTGTGTCAAGGCTACTGTGTCCTACCAGATTTTGACATTTTCATGCAATAAAGATCTTTATCCAAAATGTAAGGTTTTGGCAAGACATCTCCCTTGCAGACTTCTCTATTTTTAATCTGCGAGCAATAGCTAAAGAAGTACATTTGAATAAAACGAACAGCCAGCTGAACTTCTGACATGGCTATTATATTTCTAGGTGGAAACTGTGAACTCTGAAAAGTGCCTCAAGAGATGTTCATAACAGAGAACAATGTCCCATTAACCTGAACCTCTGAAGACATTCTGGAGATGTGGAAATCACACAACTGGGAAAGAGCCATTGGAACATTAAGAAGATGACTGCTATGGACACGATTTGATATCTGTTCTTCAGAACTCAGGATGGGAAGGGAATTTATCTCCTCATTCCTTTAACAATGAAAATAAGGTGTTACATCTGTTCTTGCTAAAAGGACAAATTGAATGCCTCCATAAGAAAAGGCCCAGCACTGGTACCAGCACCATAATATTCTCCAAAGTTACATGCTAATCAGAGCATTCCAGAAGGCACAATACCCTTGCAATGCTCTGTGACCTATTCTGCACAAATTAAGTCCTACATGTTTCTGGTGCTAGATACTCAGAAAAGTAAAAATCCTGGTAAGACCAATCTACTTGCATAAAACAAGTATGCTTTGCACTGCTCTGTTCTTCATTCTGGTCCCCAAAGAGCACAGAAGAACAAATACTATACATCAGTTTGGTGATAAATTTAGTTTATTAGTTGGGTTTGACAGTTAAGAATAATGTTTCCTTTAAGCCTTCTTGGTTAGTTACTGGTTTTGAAAACAAACAAGTAAAACAAAAGTTGTAAGGATGACTTGACAGTGAGTCCCTTCTAAGTATGCCTACAACTTCTAATGAAATCAGGGAAGTTTTAATGTGCAAGAAGAATCCTTTCACAAGAAATATGTTCATATGGGTCAACAAACAGAAAAACAAAACCCAGTGAAAATGATTTAAACGCACCATCTGCTTATTTAAATACAGCTGGAGAGAGGTATGATGCAGTCCAAAAACCCATTTTATTTTCATTATATTTCTTTCAAAAGAGATGTTAAATAAAATACTATTGGGCCTAAATGCTTTCTTCCTGGGGAGAAATGTTTTAGCTGCATTTGAAGTAATATATGCGGAATGCAATCCTGCTTACTGGATAAACATGGATCTCAGATACCAAATCAAAATGGATGCAGCTATCATGGAGATGGGGAAAAACAACAGGTAGAAGCAAAGTGCACACATACTCAGGAAGCAGAAATCTGAACCTCAGTAACTGCAGTAGTTGAATAAGTTATTCAAAGGGAAATTAAGAAGAAAAGTAAATAGAAAGCTAAATTTAATAGATACACAACGTATAAAATACATGAGTACTGCATTTAAGCAGAAGTTGTGTAGTGCTGAGACTGTACTCACTTAAACTCCTTGGCTTTCTCCTCAGCTTCCAACACAACCAGCTTTCCTCCAGTCTCCTGAGCTATTGGAAAGCAACTCTTAGGATGCACAGAGGTGTACAAAACAGATAGGAGACTGCAGAACACATCCTGAGTACTCATAGAATCACAGAATCACGGAACTGTAGGAGTTGGAAGGGACCTCAGGAGATCATCTAGACCAACCCCCCTGCAGAATCAGGTTCCCTACAGCAGATCGCACAGGAAGGTGTCCAGGTGGGTCTTGAATACCTCCAGAGAAGGAGACTCCACAACCTCTCTGGGCAGCCTATTCCAGTGCTCCGATACCCTCACAGTAAAGAAGTTTTTCCTTAGATTTGTATGGAACCTCCTGTGCTCCAGTTTTTGCCCACTGCCGCTCGTTCTGTCGCTGGGCACCACTGAAAAGAGATCGGCCTTGTCCATTCAACTCCCACATTTCAGATATTTATATACATTGATGAGATCCCTTCTTAGTCTCCTCTTCTCCAGGCTGAAGAGCACCAATTCTTTCAGCCTTTCCTCGTACAGGAGATGTTCCAGACCCCTAATCGTCTTTGTGGCCCTGCGCTGGACTCTCTCCAGAAGATTCCTGTCTCTCTTGTACTCAGGAGCCCAGAACTGAGCACTGGATTCCAGATGCGGCCTCACCAGGGCAGAGCAGAGGGGGAGGATCACCTCCCTTGACCTGCTGGCCACGCTCTTTTTAATGCACCCTAGGATCCCCTTGGCCTTCTTGGCCACAGGGGCACACTGCCAGCTCATGTCCAACCTGTTGTCCACCAGGACACCCAGGTCCCTCTCCTCAGAGCTCCTTTCCAGCACGTCCAGCCCCCAGCCTGTCCTGGTGCATGTGGCTGTTCCTCCCCAGGCGCAGGACTCTACACTTGCCCTTGTTGAACCTCATCAGGTTCCTCTCTGCCCAGCTCTCCAGCCTGTCCAGGTCTCGCTGAATGGCAGCACAGACATTCCGGGGAATGTCAGCCACTCCTCCCAGCTTTGTACCATCAGTGAACTTGCTGAGGGTGGACTCTACCCCTACATCCAGGTCATTGATGAAGATGTTGAACAAGACTGGACCCAGCACCGACCCCTGAGGAACACCGCTAGTCACAGGCCTCCAGCTGGATTCCATGCCACCAATGGCAACCCTCTGGGCTCTGCCAGTGAGCCACTTCTCAATCCACCTCACCGTGCACTCATCTATCCCATACCTTGTAAGCTTTTCTACAAGAATGTTATGAGAGACAGCATCAAAAGCCTTGCTGATGTCAAGGTAGACAATATCCACTGCTCTCCCCTCATCTAACCAGCTGGTGACATCTTCGTAGAAGGCTATCAGATTGGTCAAGCATGATTTCCCCCTAGTGAACCCACGCTGACTACTCCTGATAACCTTCTTCTCTTCCAATCGCTTGAAGACACTCCAGAATGTTCATGTGGTCCAGTGTGGCATCATGCAAAAATACCATGTTGTGGCACAAACACAGAATTTAACCATCAAAATAAGGAGACATGACTACATCTCTTGATTTTCCAAAGATGGTGTGCTTGAGGCTGGCTTAGGGTTTGTCATTCAACACTGCCTAATGAGCAAATACTAAATGTTATGTCTTTCTCTTGTTTTGGTTTGTTTTTCTGGGAGGCAAGGGAACAGCATAAAGACGGAAAGAGAAAGGCAGTGACTATATTTTAGAGAAAACAATCACAGTAATATCCTTTTTATCTGTAGCATCATTGCAGAAATTCCACTGCATCCACTCTTCTTGAACATCAGCATAGGATCATCACAAAACATGCACATTCTTGCAACGAAGTTCCCTGGAGTTTTTTCTGGTGGATGCAAAGAGACTACCCAGGTATGGAAAGACAGTTCACACCCAGGGATACTCAGCATGAGAATATTTCGCAATCTCATCCCTAGCAATGCACACAAGTGCACAAAGTTCAATTATCTCTATTCAACAAACCATAACAGAGATTAGACATACGCTAGGCTAGATCCACTCCTTTAAAACCACCAACATCTCCTACTTACAGCACTGACTCATACGTAGCTATCACTGTGTGCAAACAGAGGTCAAACCCTCAAAGCACCAGTCTACAGCAGGAACATTTGTCCCCTTTTACCACTCTTAACTCAATCACAATTCCTGCTACACTGCAACCAAAATCCATTCTGATAAAATTAGCTCAATCCCATTAAAGGACAAAGTATAGTCCTTAATTAAATGCTCTGATTTATTCTGAAGCCCTCTTTTTTTTTTTTTTTTGGTTCAGCTTGAGTTTAGGCCTGTAAAGCATACAAATTAGAAAGATTTAAAATGTTCTAGGTTTTACTAATTTATTACTTAAATTTGAGTAACAAGAGTTTCCTAAAGCATAAAAGAGAAGTATAAAAAGAAAAATGTGGGATGTTTAACTCATTCAGACCTCTTTCTGTTCCTTTTACCATACTATATTTATAGCACCTCTAAGGAAAAAAGTGAACATAAATAGTATGTCTTCTTTCAACTATGTTAAGAAGATCCAAATACTTTGATAAAGCAACAATTCTTGAAAATCTTAAGAAGCTATTTAATCTACCTATTATTCTCTCTGATGGTAAAGATGAATCATTTCTGTCTGTCACAAATTTGAGTTTCAAGTTTGCACACACCAAGAAAGTTGTTTAGCTGCAGAACCAAGTTCAATTAAACTAGCTCACTACAGACCATTATGGAAGAAGAAAACACTAGCCAACAAAAATTATTTACTTCTTGCCATTTTCATTACAGGTCATACAGATTTTTAATTCTTCCTTTTGCCAATCATTTTTAGAAATGCCTGATAATTTCTCCTATATTCTAGTGATGATGTACAGGCAGCCGCATAAATAGGCTTTACTTTAGTAATGTTGAGCAATGCAAACCACAGGGAATCTTGCACTTCCAGCTCACAAGCCAATGAAGGAAGAAGGTTACTGACCTCAATCTGTTGAATGGCTTCTTCCCGATGACGGATAGCCTCCAGATCCTCCTCTGTGATTTCTGAGAGCAAGGCTTGATCCTGATTCTGGTTTTGCCACATGCCATCTCCTCCGTTAAAGATCTTCTCATCATCAGCTAGGTCAGAGAAGGGAGTCCTAGGGCTCTGCTCAGATAGGAGAATGGAAAGAAAGCAAAGGAAGGGTAACTATTTTTTAGTTATAAACATACTGCCTTCTTACAGGAAAATAAAATAGTAATATAATAGGTTACATAAACCATGGTGAAAAGGCGAAGAGAGTAACAGGAAGTTACATGAGGGGACACATATCATGTCTTGAGGGAAGCCAGATCTCCTCAGCTACAGTAGAGCCCCAGCAAACAGCTTCTGTTTCCTGACAGTTCTCACAGAACAAAACATTTATATGCAACTGAAAAATCACACATTTACCAGTTGATTTTACTGCAAATTCTTCCCGAATGAGAAACTTTATTAGACAAATGTAAGACCTATGTATTTGCCTTGAAGATTTTGCAATCCAGATTACAACACAAAATAAACAAAGAATGGCATCTCATTTATTTATGAGAAACTATTAATACAGCTCAAAAAAGGGAAGACCATTATAATAATGTGACTGCATCGTCATCAGCTTAAGAACCTCACAGCTTCATGGGGTTTCCTCTGTAGAGCCGACTTGCTTTTGCCTACACATCAGACACTGATTTCTAGCTAGCTAGATGCTCATATTGCCTTTGGAAGCTGTGCTTGTATTCAGATCCATATTCAAAGAGCCTGTTCAAGACTCAGACACATCTACATGGCAGGTAGGGGCAGATGTTTAGCAAGGTCTTCTCCCAGCCTTTAGCTCCTGTGCCTATAGAGATGGTTCAGTCTAGACTGGACCCAGACAATGAGCCAACACAAGGTTGGTATGGACATTCAGGGGGTCCTAAACTAACAGGCCTTGTAGAAGACTCCAGTCCTACAGCTGCACGAGTATTTCACTTCAGAAAACGCACACTGTCCTTTAAACTGACCTTGATCTGAGCTCTGACTCCTAATCAAAAGTTACAATAAAAAAGCAATCCAACTGCTTCCAACGCTCTGAAGCTGAAAGAAGAAATAGCAGTTGCTACAGCACACTCTTGACCTGAATAGCCCCTGAAAACTACAGGAAAAAACAAGCCCAACAATTCAGGAGGATGCTTAGCTCTCTGAATCTGGACTCATCTGAAGCACAAACACTGGGGCTCTTCAAGAGGTGTGTTTTGAGAAATAAAAGCCTTTGCTCTCTTGCTGCGGCTAAGTTCTCAAAGTTGTTAAATGCCCTGAATTCCCCAAAAGACAACAGGAAGAAAGCTCAGCATGTAGCTTGTTGAAGAAGCACAGAAGGACTGGAAAACTAGAAGACTGGAGTGACGTTGCAGTGGAAACAATGTCAAATCATCCAGGCAAGAATGAGAAACCTAACCAAGTATGCATGAGGGAGGCAAGTGACTAAGGAAAAAATAAAAAAAATAAAAAAAGCCACTTCTAAAGGGTTTTACTTCTTGCTGCTTTGCTAAGAGATCTGCCTTGGAGGAACTGTGAAGGAGGCATAGAGAAATTCGGTAGCATTTAGCTATTACAGTCACATTTAGACTTACAAGCTGCCTAGAATTTGAAGAGTATCAGGCACCTGGAAACACCTATTTAACTGCTTAAGTCTTTAACTCTTCAAAAAGCATATAATTTCTTCATTTGGAAACTGAAGAACCTTTGCAGTTCTTTAGAAAAACAATATAGACTAATCTATACGTAGACTAATCTATATATAATCTATATAATCTATAATCTAACATAATATAGTCTAAATAAAGACTTTGCCTAACAAAAGTGATTCATTATTATCACCATCACCTAGCTGCATACAAAGAAAATCAAACAATGTGATGAAGGAAGTGGGGTAATGGAAGAGGTAGAGGCACAAAATAAAAATGATAGTATATAGTCAAGTGTATTTCAAGCATATAAACAGAAGATAAAAACCTTTGACATGAACATCTTACTTTGTTTCACCTTCTGCTTCCCTGGGATCTGTTATCTATACTGAAAGGGTGTGTTACAGGAAGAAAATCATTCTTTAAAATTAGGTTAAAAATTCATTTACACTTTAAAAGACATATTTAAATAGGATTAAGATACTCTGGGGGTGTTTTATTCACCAATTATTATGTGCTTTGGACATTAACTTATCTGGTTGAGTGTTTCACTGCCAAAAGCATGTATTAATGCACTCAAGAAAAGAAGAAAGAAAAAAAAAAACACACCATGGGATATTCTAAAGCTTCATTTACTCAGGCTGAAGGAGTTGGGGCTGTTCAGCCTGGAGAAGAGAAGGCTCTGGGGGGACCTGATAGCGGCCTTCCAGTACCTGAAGGGGGCCTACAGGAGAGCTGGGGAGGGACTCTTCAGAAGGGCATGTAGAGACAGGACGAGGGGTAATGGCCACAAACTGGAAGAGGGGAGATTCAGGCTAGACATTAGGAAGAAATTCTTTCCTGTGAGGGTGGTGAGACACTGGAACAGGTTGCCCAGACAGGCTGTGGATGCCCCGTCCCTGGAAGTGCTCAAGGCCAGGCTGGATGGGGGTCTGAGCAACCTGGTCTGGTGGGAGGTGTCCCTGCCCATGGCAGTGGGGTTGGAACTAGATGATCTTTAAGGTCCCTTCCAAACCAAACCATTCTATGATTCTATGATTTATAGGGACAGAGGTGTCTTCACATCTTCACCTAGGATATGTGGAGGCAGTTACACTGCACAAGGCCCCGTAGGCTGGAAGGGCTCATGTGCCTGACTTCTGCAGATCCAGGAAAATCTTGTACTATGGTCACAACGAGGATGCTCTGCCATGGATTTAAACGCACATTAATTGATGCCTTAGACCATGATTTCTCCCACAGATACACATATCAGTGGAAGATATCATATTTACTAATTATCTAATGTTTCCAATTCTGTTCTGATGTGGGAGCACGAGATTAATAGGAGATTAAAGAACACAGTAACCAGTTTTCCAAATGATATTAGTCCATGCAATACTACGGTTGTATCACAAAGATGCTTGGCCTTGTCTTTTGTCAACTTTTCTGTCACCCTCCCTTGTTGGTCCTGCTATCTGTCAACTAGGCCCACAAATAATACAGACAGAGCAATATAAGTGGTGCTGCTCAGCCATCTCTTACAAAAGCAGGCTATTTATGTGTTTAAATGGATAATGGTCTAGACACAGATGTTTTTCTCCAAACAAAGTAGTGGCTTAAGTTAATTTCAGAGCTGCTGAAGGCAATTATGTGATTTTGTACCCTTAATATATTTCGAGAAAACCCAACCACAACTGCTGAATGAATTAGCAAATTGTGAAACAACGAGAAGCAGAGGGGTCTGAAATGCCCTTCCAGACACAAAAAACAGCTTCATAGTAACTTTAAATACAGTCATCACGACCTGCTAGTGGGATATGTACTGTGGCTGGCTGTGCTGACAAACTAAAAGTGATTTTGTGGTTGCTGATGGTACGGTGCCACTCATTTCAGTGATAAAGTGAACAAATCGCAAATTTGAAAGTGTGAAGAAATCTAACGGTTTTTAATACTTCTGACTGAAAACTGCATAACTGGGTTTTATCAGTTGTTCTCCTTCCCTTTTGAGATTTTCTGTGTCTGACAAAATATGTTATTTATAGCAAGCAGAGATATGATGGAGGGTACTCACTGAGCCTCCACAGATAAAGTTCCTTTTGACAATGCACTGCAAGGGGCCATAACACTCCATACAGGCATTTCCACATTAAATTTGATTCAGTGCCAAATTTTATGCCCTGTGAATCTCTGTGTAATTTTCTGTAGGATTTCCTTTCATAAATTGTTAATTGGATGTGTTTGAAGTTGCTCTTTTGTTGAAATTTGCCTGTGGCAGATATCTGTTAGGATGGATCTATAAACCAAACTCTGCCTGTAAAAAAAAATGATAGGATAGAAAAAGTTGAGTTTATCTGATATGGTCAGTAGTTCTTTTAAAACTAAATTCCTAGGACTGCGTGTCATACTTGCTGTTATTCATCATATCTGAAAAATAATGCCACAGCACAACATATTTTCTGTCGGATAAAATCTTTTCACTGGGATAAAATCGTTGCTGCTTACAACCACATTTTTTTATCAGATTTATTCTACAAATGGGGAGATGCTATATGCAGCTGCTGATAAGAGGAAAGGAAAAAGGAAAAAAAAAAAAAAAGTTTTATCTAGAGGGAGACAACTTCTGCTAGTATCTGTATTTTAGCAGCTGTCAAATCTTTTCATCAGAAGCTGCACATATGAGACCTCTCCAAAGATGACCCCCTCCCAGCCCTGTATCTACTCCACTCCCCATTTATATATAAGAAGAGACAAAAGAGGGGCAGCAACACGCACGATTTGCACACAGCAATATCAAGAGTGTTAAAACCTTTCTCACACAGAACCACCAAGGAAGGGACAGAAACGACCTCTCTTCTAGTTCCCACAGACTCTTTATTCCACCTAAAGAGACCTGGACAGGCTGGAGCAGTGGGCCCAGGCTAACCTCATGAGCTTCAACAAAGTGAAATGCAAGGTCTGGTACCTGGGTCATGGCAACCCCCGCTATCAGTACAAGCTGGGGGATGCAAGGATTGAGCAGAGCCCTGCCAAAAGGGACTTGGGGGTACTGGTGGGTGACAAGCTGGACATGAGCCAGCAGTGTGCCCTCATAGCCCACAAAGTCAGCCACATCCTGGGCTGCATCCAAAGAAGCATGGCCAGCAGGGCAAGGGAGGTGAGCCTGCCCCTCTGCTCTGTGCTGGTGAGACCCCACCTGGAGTGCTGCGTCCAGATGGGGAGTCCTCAGTACAGGAGGGACATCTGTTGGAGCGCACCCGGAGGAGGGCCACAAAAATGACCCAAGGGATGGAGCACCTCCCCTGTGAGGACAGGCTGAGAGAGCTGGGGCTGTTCAGTCTGGAGAAGAGAAGGCTCTGGGGAGACCTGATAGCAGCCTTTCAAAATCTGAAGGGGGGCTACAAGAAAGAAGGGGACAGACTCTTCAGCAGGGTCTGTTGTGATAGGACATGGGGAAATGGTTTTAAACTGAGAGAGGGGAGATTTAGATTAGATATAAGAAAAAAGTTTTTTATAATAAGGGTGATGAAGCACTGGCACAGGTTGCCCAGAGAGGTGGTGGATGCCCCATCCCTGGAGACCTTCAAGGTCAGGCTGGACAGGGCTCTGAGCAACCTGATCCAGCTGTAGCTGTCCCTGTTCACTGCAGGGGAGATGAACTAGATGACTTTTAAAGGTCCCTTCCAACTCAGACTCTATGATTCTATGATTCTATGAACTTCATCTAATATAATGTCACCAAATTTGCATGGTTCATCTTCAGAGAATTAGAGAATCTCCTGCAGGTGTATGCTGGTAACAGTTCAGTCCTTTTTATTGTCTAACCTTAATGACGAAATTGCTGATTGCTCATTGCAGGCTATTCCCTTACCAGAATTCAAAATAATCAAGCAAACAAAGCATTTGGACAGACACTAAAGATAATCACAGGGCTGCAAGACACTCACAACTGAAAGCTGTCTCGTTTATTCTAGATAATCCTGCAAGGTCTTGCAGTTGGTCTGGCAGCTGGCTCTGCTACACGGAGCCATTTCTCTCAGTTTAAACCACCCCAGAACAGAACATAACCTTCCCTTGATATGCACAGCATAGCTCACAAATTCCCTGGAAACCTCTCCATTTATACGAGCACAGGTAAAAGAAGTCTCATTCACATAAGCTAATTTTGTACTACATACTGCGGGTTGTTCCAAGGAAACCTTTTGCGGTCAAGAAGATAGAGTATTTTAGAGATCCTACACGCCTCAGGTAGTAAACCCAGGAAAGGTGCTCTGTCTTCTCCAGTCTCCAGGAGCTCTGTACACCTCTAGCACGGGTACAGCTCGAGCAATAATCAACACACCTCCCACACCTCCGGCGAACTAACACATCTCCTCGGGCAACATTTTGACTCTGGCTTTCACACAAAAATGCAAATGCAGAGATGTTTATCTCCTGCTTTATAGTATGTGTATATATACAAACAGTGAGGCTACACTTTATGAGGATATCCTATTCTCACCAGCATCCAGGCTTAGAGATTCACTTTTTATTGCATGTAGAATAATGAGGCCAGAGTGCATGCATTAAAGTTCAATAAAATACTTTACATGGAGGACCACTGTGCAGAATACTACCACAGTTACACTACATGCTTGTGCCTGACACATTTTGCACGTTGGCACTGCAAGCTGCCTAGGACAAAAATGGCACGTAGCAGGCAGCTTGGCCTGCCTATCCACAACATACAGCTAGGTTAAGAAGACAGATAAATTGGATTAGATAATCTTTCTCAAACCACCCTTCCAAAACAACTCACCCTGCAGCCTCAATGAGATTTAGAGCTGCTTCTCGCCAAGCAAAAGCCCAAAGCAATTACAGGTAGAAAGGCCTCAGGCATGCACAGAACAAGCAGCCTGGGACTTCTAAATCTTTTAGAAGAGTGAAATAGTGATATTACAACTTTGCATTATCTTTCACACAGAAGATCACAGCAGTGATTGGTAATCTGAGCTCTGTTGTCTTAGGAGAGGAGCTTCCCACAACAACAGGGGAAGAAATGCAACCACAAATTAGCCATTGCTTACTCTTTCTTTTCACCCAAACACTGGGCACACGTAAAACTACTGGTTTTATGTTCTAAACAATGATCACTTTCAGTGGGATATTTTCCATCCTTCCTGCATGCATCACTAACACGGGCAAATACTGAAATGCGTTCAGCATTTTCTTCACGTTATGTAAATGTGATTACTCTGCACCAATGTAGCATGAGAAAAAACAGCATGGAAATATTAGCATAAAGGGAAGGGCTGAAGTGTAGTTTTATTTAAATTAACCAGAATCTCTCATGTTTTGCTGTCTTCACTCTTACCAAGTTGTTTAGTTTTGAACGAAGCGACAGGGGACCTGAAATTGAGTAAGAAAATCACCATTTCTACCAGCCTCCTCTTGCTAGAGTCTGCAAGAAATTCCTCGTTTTAAGGAAAATGTGAGAACAGAAACTATTTTGCTGATTCGCTTTCAGCATTTATAAATTTAATCGTTCAAGACTCTGCAGTCATGAAGACTACGAAAATCCATTTAGTTTCCTGGAACTAGAAGAGACTTACTAACAGAGTACCTAGTTCATACCTCCTACTGTTTCTTTCTTCTTCATTTTTCCTTCAAGACTTTATTACTCCACAAAATTCATTTTGAGCAATCCTGACCTCAGTTCCTAGGGCTACTCTAGTTCAGAGTCGATCTCACAGTACTCAGGGTTGGAGAACTAAATGATATGTCTGTGGCAGATAAAGAAAAGGAAAATAAGCCAGGGGCCTGAGGTTTAGCCCTCTGATATCCAATGTGCTTTAAAGAAGCACAGCATATTTTAACCTACAGGTGAAGACCAAATGTAGAAGGAATGCCCTTCCTACCAGCCTCAGATGGTGGATCTGACACTGAGCACCGCCCTGGGTCAGATCATTTACCCATAGAGAGCATCAGCTTCTAGGGCAAACTTAGTGCAAGGGCTACATCTTGTCATGCATTTTTGCCCTGCATAATTCTTACAAATGCCCCATAAGGGAAAGAAGGGGTAGCTTGTCCTATTCCTCTTCCCAGTCCTTCTCCTTTTTTCCCCTTGAGAACTTTGTCATGCAAATAGATGGTCGTGTGGCAATGTGAGTATAATGAAACAGCAACAGAGAAAAGAGGTATAAATTTCCCATCTCAGATATAAAACAGCCCTTTGTGTTCAAACTTATTTAACTGAATGACTAAACTCTGATCACAAATATATAAACCCGTGCTTCCCAAAGCCTGTACTATCAGCAGCTCCAAGTGGCATCTTTGTACATACAAAGCAAGTGGATAAATGTTACTTTCAAATTGTCATGAAGGAGAGCATTCACCAGTATTTTTACAGCATAGCATCACATTTCCAAAGCTGTTCCTGCCCTTTCCTAGCTGTCTGAATTACATTCTCATAACTCTCTGGCTCTGCACAGCTCTGCTGCTGGCACTGTGTTTTGGCTGGCACTGCTGGCTGAGAGCTGTACTGTACGTCGCCCCTGGATCCTGATGCCAGGCAGAAAACTCCCCTGCTCGCAGCTCCCTTGCAGAATATCTAAAGCACCCAGCGTTAGTGCAAATGGACCATGCCTGCAAGAGCTCGCAGACACATCACGACTGTCTAGAGAGAACTGTGTTGTTTCTGCCTCTCCACATATGCGCGGCACAGCTGGTGAGCAGGTTCCTGCTAGAAAGGCAAACTAGAAGGCGAATGAGTCACTGGCTCACTCATTAACGCCCATCCAGGGCCAAAAAAAAAAAAAAAAAAAAAAAAAANNNAAAAAAAAAAGAAGTGAGAAGCCTTTACCCAGGTTCACAAGGAGGCAAGAGCCAAATTCAGTTTGGTTCCCTGAGGCAGAAGAGACAACTCCTAGCATGGGCACAGTGCCACTCTGTAGTATGGAGCAGGGGAAATATAAAGTATGTGTTTTTCTTTCAAGAAATTCACTACTTTTCTATTACATGGGAAGCATGAAAATGGGTGCATTTACTGAATCCTAATTGCTTCTATGCAGAATGGAGGATTTGGATTTGTATGTTAGTGGCAAAAGCAGAGTGTTTTCTTATGCCATGCACTTCAGAGGAAAGCCAGTCCTATCAATCCTCATCCCCTTCTCAGTTTTTTTTTTTTCTCTTTTTTTTTTTTTTTTTTTGACTTCTCAGACATTTGTTTTCAGAAACACAATTCACTCCCACAAAACAAACCTGACAGCAATCTTTTAATCTCTTTTCACTACTGGCATTTTCCAGAGTTTCCGTGGACAAGGAAATGTTCACACCCTGAGACTGAGGAAAAACTCCTACTTAGTGACTGCTCTGCAAAACACCTGCCCGTTTCACAGCCCTGACACTGTCTGCATTCACAACACCTCAGCTACTGCCCAAAACCTTGGTCTTAAATCTGGACAAAAGTCAGAGGCAGCTTTTCACTGCCCATGAATGGCTTTGTCCATCTCCTGGGGTAGGTGGCCAGCGGATGGAATGGAGAGACAAAGCAAGGGTCCTGCCTGCTTGTAAGAGTGAGCTCCGTCTCTGTGGGAGAGAAGGAGAAAAGCTGGGGGCTGAGCTTGGAGCAGCAGGATGGGACAAGGCTTCTTCACCCAACCACAGGTTCTGGCACAACCCACAAAAGAACCCCCACTTGAATTACGCCAGCATTGCTGCAAGCAAAATGCTGCAGCACAGAAATGACTATCTCTTGGACAACAGCACTGCCTCTGCAGGCAAATGTAACCTATTTTCTCAGCATTTTCTCAGCAGCCTTCTACAGCTGGGAATTATTCTAGTGGTTGGCAACCCTGTCCATGGCAGGGGGGTTGGAACTAGATGATCTCTGAGGTCCCTTCCAACCCAAGCCATTCTATGATTCTATTATCCACTAGATTTCACCATAAGGAAAAATGAGGTATCAAGATTTAAACAGTCTGTCTGCTGCAGCAAAAAATGTTCAGTCCATTGGTCCAGCTCATATTTCAACACTAACTCTGAACAAAGCAGAGCAGCATCACAGGCTGGAGACCTGAAAACATAAAGCCGATGTGATTTACTCAAAACGATCCAGAAAAGAGGCAGAGCCAAGCAGAGTCCATTTAAGTAATTAATTGATGACTCCCTTGAGGTGTCTCCATCTGAGAAAGTGACCTCTCAATAGAAAGCAAATCAAGTCACTTGAGTCTAGGGAAGGATTTGTCCCATCCCAAATAGCCACCTAAGTGAGTGTGAAGTCAGCAGGATGTACTGCATGGCATGGCATCAGTAGAGAAACCAAACAGATCAAAGCCTGAAGCTGGGAAGTTCAACAAGAAAGTGTCTTCAACAGACCTTACTCATATGCACAACAGTTACGGGAGAAGAGGGAACAAAAATTGACACTTCTACATGCCATATAAGCCTTTAAAAAAGAAAATACACATAAATTTACTACGATAAAGCTTATTGTTCCATGTGTGATTGCAGGCAGATGCTTGCTAGGTATTACAGTAATACTATACACAAAAACTTAATTGTTTTTCTTAAGGAAATTTTTTGATTTTAATTAAAACACAAACAAAGGCAATAAAAATGTAAAAAAGATACAAAATAAAAGATAGTGAAACCAGAAACAACAACTGAATCAAAATGAAAATACTGGAAATCTAATTTAGGACTACCTAGCAGCACTACTATACAACAGACTGTAATGAATCAGCAACACAACCTGTAGCCAACCTCTGGCAAACGCACTTGTAAAAGCCAGAGCGCATGCAAAGGACTTGTCCTGTCTTCTCCTCTACAGGTCTGATGGAAACTTCCTGTCCCTAGGGAGACCTAGTCAGACTGAGCTTTTTGTTCAAAACTGTCAAGACCCCTCCTTGCAGAGAGGGCTGGGCAGTCATCAACTGCATGAAGTTTAACAAGAGCAAGTGCCGGATTCTGCATGTGGGATGGGGCACCTATGGCTCTGTGCACAGATGGGGGGATGAAAGGCTGGAGAGCAGCCCCACAGAAAGGGATCTCGGGGTTCTGGCGGACAGCAAGTTGAATCTGAGCCGGCAGTGTGCCCTGGAGCCTAAAGGGCCAACCGTACCCTGGGGAGCATCAGGCCCAGCACTGCCAGCCAGGAGAGGGAAGGGATTGTCCTGCTCTGCTCTGCCTGGTGCGGCCTCACCTCGAGCACTGGGTGCAGGTTTGGGTGCCACAATGTAAGGAAGTCATAAAACTATTAGGGGGCTATGAATATGGTAAAGCATCTGGATGGCAAGATCTATGAGGAGCAGCTGAGGTCCCTTGGTTTGTTCGGCCCAGAGCAGAGGAGGCTGAGGGGAGGCCTCATGGCGGCCTACAGCTCCCTCACAGGGGAGCGGAGGGGCAGGCGCTGAGCTCTGCTCTCTGGGGACAGCGACAGGACTCGAGGGCACGGCATGGAGCTGTGTCAGGGGAGGGTCAGGCTCAGGGTTAGGAAAAGGTTCTGCCTCAGAGGGTGGTGGGCATGGAACAGGCTCCCCAGGGCCCCGTGGTCACAGCCCCAAGCTGCTGGAGCTCAAGGAGCATTTGGACACTGCTCTGAGCCATCGGATTTTGGGTGGTCCTGTGTGGAGACAGGAGTTGGGCTCGATGATTTTCTGGGTCCATTCCAACTTAGGATATTCTGTGATTCTGTGACTATGACTAGAAACTGAAGCCATCAAGAGTATCTTGAATAAATCTAGATTTAGTAAAGCAAGGATATTGTGAAGATGTTGGAGGAAATCACTATTAACAAAGACCAGGTAATTATTTTGGGGTATTTCCCAACACAAGTGGTGCTGAACATTATAAAATTTATCTGACTTTTTTTCTTTTTTTTTTCTGTGGTCTTATTTTAGATTATGTAATAAAGGAGTAAACCCAGGCAAGTGATTCTGGCACATAGTTTACTGAAAGACCCTTATTTCACATTAGTTTTACGGGCAGGTGACCTTTAAATGGGTGGATGGATTTTTCCCCACTGGTTTTGCTCGAGACAGACTTGGGAGCAATGACAAAACCCATCCTGTTGGCAAAGCCATGAAGTCAGTCCGAACACAGCCTGGTTGTGTTTTTGAGCTTGCTCAGCTGGACTGGGAGGAGCACACCTGGCTATGTTTATTATATTCTGCTCTTCTTCTGGGGTCAGGAAAATAACTAAGACCGGGAAAGCATAGACCTTATGGGCTGCTTCTTAAACTTAGAAAACCATAAAAGAATTTAGGAATACTAAACAGCTTTGATCTAGAGTTACTTGCTGTTTTCTGTGTGCTGCAACCAAGCACTGCTTAGGGAGCAAGGTCATATCTGCACATGCTATGAAGGGGTGTGTTGAGAGCATACAATCTAACAATCAAACTCATTTTATTGTCTCACCCAACATTTTTATTTTGCTTTCCTTGCACACATGGTATGTTCCAGCTCATGGGACACGGTCATTCTATTGGCAATGCTGGGAGGAAAGGAAGATACTTGGAAATTTGCCTTTGAATCTAGTAGTTGTATTCTCAGGTGTACAGTCATGGCATGACATTGCATAGCAGAATCTCTTTAGAAAAGAACTTTTGCAATCAAAAGGTCTGTGGCATTTGTTCCTAAAGAAACACATTTAGTGAAAGAACATATTTTCAAGTAAATTGGCTAAATGGTTGCTACCTAAGTGCTCTGAGAGAACTCCCTCTACACTCCATAAATACCAATGGGGACTTTTCCAGTGGCCATTCCTCCTTCGCAGACACATGGTACAAGAGCGGATGAGTCTGATTCTTTCCCTTGAGCACCAGAATTCCCTGACTAACACAGTCTAATCCTCCAGCCTGACAATAACCTTAAAAAAACATAAGTTGTACTGAAGGGAATTAAATGCTTGCCCTTTCTTCTGTTGTGACAGCAAGAAGCCAATGGATCTGAGGACACTGGAAACACCTAACAACCAGTCAACTCAATGTAGAGGCTGTGAGTTTCAGTCTCAAGAAAAATGAAAAAAAATGGCAACTTGAGTTGCAAGTCAGATGAAGTCAGGGTATCTGCTGGTTTAAAGAAAAACACAGGAATGGCAGCAAGAAAATTATATCTTCACTCAAGAATAGCAATAAAGTTATAACTAATCTAGACAATGTCTCAAGAAAGAGAAACTAAAAATTTTTGGTAAATTCAGTCATAGGCGCACCTACAAGGTGAAATAATGAAAACGGGAAGTATAAATATTGCTCAAGGGAATAAAATATTATTTCAGAAGTAGCTTTTCCAGGGAAAATTAAATAGCAGGAATTCAGCAGTTGGCTAATTTATCCTGCATGAATTCTTTATCAGGCAAGACAAAGTGAATTTACCCTTCCAAAGAGTGAAAAGAAATAGGAAGTGCCAGCAGAGGAATTCAATGCAAGCCAGCTTTATTATCCTCATGTGCTCCATGCTGTCCCTGTGATGTATGTTCACAGAGATGCTAACCTTTCTTAAGCTCCGCCGTTCAGTCCCATACCACGCAATTAGCATATGGGCTTCATGAAGGCTTTCATGAGGATTGAAAATCTACCTAAAATGTTTGCAAAATAAAACATTCAGGGAAAGGATTAAGATAAAAAATGCTGAAAGGTTTTCAGCTCAGTGCCTCCGGAATGTGACATGTAACAAAACTGCCAAAAAATACGTGCATTTTTCCAGTGAACATCAGGACAATGTCTTAACTGCGTCAAAGGCAAGGGAGGTCACAGATAAATATTCAGATAATTTCTACCACACATTTTTATTGGAACATTATTATTATTTATTTTACTTTTTTTTTTTTTTTAACTGTACTATTCACTTTCAAAACTGATGGGGCAATAACCATCAACACGACTGTTCTTTATTAGCTTTACCACTCAACCTACATGTTTCTTTCCTAACAGCAGGCCATTCTAAATTCTATCATTTAGCTTGGTGAATAATTCACCAAGTTTTCTTCATCTATACTTTCACCTTGAAAATATTTATAGACTGTAACAAGATTTCTTTTGATACTCTCTTCTAAACTACTTAATTTACCTCCCTCATTTTCTCATCTGATGCTTTATAGTCTATGGCTCATGTTATTTTACTTGTCCTGTTTGTATTCTTTTTTATTCTCCCTGTATTCACCAAAACCCTTCCCAAGCCATTAGCTTGAAGATTTCATTGCTTGTGCCATAAAAATACGTCTGTTGGAAACTTTCATGCAAACAGAGGAGGAATTTTGTCGCATGTTAAAGTCTACTCTGAAAACTGCTGCATGTGGTTTTGGTTGATTGGTTGCCCCACGGTAATGTTCTTAACTATTCAACGTAATCTCAAAGGGCTCAGATCTAGATACTGGATACTTTCCATTCCTACAGCAATAAAGAGGAAATGAACTGATTCTGCAAGACTAAGACATGCTCACTGAATTAAAATCATATTTCACCCCTCTGTCTCCAAACCACACTGGAATAGGATCTTCTCTGTGGAAAGAAGGCAGCTTCCTGCTCTTTCACAACTAGATTACACCTCAGGCTTCATAATGCCTTGTGAAATAACCACCTAATGCCAAAATCTGGCAGCTCCATGTCCTCAGGTCCAACCAGCAGCAAGGGTGAGCACATATTTCCAGCGGGCGCACACACAAATGTATACAGCACACACAAAGAACCAGCCATACATACCCACGCTAACACATCCTCACCCCCACAAACGGCACCAACAGCCTCATCCCACTGTCTTTTCTGGCTGATCAGGAGAGGGCAGGGTATTATTTGGGCTCTCCCTCATGCAGCTGCTCCTCCGTGCTCCTTCGCTGCTATAACATGAGCTTTTCATCACACAGCCCAAGACATCACATTCCACAAGATGTTCCTTGCTAACACATACAAGTGTGTGCACAGGATCATGTGCATACCCAGTGGCTCTGTCTCTTCTCTTCGTTCAAGGATCCATGCACGTATGGGGGACAAAGATACCAATAGAAACCACACAAAACGTGTTTGCAGGGAGTTTACTTCTTTATGTTCCCTACGTACTCGAAACACTGAAGTGGGTAATTCAATTCAATGAAGCTATGCCCTTGTTTCTTTCTTCTTTTTTTTTTTTTTTTTTTTTTTTTTTTTT
>VXAV01006529.1:4198-20588 GCA_013399715.1 Alectura lathami
TTTTTTTTTTGTCACAGCTCTTGTTGCAGCAAGAAAGCAATGAAATCTTGCAGCTGGCACAGCCCCATGCAACAACAGATGAGCTGGGCAAGTGTCCCCTTGGCTGTTTGAAACATAAGTGTATTAGAGGCCAGATATAAATGACGCATGTGTGACATGTAATCCATTTATCCAGAGCAAACCTGGCCCATATCAGAATAAAAAACATGCTAGTAATAATGCCAGGCTTGAATTGCTCATGTATCTTAGTCCATAATGGTTATCCTTCAGAGCATTACAGACTATCTTGGAAAACATCTAGCATTTTGCACTCCTCCTCTGCATAAAACAGCTGAAACTGTGTTTGTTTTTAGAAATTGCCTAATAATTGAGAGCTTCCTTGCCAAGATTCAACCCTGAAGCCAAGTGCAGAGACCATGTTCACATCCTGGTGTGGGGGAAGGAGAATTCTTGTATGAAGGAAATAAATAATCCTCTCTCTAACACTGGGATAAAGTCAAGATATGTCAATAATGAAAGATTAAAATGAGTAAAAGAGTTGAAACATAAATCTGAGGGGGAAAAAGTATCTTGTTTTCCCACAGACATATTCTCTTATTACTACTTCTCAGGTCATCTGAAAGTAACTAGTTTTTCTAGAAAAGGAGGTTGAAATTTAATTACAATTCTGCAATTCTTTTAGAAACATAGCTTTCATGGTTCCCTTAACTGACATTGTTAAAGACTCTCAAACTTAATTGACATGAATTTTTTTAAAAACTTAGACCATCAAACTTCTGACTTGAAGTCTCCTTCAGAAGTACATTAACTTTTTCACAGAGCCTTCAACAGAAACTTCCAAGACAGAACCAAGCAGATTTCCCTGAATTCTCTCTACAAAAGCTGGCTATCTGTTACCTAGTGGCTGCAGTATCAGGGCATCTGGATTCCATTCCCATCCTGTGCCCCAGGATTCCTTTATGGGCCTTGGACGAGTCATTTCTGTCGATGCACCTCAATATTCCAAATGTGAAGTGGAGAAAATCGCTTTGTGCTACCCTGTGGTACTTAGATTATTTATACATACACATGGCCTTTATTATTGTAGCCAGAGGGATGTTCTGCAGCATTTTTCCTGGATTCACTTGAAAAAGCTCTTGAAATTCTAACAACTCTCCCTTACTGTCTTTAAGATTTAACATGTGTCCTTGAGTTCTTGATTTAAATAAATAAAATTAGGATATAATACATTGTGAAAATCACCAGCTCAGTACAAGGAGAAGAAAGCACCTGTTCATCAGAAAAGTACATTTTCTTGAGGTTTCAAGTATTTAAATTAAAACACTGCCAAATTTCCTCCCTAGAATCCCAGGTCACCCCTAGGCACCTTGCAGTGGTAAGGTGAGCCTATCCCATTCAGAAAATTTAGGTTTGGGTCAAAAACTTCCTCAAAGGCTGAAACTGCTTTTTGCCTGGTTTGACTCCTGACACGAGTGTGTGTATGTGTATGTATTTTTTCACTGTCTCCACTTTGTAAATGGATGAAAAGAACCACAGGGGCTAAATGATTCACCTACAAGGTCTTTGAATACAAAGAGAAACTGCTGGTGAATTCTATTTTCAATTGTCAGATCTAGGCAAAATATCAGTGCCTCATGCCAGGTAGAACCCAATACCACACAAGGTGCCTTCAGAAGTAGGAGGAAATCACCCTACAAATGCAATGTACACTCCTTTTAAATGAAAAGCAAGCTCTGCCCTAAAGCCATAACCCTTCTGCTTCATGGAAGCCTCTCCAAAAGCCAATTTTATATAGCTGAGTTATACATCTCTTAGGCTAATGTACGATTCTCTTTCCCATTCCTTGACGTGAGAGGTACTTCTCATAGCAGTCTGCGAGACAGATAAACTGTCATTGAATAGTAAATGGGAAAGAGAAGTGGGTTCTCAAAATTCAGGATATGCCACACGCACCTAGTTGTGGATTTGGGCAAGACATCTTCTAGTCTCTCATGCTGTCCACTAGAAATCATCTCTGCAATTTGTGATTTCTCCAAGGCTTTTCTCAGTCACTGTGCATTACAACCTGGATTCAAGATTACAGCAGTTCACATAGGGTTCGTCTTACACCACGACACTAAAAAAGACCAGCTCTTGCTCAAGCCTTCCATTCCAAACCTCTGCATTTCTGCTTTGAAGGAACAATGCTAGTCTTTGGGCATCCCATCCAGTTACTATTTTCAAATCTTTTTTTGGTTAGGCTGGATAGTATCTGCAGGCTCTTCAAGAAAGCCCAAATGTTTTTACATATAAAAATTCTGTTTCATGAGGCTCAGGGCCTTCTATTCTATTTCTTTTGTCTGAGTTCAAATTTGCTTCAGTAAACAGTTTTGTTTTTCAGATTTACTAGTACAAAGAATTTAGACCAGCCAAATGGAAATACCTTCATTACTGAGAAATGTCATGTAGTAATACTGGATTCACTTGAAAAAGCTCTTGAAATGAGTTCCAGGAATTACTGAAAGTCACTTGCTATTTATTGCCCAGTAATACAGTACTTGAGGTTTCCTGTCACTAGTTCAGTTTTGCTAAAGCTAGAAAAATAAAACACAGTTTTGCATGCTATACAAATGTTTACTTCTACTGGGTCTCTTTGCAAAAATCACTAACATGGTTCTCAAGCTGGCATGAGGAAAATGGGAGGGCTATTCATTATCTGTTTTCAGACCAAGCTACTTACAAAACTAGCCATAAGTGCATGAGAAAGAGGGATAGCACAGAATTAAAGTGCTTTTGCCATAATTCTCCCATGATTTCAGACAAATTTTTTTGCCCTTACTGAGTAGCTAAAGGACAGTATTTGATGTTCATTTCAACATCCAACTGCTTGTCCACACTGGCTAGGCAGAGCATCTCACCACCACAAACAGAAGGGCAGTCCAATGGTCCCCTTTACACTTGAGGCCATCAGCTCAAGCCACAGTGTGGCTTTCATGACCCCAAGAAACTGACCTTTTACAGAGGAACATGCCAAAGCTCCAGTTCCTTACTGAAGCATGCAAAGCATGTCAAGGTGGCATGTGTGACTGAGGACCACAGACTCATGCAGGCCATCAAAGACCTTGGGAAGTCTCCAGTCCAGCTCCCCACAAAGAGCAGGCTCAGCAGTGGGATGAGACCAGATTGCTCAGGGCTTTGTATCCTGTAAGGAGTAGCAACACTCCAAGGATTGAGATAGCACAGTCTCTATCTGGCCCCCGGCTCCAGAGCTGCTCCATGGTGGGCCAACACACTTGGGTAGGTGGCTGTCCCCAGAACAGGCTGTGCCCACTGTGGCCTCAGGTCAGTGACAGTAACAGGTGCCATCTGCAGCCTCAGACAAGGTGACCCTCCAACTCAGATCTCAGGTCCACTAACAGTGTAGCACAGACCAGCACAGGATACCCAGTCCTAAGCTTAAATGGGCTCCCAAGACGTGAGCAGGGGCTACCATATAGAGAAGACATCAGAGAATGAGGGAATTCAGGGAAGGACACTAGGATGGTGGGGCTGGAGTACTCTCCCCGCGAGAAGACACTAGGAGGCCAGGGTTGTTTAAACCTGGGGAAAAAATGGCTTTGGGACACCCAACGGTACCCCAAGTAGGCAATGAGGAAAGCTAAAGTCTTTCGCAACAGTGAATAGTAAGGGAAAAAGGCAAAACAGTCTTAAATTGGAAGGAGAGAGAATTCACACATGTTATAAGGGGAAAAAAAAAAAACAAAACAGGAAATTAAGGAGTGTAAAAGGTTTCCCAGAGGATCTGTGCAGTTTCTATCTTCGGAGGTACTCGAGATCAAAATGGTTGAAACCCTGAGCAAAATGGCCAGTATTTAGTGTTGAGTCTGCTTGAGTGATGGGTTAGACTAGAGACCTCCAAGAAGCCTTTTGACCTCCACAGTTCTGTGATAAGACATTTCAAACCTAATGTTTTTCTTCCGGTGAAAGAATAATGAAAAGTAAAATATTTAGTCCATGTACTGGATAACTGCAATCTGGTGGGCAGAGAATGAACTCCAGACTCTGAATCTCATTTTGCAAGGGTAGGTCCCCAGTGAACTGAACCAAAAAAACAGACTGCATTTGATTGATTCCTTCATGAGGCTTTTAGTACAGTCTATCTTGCAGGGCTACCAATGAAAACAGAACTTACCACCAGTACCTTACCCAGTGAACTATCTGCGAAATCCCAGCCTAGTCAAAACTGAGATGTCAAAAATACTGGGAAGCCTGAAGCTGAGAATCCTCTTTTGAGGCCCAAAGCAGAGTACACTGACCAAAAGGACAAAATAGGGAAAAGTTGTATACATTCGCAGTGAAAGAGTGAGCAAACAGATCTGGTATTTCTGGAAACTACTTTTACTTATCTCTGCATGTTTCCTTAGAGGGATACTGATTATGTCATACACTCTTCCTTGGAGACCACTCCAGAGATGTAACACCACAAAAGAAAGTGTTTCAGTGTTAACTCATCATCCAGATTGTAAGGGATTCTTTTCATCCAATGTAAAATCATGTCTGTACGACGGCACAACACTGATGTGGTTTTCACACCTATTTATATGAGCAATGTCAATACTAATACAAGGTGACATGGCCACCAGCTCCCAGGAACAACCCTATGGCCTTTCAAGGCTGTGTTCTGGCTCAGCTTTTCCAGGAGGAAGGCAAGCCCACTAGCACCATTACACCAAGGACAGCAGAAACAAGATGAATCCTTGAGAACTAATGTACAACTGATGTACAAGGAATATTCTAATTTTACTATGCTGAAGTAGAATTCAGTGTACTGGTGGCAGGCAACAAGAAAGACAGAAACCTAGACCTCAGACAACTTGACTTCTGGGGCAGGAAGTGAGGACAGTATTTTGTTCTGCAGCCCAAAGGAATAGGTAGCAGGTGGGAGTTTTTAGGGTTTGGCTAAAGTGGGCTGATCGGCATGTTGGCTTACTGTATAGGATCGTCATAGCAGCAGCCTCCCTGCCCCCACCGTCCATGCTCCCAAACAGTTCTCAGCCTCTATTTCTCATGTCCTTCCATCCTGTGCATAATTACCTTCCTTCTACCCAAATGGATTTACTTCAAACAATGTCTGTAATTACACCGCTCCTCAAACAAGGAGGTGTAAAAGTCTCTCCCAGCACTGACTTTCTGTCTAGGAGGCCAAGCACAAACAACCTGTGTATTGCAAACACACCACCAAAACTGACATTCTGATGGTTAGAAGGCACTTGCTAAGTAATGGCATTTTTTCCAGCTGTCTGCCAAGAGCAGTGTAGACACTCTACCCAGTGTCTTGTGCACAGGAAGAGCACCTACCTAAAGAACTTGCTGAGGAAGGAGTGACAGCACTGAAGATTTGTCCTAAGTTGATGGTATATGTGAGGGGCACATATCAGGAAGAGACAGAAATAGCTGAAGCGTGAAAGAGAACTGTTAAGTGGTTATTGCCTGTGTGGAGAGTCAACATTGCTTCATCGTTGTCTGGATGACTAAAACATGATGTTAATTCCCCAAATGAATGTTTTCAACAGCAAATCATTCAAAATCAGTTCACTTCTGCAACATCCTTTTACACGCTTTGGTGTGCAAGACGATGGATATTAAATCTATGCATCTACAATGCAGTTTTAAATATGTTTCTATAGCTAGTACAAATGATTTTGCAAAGATTGCTAGCAGCAATGTATCATTCATAAGTTCTGGAAATGAAAGAAAAACACAGACTCATCCAATGGTAGACATACCCAGAAAGCAAACAAAGGCGAAATGTTTCATCTATTGTTCTCACAGAAGAAAGAGGACAAACAAAAGTTGTAACTCACAGTGTGTTCTCAGAGCAGCTCTCTCATTAGGTAACACGAGCTAACTCTGGAGGTTTACAGTATTTGTGAGCTCTATGTTCTGTTACAATTAAATTCTGCAGCTTTTCTCAAGTCAGAAAGGGAGGTCATTCGTGAAATTTCTCTAGTTTTGGAACTATGGTTGTTGGTAGGCATATAGTGTTTCCTCTCCTCTGATATTTCGTTAGCAGCAAAGATTTTGATTTTGATGTTTCCAAAACAGGACACAAAAAATCAAGTTCACTTTGAATTTTCAGGTTCATTTGTGAAGTTTGTTGCGTTCTTTATACACTCCCAGTTCCTGGAAGACTCATTTAACACCTGAGGTAGATACATCTTATTGCACATATTCATCAGTCTTTCAAGAATGCTCTCCCACAGTCATATGACAACTGTGGCTGTGGTACTGGAGGAGTGAGAAAGATACACCTTTATACCCAAGTCAGTAGTCAGTACTAAAGGGGACTTGCAGACTGTGGGTGTTTGTACCAGAAAATAAAACCACACCTCCAGTTAAAATGCTAGTTTTTATTATTGAAATCTCAACGCTGCTAACAGCAGTGTTATGGGAGGAGAAAAATAAAGAGGCCAAAAATTATTTTTCATTTCTTCACTCTTCTCCTGGAGAAGCATCAATGCAACACACAGCCAGAAGCAGAAATAGGAGCATAAGTCCTGACTGGGAGATACATGAGATTCTCAGGTAAGCAGAGCACGTTCAGCAGGAAATACGCAAGAAAGACATCTCACCAAATTCCAGACACCCCCCTGAGATGAAGACTTGGTTAAAGATTCAGTCAAAATCAAGAAAAGGAAAGAATTTAATCACAGTCTTTCACATTTCTGTTGAGAATTTGGAGCAAGAGAGAAGAGAGCCAAGAGACAAGTAAATAATGCCTAGCCCTGCTTCTTTGTCCAGCTCCAGGAAAAACCTGTCTGTATGAATTCCGAATAGCTGTACCTTTCTACCTGGTTGGCACCCTACAGGATCTTTCATCTCACAAAGCCTCCTCCTCCTCTCTAGAGTATTTCCTAGAGCTGCCTTACTGGCTTGCTGGCTTTTGAGAATTGCCCCAGCACCTGGCTCTGCTGAACTTTCGTTAGGAGTAGAGGTGACCCAGTGATGAGATGTCTAACAATGCTGGTCTAGCAATGACTGGCAATGACTAGGCTTTCCTCTGTGAAACAACTTTGATTTTTCTTTCACAAGCACAGAAAGGCAAAGACTCCTGCAGCAACAACATGCCAGTCTTGGTGGAGGAGATCTGAAAATGTGCAGCATACCAGCCTCAGTTGCCCTTCCTGTGATGAGATCTCAAGCTCACCAGAGCTTTGAGGTGGATTTTTTTCTTATAATGAGCTCCCCAGAGAAATGCAAAAGGCTTTCAAACTCACAAAGCCAATTCTATTTTACAAGATTCCTGCTCTGTGTTCTGGGTCTATTCAGATACCAAGGCACCTCCTAGTGCCTAGGACAGTCTCTCCTTGGGAACATGCAGTTGCTCCTGTAGGAAGGGAGATCCTTAACTCCCTTCCAGATGTGTCCATGAGACACAGTTGTTCTTATAAACAAGCTTAACATACGAGCTGAAAGTGAAAAGAAATAGATAGATAGTCACTGCTCACCAGCCCATCACATTCATAACAGGAAACCCTCAACAGAAAATTTCCCTACAACACTCCGATGACAAGTATCTTAGTAATGCTGGGTTTCATTGTTCAGATATGTTTTCACTGAAGGGGTTGATTGGTTTATGTATAGGTTTCTTTAATTTTTATGTTAGTTTTGTATTAGCTTCTTATTTTCTTCTGGTGTAAATCTTAATCCTTTTTACTCTGAAGCAAATTATGAATACACTATCATGTGTGAAACCCAGAAAACACAAAAATCAGTTAACATTGTAAATAAATACTGAGAAAGATGTGCTGTTCTGAATACATGTGAAATACAACTATCAACAAAAAATCACCCCTTAAAACATAAATGAAAACATTTTACACTTGGACCAATTCACATCCTGCTTCTCGTACTCCACTTCACCTCTTTATCACACTTTCAACCAGTGTAAGTAAGAGACTCAGACGTGAAACTCTAATCCACCTCAGGTTTATATGGCTTATGGCTACGCCTGAACATAAGGCTCAATGCTTCAGCTACATCTGCTAATCAATACGAGTAGTGGAAACTCAGTACTTTATATGCTAATTAGCTGAGGTATGGAGACAGATGGGAGTGAAGCTGGGATACCAGGCACGAAGGACAAAGGGAGGCGAAATAGTGTGGTTTTGTGCAGTTAAAAATGGTGCTGGGTGTATCTGTATGGCAGTAGAAAAGTAAATGTGAGATTTGTTTTTCATGCTGGTACATACTAATCAATGGCAGCTTCTGCTGAGATGTATTACGTTGCTGCACCTCTCCAGCAGCATCACCTGATGGGTACCCCTCTCCCTTTCTTCTTGCAGGGCATGTGTGAAGCTCTGGTGGCTCGTTCTGTCTTTTCAGGCTTACCCGTAGACAAATGCAGTACAGCTCATCTGCACAATCTCTTCTTTGACAGAGGACAGAATAAAACAGTGGCAATGCTGACCTCCTGGCTGGCAATACCTTGCAATACCTAAACTTTTAAGCTCAGGCTTTGGTAAAGCTCAAAGGAAAAGGACTGAGAAAACATCTCCTTAGTCATGTGTTTGTCCTTATTGCATCAATGGAATCAGTCCCTTTGAACTCAGCTGCTCATACCCTCTTTCCTCAGACACACTGATTTGGGAGATAAGAAGGAAAATATATAAATCCTCCCCTTTCTCCCTTTCTTCTTAGTTGATGGGCAAAACCAGTGAAGATCCCAGTAGAAGTGCCCATGGTTTTGAGTCACCCCAGTGCCTGAGAGGACGCAACAAAGGGACTACGCAGACCTCAAATCTCCCACCTAGCATACCGTCACTACAAAGGCAAGCTCACGTGGGGCATCAGATACTGAGGAACACTGCAGTAAAACCACCCATGTGCAGCCACTGAATGCTGCTGTTCACAGGCAAGGTAGTTACATACCCATCTCAGGGAACCAGTCAAGTATGAGCATCTGATCTCAGCAGGAAGGTTGCCATAAACGTCACAAAATCTCCTGACAGAAACTTCTGGAGCCCAGTAACCTAACAGACTATCTCTTGCTTTGCAGTAAAATTTTTGTAAGAAGTTATATAAAGAACCTTGTGACCCAGCTAAGATATGAAACAACAGACAGTAACAATAAATCAGTGCAGTGCATGATCCTGGTCAGAAACTGCAAATGGTTTGATTACTTCTCTAGTGACACTTGGGGACTTCCCAATAGAGCAGAAAATTGTGGTTGATTATGATTTCCTCCTGAACAAAGGAAATCTATAGAAACAATGTCATGGGATAGACTCCTTTGTCTCCAACTAGAATCATGTGTTTCAGTACAGTACTTTAGAGACACCAAATATCCTTGTAGATCCCTAGTTATTCCTTACAACAACTTCTCTGAAATAGGAAAAAACAAATGCAACTAATGGAATAGTTTCAAACTGACCAATTTGATCAAGACTACAGAGCATAGAATAGACAGACTAGAAATCAATCCCATTCCACAGTCATCCCTTCTGTTTTCATACCTGGCACATACAGCTAAACTAGCAGTGCTCATCTATTATCACAGTATCTCCTCTCTATTGCTTGAAGCTAGTGAGCATGGGGTATCTGTCTACACCATTATCCGGCAAAAACTTTTGCCAGATAAAACCAGTGAGTCTACAGACTCTGTACTTTTTTTGCATGGATCCTCTAGCTTTTAACAACCTGAAAAAATCTCTCCTTTTATCTCAGTCTGTTTCCGCTGTAAGAAATTCTTATTATCTATTCTTGTAATTTTAAACATTTATTCTTCAAAATTCCCATTAATCCCCAATTCAGGTTGAGCTGTTTGATTTTGTGTTCCTTTCTATTGTACTGACTTGCATTAAATTTTCTTTCCTGGAAGAGAATTATTTAGGCTGTAGTGACACCTGACAAGCTATTTCAGACCAAGCTGCCCCATGCTGAGCTTCAAGCTATTCCTACCTTCCTATCTGGCACCAGTGTCGTCTTCTTGTCAAATGCCTCATTGTTTGAGCTTGCAAACTACAGCCACAGCTCTAAGACTATAAAGATCCTTAAAATACATGAAAATTATACATTTTTTAACAAAGCAGAGTTAGAGGTGAAAGAGCATAAGATGTTTCATTATCTCCTGTTGAAGGTGCTCCACTCTGTGAAGACAGAACAGGAGCCTAAACTGCCTCTTTCCTGATGTTATCTTTCCTTTCAGTACCAGAGGTCTTGGCTCCACGGACTCTTAACCCTGGAACTGAGACAGCCACTGGAGAGCGTGCCACCTCCCGGTGGTCAGAGTACTCATCCGGAAAGTGAAAGATGTGGTCAATCGCCTTGAAGAAAGGAGGGAGGGACTCAAGTTCAGGTTTATGGACAGAAGTTCTCTAACCCTGTCACATCGTATACCTGTGTTTCTGTGAAATTCCTGCTTTAGTAGTGATGCTTTGATAACTCCTAACACACCAAAGTGTCACAGAAACAGCTAGCTTATTCCAAAAGTGATCAAGCATAGCTGACACATTTGGCTCTCCAGCGTGTTTTAAGATACAGACTAGTCTAGAAATGTACATAAAGAGTTACAGAAATGGAAATTTGTGCTCCAGGGGTCCTCAGATGTCTCTGAGTCTAAACAACAACTAATCAAGAATCTCTAGAAAATAAATTTGGCAGTTAAATAACCATACCATCTTACACTAGTTATTTCCAAATGACCAGCTGGTTGGAACTACAGAAACAGGACAGAGTGGGCTATGTCGAGACCATCTACATCTCAGCAGTGTGCAATTGTTTAAGGAAGTCTGGTAAGGTTTTCAGTTCCACAGAACCGCAGTTTTCACTGAGTTGCAGAAGGCTAATGACTAGCCTGCAAGATATGGATTCAGCCACCAGCTGGTGGACTTTGCTTCATTATTATCCAGCAGCTACTTCCTTTACACATCAAGAACAAACACAATAACCCTCAAATATGAATGACCCAAGCTCCTACACTGCAAGGTGTATTGAAAAATTTCTTCTTATTTACCCAGCCTGCCTTTTCAGGCACGCAGAAATGTGCCAACAGCACTTAAAGACAAACACACAACTGTATCCTGAGCTTTCTGTATCAGCAGGTGATTGCTAAAACATTTAGGTGGGAGACAGTTGGCTGGATCCATAAACTGATGGATTGGGTCTTAACCTCCGACACACTGTTGGGCTTCTAAGAATCCGTGCAATGTTCTGATGACACGGCCGCTTACAGCCTGTCCCTGAGCACAGCCTTGACACATTTTGCTTACCACCATGGGTGATTTTTCTCAGCATGTAGGTACACCAAAACATACCATTCAGAACAAGATAGTCCTGGTGTTTGCTCAGCTGTGATTGCCAGCCCAGCTGCCAACAAAGAAAAGAAGTGATACTGATTCCCGTCTTGGCAGTGTGGGTACAGGACTGGTAAGGGAGGCAAGACCACAAAAAAAAAGTATCACCCCCTACTCCTGAGCAATCCAAGGGGAGAAATTGTTTCTGGAGCAAGTCAAGTTTTCACCTGCCCACAAATGCTGGTTCTAGTGATCCTGGCTGCCTGATTATTGTGTCTAAGGCAAGTGGAAAAACACATGTTTTATGTTAGATGGGACCATTGTCACACCAGCTAGTGAAGTAGTTTATCTGGGGAAAAAAGCCAGAACCTTCTGTTCCAGCACCCTTTCTTTAGAGCTACTTTGATCTATAATCTGGTTTCTAGTTTCTGAAGCTCCTCTCCTTCCAGCATTACCACCAAGTGTTACACAAAACAAAACCATAATGGCAAAAAAGAAAAAGGGCTAGAAGTCGAAAAAGAGAGAGATGAACAGTTTCAGGGAAAAAAAAAAAAAAAAAAAAGCCTGTACGAGGGGAAAGCTGGAAAGGAAAGAGGCTTCAACACATTGCTCAGAAGCATGAATTTTCTCATGTGACGGCTTCCAAGCAATCATGTGAAAAATAATCTTCTTTCTTGTTTGCCACTCCACATGACAAATTTTAGAGTTCTTTGATTTGAGGTGTTTTACAGAGCACAAATAAGTAAACAGTAGGGTAATCAGGAAGAAAGGATGTACATGCCAGCTTCCGAAAGAAGCTGGTGCATTTGGGTGCTTTTCTGGGTACTCACAAAGTCAGATTTTGCAGAAGCACTGAGCATGTACAAGTCAGAAAGGAATGAGGAAACAAAGTAGGATATAACCTTTCATAGAAAGAGAGAAGACAACACCCTGTGCTGTGTGATCTCTGGACAAAAAAGGAGCTCTTGCATCTAGAGGTGGAGCTTGCCTTGCAGTTTTGCGGTGTGCAGTATCTGACCTCAGCATCTTGCACACCAAAGACATTTTTATGAGAATATCAGCACACGTGGTGGTAGCTCCCCTGTTGTCAAATCCTTTGCTCCTCTTGCCTCAGAACCCCATCGAGAGCTAAATCCTAGAATGACTGCTTAATAAAGCCATTTTGTGCACACACAATAGATGCTTTGTTCAAGCCATTTAAGGCATAATTTATTACAAAACTTTTCATTATCAGAGCATTTTAAAAATGTTTCACCTTTAGCCACAATTTGCAGATTCACTATGTACAGTATTATGTATGGTATTTGATGCACAATGCATTCTTAAAAAAAAAAAAAAAAAAAATCCTTAATCATTTTTAAACCACCCAGGGCTAAGAAAATATATGTTTTCATGTTTAATTTTATGTTGGTATGCAGTAGGTTCTTTCTCAGAATAGAAAGCCGGGTGACAATTACTGTAAGGATTTAACTGCTTTACACCATTGGTTTCTTAAGGTATTTTCCTTTGAATCTTTCTTGGAAATGTCATTTACTAAATGGGATCTGTAACATGTCTTTGGAAACATGTTTTTCTAAACTCACATTCAGTAAAAATACCTGCTTTTGAGATGAGCACAGACCTATAATTAATTATGTCACTGATCTTGCAAAAAAAAAAAATCCTGCACAGTGTTTTATGTTCAAAACTCACGCAGAGTCCCACTCATCTTGCTTGCAGAAATGCAGCTGGTTTCCTGGAACATACTCTAGCATAAATATAAAACTTTTATTAGAATTCCCACCAATAATAATAATAAAGACACACAAGAATAATATCTTCTAAACAAACACAATGCCAGCTTCCCTTTCTGCTGAGCTTTGTTTCTGATGTAAACGCAAAACACAATAAAAACTAACTCCTACCACAGCTCCGAGTGAGCACCTTCTCTCGACTGCAAAATTTCATGCTGCCCCCTGGGACTCTTCTTGGAAGTAATGAAATGAACTGGCCAGCATCAAAACAGTCTCCTCTTCAGCAAGATCTGGCATCAAAGTGACTCAACTGAAAACTCTGCCTGCTGATGCAAGACCTGTGATGGGTTAGTTGAAGAACCACATTTCCCCATGTGGGAGCCTCCTGTATGTCAAAAAGAGAAAAGAACTCCCTCCCACCCCCATTTTCTGCGTTGAACCTGACACAGTGATGATTGCTTTCAACAAGGACATCTGACCCAAATGGGCTGGGAAGGGATACAAGGTTACAGCCAATTCTTCATCTGAAGGTGCTACAGCACCTTCACTCTTGACTTCACCCGTCATCGTCTAAGGAGTGAATCTGTTCTCTTTCCATCTCTACCTTTTGTCATACTGGGGGCAGTGCTGGCACTGGTATTTCTTCTTTTCTTCCTCCCTCCATTGCGAAGTTGAGCACTTCCCTCTCTTCTACACACAATGCAAAAGTCTAATAAGTCTCATCTCACCAGAATAAGAGCAGGCTCTTTGCTGCATAGAGGAAGGCAATCACAAGGTACCACTCCGGTGCCTGCATGTTTTTGAAATTGCTCTGGATGCTTTCTAGCCAACATCAGCACAGGAAATACTGAATCTGCAGCATCATTATACTGAGTACCTAGAAAATGAAAGCACTCTGACTTCAATAATGAGGCCAGCTAGCTCAAAGGTGGTACTGGCGTGTCCACGTGTCACCTGGTGCCTTGCAGAGATGTCCTGAGATGCTGGTGCTGCCATGAGGTACCAGCTCCTGCACGCACAACTGCTCAGCATTGCTCCTTGCTGCCGTACTGTGTCTCACATACAGATCCTTCTGCAGCTGTAGGGGTGCAAACAAACAGCCATCGATCCAGCCGACCTCAGTGGACAACGACCTAAATACATCATTTAGAGTAAACAGGGGTGTGAGAGTTTCTGCTTGTCTTCCACAGAGGGGAAAGCATCATCACATTTGCCCCAGAGAAAGACAGTGCCATGGAATAGGAGACAATAGGAGAAAAGTTGTTCCCTGAGCCACCATGGCTGCACCTTCACCAGCCTCTTTCAATGAGCATGCTCCTACAGGCAGAGCTCTTCCTATTTGTTGTCATTCCTGGGTTTGCCACTTGCAGCAATCACTTGAAGATCCAGTGAGGTCTAACCGTTAACAGATGGTGCAGAGTCTGCTTGCGAGCGAGGTTCTTGTGAGTGAGGCTGATGTCACCCAATGAGGTCACCAAGAAAAGCGATTTCAGATATACTCTGACTCTGGTTAGTCATCCCCTAATATTAGTAACATATCAGAGAAATTGTGAAAGGTTCCAAGATACGGACAGAGCGTGCTGTTTGTTAACTGTTATTCCAAAGTATTCTGTAAGCAGCATGGCAGAGAGATCTGGGGAAAGTTTTTAGTGCTTTGAAGTTACTGAGTCATTGCAGCTTCTATTTAGAAATCATCTATAGAGGCTTCAACTTCTTTTAGTGCAATGAAATTGGGGGAAAGTTAACTAATATGACTTGCTAGCCTTTCAGCAGAGCCTGCATTTTGCAGCAGCAATCACAAAGCATTGCAGCTGTGCTTCAGCTGTTTGGATGTTACATGTCTCCAAGGAGCAAGTTCTCAGCAGAGCTCTAATTAGCAAGACTTGACTTCCCCTCCGCTCCTACAGCTTGAATCCATGGCACAGAGATGGGAATGCTTCCATTAACTAGGCCAGTTCACTAAGGTATGTGCACCATCTGACCCTGTCAAGCAATGACTGCTGTGCTGAATTCTGCTTTGCAGCAATGCTTGAGATTCATGCCTGCAAATTGCTGAGGGTTTCTTACAAACAAAAACTTGGTGCATGTGATCTGTGAGCATGCAGAATTATCTCCTTGCCAGTGTAGTCCCTATGTGAACAAATATTTATGGCTTGGGCTGTTCCGCCATTCCTGAGGCTCTAGGGTTATGCAAAATAGAGTTTAATCAGGATCCAAATCCAGCCTTCCTCGGGCACTGCAAGAGACAGGGAACAGGGAGTGAGGCTATGTGACTCTGCCTCTTGTTCTCAGGCTGCTGACACTCTCACAAATAACTATTAGTTTGAACAGGGCAGCTTCAGCAGGCGCTCCAACATTTCCAGATTCACAAAGGGCCAGGTGTGGTAGAAATGATCACTGCAAACTGAAATTTGAGAGGACAAGAGAAATGTGCTCACTGAAATCAGTCCCAAATTGTTCAAAGGTCAGTTCTTTGTAAGCAAGGTCTTATGAAAACCCAGATGCCTGGAATAGGAGAGCATCTGTATGTCTGTGACCTTGGTCCAGGAGTTGCTTTGTGTCTTAATTAAATAAGTCAAATTACAAGGAAGGACATGAACAACGTGGGTCACAGCAGTCATCTCTGGCGGAAGCAGGTCTGCCAGGGACCAACGGTGCTGCAGGGATGATGCAAGAAAACTGTATGTGCACTTTCCTATTTCTTTACTTCTGCTTCTCTTTTATCCTGGCCTTTTCTGGTTTTTATTTCCAACTACAGTTTTTCTCCTCTACTCATATCCCTTTTTTTCCTGTTTCCTCCTCTTTTCTACTATGCCATCCCTTACAGCAACCATGCTTATTCTCATCCACTCCTCCCTGTGTGGCCTCCTCCTGAACAGGAGGTCTCCTGAACTTTCTGTCAGCTCATCTAAAGCTGGTGCATGCCAGAAGTGCCAGAACACACAAGCTCCGAAAAACAAAAAGACACAAATTAAAACCGAAGCTCCTAGCACGGCGGAAGGGTCAGTGTTGTCTTTGCCAGGTCACAGCTGTTTCTTTCTCCACCTTAGGAAGTGGGCTGCACTAATAAATGTCAGAACTACAAAATATGCAAGCAGAGGCATTATCTCTTTTCTTGGAATAGCGAAGAGTACAGTGCTTTTAGCCTGTTTTCCACCGATATGCACGACCTTTGCGAACAGTGCGCAGCACGCCATTTTGTGGAGCTTGCTGGGGACTTTCAGCGACTGTGTGCTTGCGCTTTGCCGCAGGTCCCCGCTAGGCACACAACTCCAGGACGACCACAGGCTTCCTCTAGGTGGCACACGCGGCGCTCCCGAAATACGAGCCCGACTCTGAGGCTGCAGCTTTTCGACAAAATCCTGCAATTATTCAGTAAAAAAA
>VXAV01006529.1:44994-57394 GCA_013399715.1 Alectura lathami
CGCTCGCCGCTTTGCTTGCTGCCCTGCGAGACGCTGCCTTCGGCTCCGTCAGATACTTGCCGTAGTCGTGGCTGTACGGATTTTATTCATTAGCGCACGTCCCCCTGGAGCTTTGCAGTTCATCTGCCCCTTTAGATTCTTTCATATAGCCCTCCGGAATAGTGAACACTTCGGCCAACCCGTTTATAAATTTAATTCGTATTCATATGAATATTCGTGTAGTCGTATTTTTCTCCCTCTACCTCCCTGCTCAACAGTCAAAATATTAAAACAGCTAACACTGACTGAAATTAGAACCCGGGAACCCGGGAGCTACTACAAAAGTTTTATATAGATATTTTTTATTTTTATCCCCCCCCCCCCACCGGGAAATCTGTCCCTGTGTTACTTAGTTACTGCATAGTTTTAACATTGGGAAATGCTCCCTCGATTCAGAAGTTCTGCGCAATGTGATAGGTGTTTTTAAGACATTACTTGGGGGCCCTAGTAGACCAGACATTTGGAAACAAAACAAAACAAACAAACGAAACAGAACAAAACAAAACAAAAACCATGTTCGTGCAGCGTAGTAAATCTGATTCTCTTTCCATACGTTGCCACCATTTACTTATACGTGATTTCTGTCGTCTTCCATTGTTCATATTGTTACGTGTGACGAGATATCCTCTATTATTAAACAGCGAAACTGCAGAGAGGTTGGCTTGAAAAGGCTATCCTTGTGTTCATCTATTAAACTGTCCTACGTGCAACACTATTCAACATTGGACCGTGTTGCTTATTTCAACTTCGCGTCTCAATTGTTTTGTTGCTGTGTGTAAATATATGTACATATACAACACATTAATGCATGTCGAATAGCAGGAGTTTACATACAGATGTGTGTTATTCACACATACACACGCACACGAAACCTGGTGACTGCCTTGATGAAAACAACACTTACAGAACAACAGGAAAGCTCAACCGCACCTCATACCTTTACAGGAATTTACGATCTTTTTAAAAGCAGATTTTCTTAATTTCCTGCTGTAAAGGTCGCACTGTAGAATAAGGCACCCTGGGCGCATATCATGCCGGTATTTTTTTTTTTTTTTTTTTTTTTTCCTTTTTCCTCAGTTCACGAAGATGAGGCAGTATTTCTCTTGCCCGTGTTTAGGACGACAAATAATGAAATTTTCGTTTACCAAGAAACGGCTTAGCTTTCTGTCGCTCATTTCTTAAAAATAAAAAAATGAACAAGAAATAAGAATTATTTTGAAAATTTCCCTCTCTCCTTAAAAAGAAAGCGGGGTGAGGTCTGTTTCCTATTTCTCCCGGAGCCAAGCCAGAGGGAGAGAGGCAGCGTCCGCCCCGCCGCGTCCCTTCGGCGGCGGGTTCCCATGCAGCCTCTGCCCCCCGCCGAGGCGATGCTCGCCGAACGATCCGGGGGGACTTTCTGCCACGGACTCCGACCTCGGAGCTGCCGAAACCCGTCGCCTCCTCGGGAAGGCACTCGCAGGGCAAAGGCTGCCCCTGCCCCGGGCCGGTGGGCGCGGGTCAGCCCCGGCCGAGAGCGCTCCGCGAGCGGAGCGGCACCGCGCTGCCACCGCCAGCAGGAGAGGAAAGGAAGAGCTCGCACTTGGCTGGAAATCCTGGGAAAAGGTCTTTCTCACAGCCGCCCTCCAAATGTCTGGTCATGCATAGACGAAACAGCAGTCACAACATTTTTTTTTTTTTTTTTAAATAAGAAACTTTATAAAAAGTCTGCAAAAAGGCAAGTTCGTCACGCTGGGGTGACAGGTTTACATTGTTTTCCTTTCTGCCATAAATGTTTCTTCTTTGCACTGGCAGCCAGCAGCACTTCGTGTTGCAACAAACGTTTTCAACTGTGTGTGAATGTCAGCAACTATTGGCTAGATATTTTCCACTGCGGTTGCCTGGATCGAGCTTTTATTAATCAAAATTAGATAACTGTGGTTCAAGTATGATGACACTTGGAAGGCAAATTTTTCTGTTATAAATTCTGGAAATTTGCCCTCTGAGAACACAACTCCTAAGCTTTGTAATAGTCATCCCCCTTAAATTCATCTACATTTGTCAAAACTTTTTGTGTCTAAGAGTCTGAAGGCTTTGTGTATTTTGTTCTTTGTCTCTGAGTTCTCCACAGAAGATGAAAAAGCAAACAAACAAACAAACAAGAAAACCCATATTTTTTTGAACTGATTTTTGTTCTGTGAGAAATGCTTTCAAAACGATGGAGGTTTTACAGATTTGTGTTATCTATTTATTTTATACATCTTCACAGAAGCAAACAAAATATCACAATCTGTGACCTATAAGCAGAGGGGCAGCCACTGATATCTGCTGTCTGGGGACAGGACCCAAGGGCACCGCGTGGAGCTGCGTCAGGGGAGGGTCAGGGGGTGTTAGGAAAAGGCTCTGCAGCAAAAGGTGGTGGGCATGGAGCAGGCTCCCCAGGGCAGTGGGCACGGCCCCAAGCTGCTGGAGCTCAAAGAGCATTTGGGCACTGCTCTGAGACACAGGGATTGGCTTTGGGTGGTGCTGTGTGGGGACAAGGGTTGGACCCTTGTGGGTCCCTTCCAACTCAGGAAATTCTGAAAATTCTGAATCAGGAATTCTGAATTCAGGAAATTCTGAGAATCCTGTGAATGTACTTCGTTTGCATCTGCAGTTGTTTCCAGTACATATGCATGTATTTCTCTCTGCTGACAGCAACACAAAATACTTCACCAAACATCAGGCAAATATTGCAAAATAATTTGCGTAAGAAACCTGATTCCGTGAGGAATATTGTCTAAGTCAGTGCATTTGAAAGTGCTGAGAGATGCATGCAGCCAGTAAGAAGATTCTGCAACCAGACTAGTCCTGCCAGCTGGCTCACAAAAATCAATGCAGAAGTTACTTTCTCACTTCTTGTCAGTCACCAATAATTTCTAGGAAATCTCAGTCATAACTGCAGTTAAAACAGATGTTAACTGAAAAATGAAGAACCATCTGCTCCTCATTCAGATTTATTCCAAATAAATTTAAAACATTCTGTTTTTTACTATTTTTACTCAGACCATAAAGCACTTATCCTGAGTAGAAAACTGAGTCAGATGATCCACTGATCATACTCACTTCAGATTTCTGGAAGCAGGTTATGTGTTCAGTGGTAATCAACGGAGCAGTAATGTTATTCCTTGCTTCTTGTTTTCATGAGAAAAAACTAAAGCCAAGAAAATGTACAGACACAGAGCTAGGTGGAGGCTTTCCTGCTTACACAGAACCTTTTTACCCTCCTTATGTAAAAGCATCATGATAGTGTTTTGCTCCACACAGGATAATACAGGTCAAAACATTCAGAAAGGCCAGCTGCAGAAAGGAGCTAGATTGTTAAACAATAACTTTATTGTTCATTTACAGGAGTCAGTAGAAAACAGACAATTCAATTTTTTTTTTTTTTTTTTTTTTTTTTTTTTTCCATTAACAAACATTACAATTTTGGGCTCTGGAAACTTTCCCAATAGAAATGGAATTAATTTCAGAATCATTTCAAGACTGCTGAACACTGAATTGCTCTTCTTTTGGAGTGCAGTTCTGGCAGACATCATTTTTCCCAGCTGCTGTAGGGAAAAACCCTTTCCTGATGCAACTTGGGCCATGCAGCCCCACTGTGCTGGTGTCACATTACACCTTTCATGACCTGCTCCAGTGCAGGCTGGACATGGTGGAAACTGTTCCGTTTTGGGGAAAGGTTTTTGTCTGTCCTTTGGTAGTTCTATGAATTAAAGCAACTGAAACAGGAGCATGATGTTTAACAAAACTGGTACAAAAATTAGCAACTGGGAAATGGGGAGCAGTAGCTCCTCTTTGTGGTCATTGTAACGTTGCTTGAGGACCTGTAGGCTGTTATTGCTTATGATCTCCCAGAAGTTTTTTGCCAAACCATATGAGCTTCCTCATGAGATTCACTGACCATAAACTGAAAACTTCTGATCCCAAACGAACCCCTGTTTGTACCCAAGAAACAGTGCAGGGAGTAGCAAAATCCCAGCAATGCAAGTGACCAATTCTCGATGGGAATCTTGGGAAGGGGTGCGAGGTGCTGTGTGTTGTTGAGAAACAACTTTGACCGTAGTGGGAAAATAAAGCAACCCTCAGCAGTTCCTCTGGGATCAGCAGGGTGTTGCCTCCTTCCTCCAGAAGGTGGTCCAGAAGGTGGTCTTCACAGGGAGGGGAGGCATGGTTTTTGTCTTTCCATAGCAGCATTCATGCACCCAGAGTTGCAGGGCAGCTCTTCACTTCTCAAATCTGACCTCATATGGTACACACAGGCACTTATGTTCACACCACTGGGCCTCCTGTGTGACACACTGGTGTCAGGGCAGAAAACGTGTTCCCAAGTCCACCTGACCATGCACAGCATTGCACCACAAGTGGCCTGAATAGATGCGTAGCAAAGACGATGAGCTCCACAATCGCCTAAATAAACAGTTGCATGCTTTCATGAGAGAGGCTGACTAAACGCTAAGTTTAGTTCTTGGGTTAGTTCTTGGGTGCTGTCCTGCTTCAGTCAGTGCTGCAATGACAGTGGGGAGAGGAAGCAGTTGTTAGAACAGTTAAGCCAGAGTTTCCGTCTCAGCAGGCTGATCCCGCCCAGTGCAGAGCGCCTCTGGGATTAGTTTCACCTCTTACTGATACCCAGCTGATTTTGATAAACAGAACGAAGGTTGCAGTTCTGGGAACCCCAACTGCCCTCAGGTCTGTTTTGAGTACTAGCTTCTGATGTCATGTGCCACCCGTACTGGTGCTCTGCGTGTTGATAACGTATCAGATAGTGGGAGATGTTAGCTAAGTGAAATCGAGATATGAGTGGGCAATATTTTTTTAGTGAGATAGATCAATGATAGGCTGCACTGGAGAGTGATTTAGAGGAAACAGAAAAGGGTCAAAGGTGAATCTGCCCATCTGCCTCATGTCCCAGTTTATGCTACATCTGATCTTGTGATGCAGCATTGGTGTCAGTACAGTGCTACACTGCTGACATGCACTCTGGAGGATGCTCTGAGCAAAATGCACGGAGACCTCCTCAAAGAGAAAGGGGCTTTAAAAGCTCTGGTAACCGACACATGACATAAAAAAAAAATGAGAAGTAGGGTAAGACACAGCAGCAACTCCACAGTCAGAGGGAGCAATCACTCATGATACAAGTAAGTGTGGCGTGCTGGCCTGGGGCATGGACGCGGTCTGTTTGGATCTGAACATTGCCAAATCCAGATGCACAGGTCTCTGCAGTCAAAGTGGAAGGAGACCCACTGCCTGATGGTTGTGCCAAGACGAATCAAAACTCTAAGCGAGTGCCACTGGCGGACAGTCCAACAAAATCTGTGTGAGTGGGTGTACTTCTTCCTCTTACAGTTGTTGTTTGCATGTTGATCTGGCTCTTCAGTGACACTTCTGCTTGTGGTTTGTGTGTATGAGGACAGTTCATTTCCTTCCAAGCTCTGGCATTTCTTTTCATGCCCTGTGGAAAATCTTACAACCTATCAATTGGCTACTGATTTTGTATTTCCCAGTCCTTAGCTAATACTGGATTGTCTCCTGCATTCTGCAGCTGTGCTATTTGCAATCACTCACGTCCATCCAGTCTCACTTCCATAAACTTGGGGGAAGAAAATCAAGCTTTCAGTATTTATTTCCAGTATACCTACTACTTCCCAGCTGATTTCTCTATTCCCTCAAGACAAATCCTGTACAAAAGCAAGAGATACAAACCTAGTCTTCAGCAGCTCCTGTTTGCTTCATGGATGATCTCTTTTCCCCAAAAAACTTAAAAGCATTCAGGCCATACAAATCTTTAAGTTAATGTAGGACAATTCAGCTGGAGAGTGAGAAAGAGGTTTGAAGAACATAAGATTCAAACTCTGTTAGCCAACACTTCACCAGGCTTCCACAATATCACAGAATCATAGGGGTTGGCAGAGATCTCTGGAGATCATCCAGTTCAACCCCCTGCTAAACTCTACAGGAGACTGCACAGGAAAGCATCCAGGTGGGTTTTGGATATCTCCAGAGGAGACTCCAGCACCTCTCTGGGCAGCCTGTTCCAGTGCTCTGTCACCCTCAAGGTGACAAAGTTCTTCCTCATGTTCAGATGGAGCTTGCTGTGCTCCAGCTTGTGCCCATTGCCTCCAGTCAGGGAACCACTGAAAAAAGCCTGGCCCCATTCTCTAGACAGCTGCCCTTTAGATATTGATAAGCACCGGTACAATCCCCTCTGAGTCTTCTCCACGCTTAACAGCCCCAGGTCGCACAGCCTTTCATAGAATCATAAAATCATTAAGGCTGGAGAAGAACTCAAAGATCATCTGACCCAACTGTCAACACATCACCACAAGGCTCGCTAAATCATGTCCCTAAGTGCCACATCTACGTGTTCCTTGAAGACCTCCAGGGACGACGACTCCATCACCTCCCTCTGCAGCCAGTTCCAACACCTGACCACTCATTTGGACAATAATTTTTTTCCAAATATTCAACTGAACCTCTGCTGGCACAACTTGAAGCCATTACCTCTTGTCTTATCGTTATTACCTGGGAGAAGATGCCGACCCCCACCTCACTGCAGCCTCCTTTCAGGTAGTTGTGGAGAGCAATGAGGTCTCCCCTGAGCCTCCTCTTCTCCAGACTGAACAGCCCCAGTTCCCCCAGCCCTCCCCATCAGCCTTGTGCTCCAGGCCCTTCACCAGCTTTGTTGCTCTTCTTTGGACACGCTCCAGGGCCTCGATGTCCTTCTGGCAGTGAGGGGCCCAGAACTGAACACAGCACTCAAGGTGCGGCCTCACCAGTGTCAAGTACAGGGGGACGATCACCTCCCTGTTGGCTGCACTATTTCTGGTGCAAGCCAGGATGCTGTTGGCCTTGTTGGCCCCCTGGGCACACTGCTGGCTCCTGTTCAGCCAGCTGTCGACCAACATCCCCAGGTCCTTTTCCTCTGCACAGCTTTCCAGCCACTGAGGCCCAAGCTTGTAACAGCATGGGGTTGTTGTGACCAAAGTGCAGGACCCGAGACTTGGTCTTGCTGAACCTCAGCCCATGGATGCAGCCAGCCCAGATCCCTCTGTGGAGCCTCATGCAGATCCACACTTCCTCCCAGCCTGGTGTTGCTGGCAAACTACTGAGGGTACATTCAATGCCCTCATCCAGATCAATAAAGATGTTAAAAAGGACCGGCTCCAGAACTGACCCCTGGGGAGCACTGCTCGTGACCGTTGGTCACCAGCTGGATTCAGCTCCATTCAGCACCACTCTCTAGGCCCAGCCACCCAGCCAGTTTTTTACCCATAGCAGAGTGCACCTGTCCAAGCCATGGGCTGCCAGCTTCTCCAGGAGAATGCTGTGGGAGACGGTGTCAAAAGCTCTACTGAAGTCTAGGTAGACTGCATCCACAGCCTTTCCCTCATCCGCCTGGTGGGTCACCTGGTCATAGAAGGAGATGACATAGTTTGAGCAGGACCTGCCTTTCATGAACACATGCTGGCTAGGCCTGATCCCCTGGTATTCCCTCAGATTATCTGCTTCTTAACCTTCCCTGGTACCGAGGTCAGGCTGACAGGCCTGGCGTTCCCCAGATCCTCCTTCCAACCCTTCTTGTAGATGGGCGTCACACTGGCAAGACTCCAGCTGTCTGGAACCTCCCTGGTTGACCAGGGTTGCTGATGAATGATGCTCAGTGGCTTGGCAATGACTTCTGCCAGATCCCTCGGTACCCCTGGGTGGCTTCCACCTGGCCCCATGGCCTTGTGACAGTCTAGGTGGAGTAGCAGGTCCCTGCCTGTTTCCTCCTGAATTGTGGGGGGTTTATTCTGCTCTCCATCCCTGTCTTCCAGGTCAAGGGGGCTGAGTACCCTGAGGATGACTGAGAAACACAGAAGGCACTGAGTATTTCAACCTTTTCCTATCCTTGGTGGTAACGTTCCCCACCACTTCCAACACAGGATGTAGATCCTCCTTGGCTCTCCTCTTGCTGTTAATGTATTTTAAAAACATTTTTTGTTATCTTTCACAACTGTGGCCATGTGAATCTCTTGCTGGGTGTTTGTCTTTTCTCTCTGCATATCTTATTGACATCCATGTACTCTTCTCGATTTGTCTGTCCCTTCTTCCAAAGGTGGACAACCCTCTTTCCTCATAAGGGAGATGTTCCACATCCGCGATCCTATTAGTAGCTCTCTTCTGGACTCTCTCTAGTAGGTCTTTTCTTTCTTAAACTGAGGAACCCAGAACTGGACACAGTACTCCAGGTGTGGCCTCTCCAGGCCAAATAGAGGGGGACGATCACCTCCCTAGTACTGCTGGCCATGCTTTTTTGAATGCACCCCAGGATACCATCGGCCTTCTTTGCCACAAGAGCACACTGCTGGCTCATGATCAACCTGTTGTCCAAAAGGACATCTAAGTCCTTCTCCTCAGAGCTGCTATCCAACAAGTCAGTCCCCAGCCTATACTATGCATGAAGTTATTTCTCCCCTGGTGTAGGGCTCTGCACCTGCCCTTGTTGAAGCTCATCAGGTTCTTCTCCATCCAACTCTTCTCAGTTCTCTCTAGGGAACAGTGCTAGCCACAAGCCTCCAACTAGATTCTGCGTCTAGAATCTTCTATGATACATAGTAGAATGTCATGACATCATAGAAGGCCACCAGATTGATCAAGTATGATTTCCCCTTGGTGAATCCATGCTGACTACTCCTGATAACGTTCTTCTCTTCCACTTGCTTGGAGATGACATCCAGAATAAGTTGCTCCAACACCTTCCCAGGTTTGGAAGTGATGCTGACTGGCCTGTGGTTTCCCAGGTCTTCCTTCTTGCCCTTTCTGAATACTGGAGTGACATCGGCTTTCCTCCAGTCTTCAGGCACCTCCCTCATTCTCCATGATCTTTCAAAGATGATAGAAGGTGGATTGGCAATCCTACCGCCAGATCCCTCAGCACTCATGTGTGCATCCCATCAGGACTCATGGATCTGTGTGTGTCAAGTTTGCCTAGACAATCTCTGACCAGATCCTCCCCAGCCACGGGGAAGTTTTCCTTTCTCCACACTCTCTCTTACTCCAAGGCTCTGGGATTTCTGAGGGCCAGTCTCAGCAATAAAGACTGAAGCAAAGGCGGCATTCGGTAACTCAGCCTTCTCAATGTCCTCTGTGTTCAGGGCACCTACCACATTCAGCAGCAGGCCCATATTTTCCTAGTCTTCAACAGATTCTGCTTGCTCCAGGGATGAACCCTTTCCCCCTAAAGCCCTGAAAGCATTCAGACCACACAAATTTGTGAATTAATTTAGGACAATTTGACTGGAGAGTGAGAAGGAGGTTTCGGAAACATACGGTAAAAACTTCATTAGCTAACACTTCACTAGGCTTTTCACAGTTATAAACAATCTCACAGGAGACATACAATTTACTCACAGAGAAGCTGCTCCATTTCCCCCCCGCCCTTTATTATTATTATTATTATTANGAAATGTAACACTTTGTGAAACACATGCATAGAAACCAGTCAGGTCCTGCTGAAAGCTTTGTTAATTTTTTAACAGAATTTTTCTAATTTTTATAAAAGATATGAAGGTAAAACTGTAGCTGTAAGTATGTAATGGTTTATTTTTAACACGTGGAAGACATAATCTTTCTGCAAGATGAGCGATGACGGCTGTCAACCTTGAGATGCATCCATTTCAGATTCTGAGATGTTTGAAGACAGCAATTGTCAAGATACAATCTTCCAAGAACTTCAAGATATTTGATAAGACCCTGATTCTGATGCTAATATATAGTAGCACTGTAAATATACACTAGATGAGGGCATTCCTAGTCTATCACTGCAAAAGGACTGAAAAATAGTAGTAAAATCAGCATGGAGAGGCTGATGGTACAGGCATAATTTCCATCACTGAAGTCTTCTGCATGTCATTGTCTCATTCTTGCCAGAGACATTTTGAATCTAAGAATTGCCTCAGTTGTCTTCTAGAATGCTTACTTGGTTTTAGTAATACAGTACATCAAATGTGTGTCTTCTCTGTAATTCTTGCCACAATTCCTACAATAAATTTGATATCCTTCTTAGAAAGATAACTAAAATTGGTTACCTGTCTATCTTTAAACAAGCACTACCCATGCTTCTCTTGCCAGCTACCATCTTCGTGGTACAGTCTGCTGGATAAATCTCTATCCATATGTTTCAAGGAATATAAAATGTACACTGAACTTTGCAAAAACACCCTGCATACTAGCACTGTGTTACTGACTTTCTCTAAATTAATTCTTCATGAGACACCTTCAGATACCAAGGTTATGCTGACAGAGTAAAGCTGTATCATCTACCTTTGCATATGAAGGCAAGGAATTCGTAACAGAAAGGTAACTATGGAGCTGCTCTGAGCAGTACTGTCCTGTGATATTGTAAGCACTCAGTATATAAAACACAAAAATTAGTGCAATGATAGTATGTCACCACAGAATTTTAAAAATCAAAGAGATTGAAAAAGGACACCCAGACACAGCTTTTTCTTAGAACATCTGAGCATGAACTTTAAAGCTCCTGTTCATCTCACTACAACTGTCTACAGGACAAAAACAATACAGTGAAAACCACTGTTAATGACAGCCCTCTGATTTGGCTACGTAGTAAAAACAGCAGAAAGAATGTAAGATCCTTCCCCCTGTCAAGCTTCAAAGTCTAGCACCTGCCATCTCAGTTCTTAAAAAAAAAAAAAAAAAAAAACTAGGAAATACGGGAAATCGGTTATTTTCCCCAGTNAAAAAAAAAAAGACTAGGAAATACGGGAAATCGGTTATTTTCCCCAGTACCTTAAAAGCACTTGTACTATTTTTCGCAAGGGAGGCAGTGTGTCCAAGTAGAAAGGCCTGTACAGGAAGAGGCTGGTTGTCTCACAGAACAAGATGAACAAGCTAAAAAGCTTATATCTTCTTTTTATTTGTGTCTTTCCCTTTGGATTCATGTTTTTTTGTCTGTTTTTCATACTACTGTGAGAATCTCTGCCTTTCATGTTTCTGATCTTTTCCTTGCTTGCCTTGTTTTGAGCTCTGATCCACTTTCATTTCAGGGATCCCTGTTGTTTCAAGGACTTAAAACTTTCAGTTCTAAGCAGCACAGTATTTTCTAGAAGTGGTCTAAAAGAGGTGTTTACAAAGCACTACCACCAATCTGCTCCACGAATGGCAAGTCACTGCCAGAGAAACAAAATTCAGTTACAAATTACCAGCAGTAAGCAAAAATATCCATTTCCACACAGTTTGGAGAAGCACAGGTTTCATTTATTTTATTTTTTAGACAAGAAACAGTGGGGTTAATTTGTTGAAGCAAAACTGTATTAAAAATGCATACATTCAAAGCACTCAACTACATTCATTACTTAAAACAGAAACCAAAGCCAGAATTGTTCAGATCAGAGAAGGCCAGCACAGTGCCAAGGCCACTGTCAGCAAAGGACCTCTCTACATGGTTCAACAAGTTGTGTAAGAACATGTCTAGGCACAAATTTGGCTTAGGCATTTGCTAACATTTTTAATGAGCCCAATCATTCCTTTCGCTGCTGGGAAGGAAACATTACTATTAAACCATTTCTTCTAGCACACAAATGAAAAACACTGCTTATTAAAAAATCTTAAAATTAAAAAAAATGGATAATGTATAAAAATATTTTATTTTGAAATGACATACTCAGTTTTTCCATTTTGTTTCTGAAATGAATGCTGTCATTTCCTTTGATGAGAAACAGATAAGAGGCAGAAATAGCAAAGCAACTAACATACACGAATCTGCTCTCTGCTGTCCCATGAAGTCAAATAGTACAGGTATTCCAAGCTAAAAACATACTCAAAATCTAACTACAGCCACTTTACACAGTACCATGCNAGCTTCCCCAAGAATTACAGACAGGGTGCAAGGACTTGCCCTTACACCTTATTAAGCCTCTACAACAGGTGCATTGGTATTGTTAACAATTAATCCTACAGAAACACTAGACTAAAATTAAGGTATTCAGGCTTGTAGGCTAGAAATGAAAAATTGTGCAGCCTGTTTTTTGTTCACTTGCACTTCATTCATAGAAAGCTCATCGGCTGGAAGTTAATTAAATGCTCTTGATAAACNTCCATTTTGTTTCTGAAATGAATGCTGTCATTTCCTTTGATGAGAAACAGATAAGAGGCAGAAATAGCAAAGCAACTAACATACACGAATCTGCTCTCTGCTGTCCCATGAAGTCAAATAGTACAGGTATTCCAAGCTAAAAACATACTCAAAATCTAACTTCAGCCACTTTACACAGTACCATGCATGACAAAGATCATAAAAACCGTCTCATACATTGCCATTGGTCAAGGCTTACTCTGTTCTTTT
>VXAV01006529.1:61160-72410 GCA_013399715.1 Alectura lathami
TCAAGCACTCCTCTGAAATTAAGGTGATGTAAAACATAAAAGCAAATCCTTGTCTAAGAAAAATTCTGCCTCAAAATTCCTTCACTGAGGTATTTTGGAATGGTATTCTTTTCCACTCTTTTTTCATGCACTTTGGATCTGAAAGCATGTAGGTGAGCACAGTTCTAATATTTTCAAACTGGATGTTACCCATATCTTGTAGAAGAAGAGCAGTTTGTTATGAACTGTGCAATGAACACAATGTTTTTGATGCAGTTCAGTCTTTCCCACTTGGCCCTCCACTGTTCTAAGGTCTAAGCTAAAGCTGAGCAAAGATAAAGGTGTTCTATTTGTATACTTACCCAGATTTGTACCTTACAGGCACCATGTAGGGTAACACTTCAACATCATATATAGATGTCCTTAATCATTTTTACCTTTTACAGCACTTGGTATGAAACTGAACCAAAAAATGAAGCTAAATCTTCGCAACAAAGCTTGTAAGACTCTTAATGAATTTATTTGCCCATTTGGAATGGATTTGGTCTGTTAAAGCACCCACTCTAGAAAGCTGAAATTTAAGCAGAAACACTTTGGAACATATACCTACACATACACCACCCCCAGCACTAACTGACCTCAGTATACTTACTTTCAGGGTGTGCAAGGTGTCTCTCCATTCCATGGAGCCTATCAGAGGTATAGCAGTAAGGAGTATGCTGGTAGCCTTGTTTGCGTTTTCCTTCAGCGTCTTCAAAACTTTATCCACTGAAACCTAGAAATACAACAGACCTGAGTGGTGTCTTTCAATTTTGATGGCACACATTTTAAAGCTCTAGTTAAACTCATTTAATTCATCCACTCCTAAGTGAAAAGGCAGAGCTCGGACAAAAACACAGTGTACATTTAGCTAGTAAGAACTGCTTTCCCCTGTGAGTGTATGTTTGTATGTTTTAGCTTGGTCCTGTTTCTGTGAACTTTGTACTCAAAAAATTTCAGTGGACCTTTTCATCTGCACACATTAAGAAGTGAACTAACTGGTGAAGAAACTTCTGTTTCCTAGCAATATTTATGCATCATAATAATAATGAACTGAAACTAGCACATCTGGATAAAGTGATAATCTAAAAGAGAAAAGGAAAAGAAAAAGAAAAAGCTTAGTAAACAAAATCATGATTAAATGTTGAGTTTTAATTGCAGAGAAGTCTCTGTTCTCTGTGTGCCACAAGGAACCTTAAATAAGATGCCACGTGGGGGTTGTTACTGCAGCACAGTACAGATGTGTGTTAGTTTTAACTGAAGCCTTGATACTTCTTTTGCATATTGATGAATATTAGAAGATGAAAAGAAAAATACTTTGGATAGTCAGAAATTCAACTTCAGAATAATAAATGTGCTATGTGCGCTAAGCTGTATCAGGTACAGTAATTTGGTTTTATAGAACTGTATGCTTCAGGAGCTGCTGGTTCCATAAAAATCTGTTACCTCTATTTAGCATCATTTCTGAAGCAGTGCTCAGTCTATGCTCAAACTTTGTACAAAATTGGAGGCAGGACTGAGACTGCATCTAAGAAGTTAAAATTAAGTAATACTGTGTAGGTGGGAAAGACTTTGTGTACATAAAAATTGAGAGAGAAGTTTTACAGTTAGTTAGGCAAATCAAATGTCTGACTAAGTTGCCTCTTTTCTCTCAAGCTGCCAAACTGTGCTGTTCCTTTCCATGATGAGAATGATTTAACAGGCTATTGGTAGAAGCTACCCACTGGATAGTTGCTGCCAAGTGTATTCCACGAGAAAAAGAACTGGAGAGGACATATCCTTTTGCACAGAGTTGCAAAAGGAAAAACACTGGACCAGTTATAGGAACCCCAACGTCACACACACAGATGTCCTGATTTAGACACAAGGAGCTAAACTGTTTGCTGTCAGTAAGGCAATTTTATAGAAATGAATGAGGTAGCAACATTTGATTCTGTTCTTAGTTTAACAGCTGCTGCTCCAGAATAACTCAGTGATACCAATATACCTAAAGTCAGATTTAATTCAGGAAGTGACCTCTGTCAAAAGCAACACAGCTACATCCAGATCTCTCTAGACAAAACCCAGAGGAAAGAAGTTTCACTCACTGCTTCTTCATGCTCCTTCCAGCAGTCGTAATCTGTTGCCATGGCAATACTTGCATAACACATTCCAGCTTCTTTCGCAAGAATCACTTCAGGCACTGTGGTCATGTTGATAACATCAGCTCCCCAGCCGCGAAACATCAAGCTTTCAGCTCGAGAACTGAAACGTGGGCCTTCAATTGTGATCATTGTCCCCTTGGAGTGACACTGGAGCCCAAGTTTCTTTGCAATCTCAATAAGAACCTGTAAAACATGCCAATATCAGGAAAAGCAAGTTAATTCCCCTGGTGCACTGCTTTGCATCTCACTAAAATAAATTACATACAAAATAAATTAGCCTGATGCTAAGCAGTTGCGATTCACTTGGCTGCAGCTGTCCAAATACAAAGACCAGTTTCAATTTACTTGTCCAGCACGATAAATTAATTGCCCTACTAATAGGAATGATCTTGAACTCACCTGATTTTGTTTGTGTCAGCTGGATTACTGCCTTCAGTGTGGAAAAGGAGATTAGAAAACAGAAACATTTAGGCTTTACTTTGAGATTAGAATGGTGAAAAAGCTAAAGGCTGATGCCACAAAGTGCTGCATTGCCACAGTGGTGGAGTTTTGCTGGGGAGAATACGATACTCACTTTCTGAAAGTCTGCTGTTGGCAGAAGTTTATAAGCATACAGATCAAAGAATATCCCGGGAATCCTAAGGGAAGTTATTACATTTTCCCATGCTAGTGACTGAGCTGTACACTTTACATACACCAGATATTCTGCAATAGTCTGTACATTTTCAGGGAAGACTTCGTATGGACAGTATCATCATGAATCTCTTGGTATATGGCCTGGGTAGCAGTAGCTGGTACAGGAGGAATGAGAGTGTAACAGCACGCATAAATTGGCCCAGAAAAGCCACAGCTGTCCTGAGTGTGCTACATGACCCACTGGTGCGATTTCTCACTTAGCATGTGGACTGATGGGTCTGGGGAACACCACAAGTACACTTAAAGATGGAGTACTCCCACAGCAGAGGTGGCAAACAGGCAAACCTGCATTCCCAGAGCTGTAGCCCACATGTGCTGGGGAAGGTGGTCTGTGCGTGAAGCTGTGTGAATGCGTGTAAGTGGCATAAAAGGGAGTTTGGGGAGACTAGCTGCAGAAGGACTTGTGGAAATTTGTAGGTGTTTATTAACACGCCGAATCTAATACGGTGGCTTATTCCTTACACGGATTCTGAATGTATAATTCAGTGATTGCCTGCTAATTACATTTTGTTAATAAACCAATAAACAACTTCAGTTGTGATTTGACTTAAAGCAGAGGAGCTGGGTAGTGTTTTCCTGAGACTCTTTACACAGTTACCACTTAATTTCCTGGAAGATGCTGCTGTGAGTTTCTGGAAGTAGTAACAACCAAGTCAGACGGTGTTAGATAGATTCCTTTCAGATTCTCATTTGATTTACAGTGTGTAAACCAAACAAACTGGAGTATTTCTACATATTTGCACAAATGCAATTTAATAAAGAGTTTTCAGATGTTTTTATGCAAATTCTTTAATTAGTCTAATACATTAATAGTTTTGGTTTTATTAATTGTGCATTCAGCTATGATGTTGCCCTGAATGAGGATAAACTGAGCTGAACCATCCCAACAATTTTCAGAGACATTTCCAGGGAAAAAAAAAAAACAACCCTTAAATCACTTTCATCTGGCATCTCCTCTCAGGCTCTCCAGCAGCTCAAAACCACATGTTCTCTAAAACATCTGTTAGGCTGATTAGAATGCACAGGCTAATGAAATAATGATCACATGTGAGACTGGGAAGTACCTAAATGTTTGTTCTCTGAAAAGGAGGGCTTTTTGTAAAAACTAATACCCAGAGACCATTGTCTGTAGCTACTTAACCATCAGATGAAAAACAGTTTTGGTGTATGCTTCCTGCAATCTCAGAAAATGGCTTATACGTATCTGCTTACACTTTATTTTGCAGTTTGTGGCCCAAGAGAAGAAGGGTAAGAGTAGGCACACGTACAGTATGTAGCAGTTTGTTTCTTCAGCTTTAAAATATCTTTACTTCATTGCAAATCGCCTCGGTTCCTAGTGCACTGAAGCGTTGTTCCACTCACAATGCTGTGGACCTACTGTATGGACAGATATTTATATCGCCCAGCTATTCTGCTTGTCACCAATCCACTCCACTGCAGTTAAGGCTATTTTTGTTAATTAGCCAGGAAACAATGTGGTTCTGATGTGCTCAGTGTAGTAACTGACTGCAGTGAGAGTAAATCTGTTGTATGGATATGACTAATTCTGCAAATATTCCCATGCCCCTTCAGAACTGGACTCCCTGCAGGTTCTGGTCAGAGCATTCCACAACAGCACAGAACACTGAGCTCAGTCTTCACCTTCCCTTTTCCTCAGATGTAAGAATACAACGAGAAGTTTGTAACAGTGTTGAAAAATAGAGAAACCTGTCCCAGTATTTAGTGTGAATGTTTTTGATGTCTGAAAATCTTGAAGTGACTGAACTAAGAAAAGCAAAATTTAAGAATAAAAGACCACTGTAATTTGGCTTGTTTCTACATTTAGCATCATATAAATACAGCCTTCACTCTCCAACACTACCAACTGCTACAATGCAGAAAGGTGTAAATGCAATATTGGCATTTCTATGAATGCTGAAGTATTGTTCTTAATTCTTTGTACTCTGAGTACATAAAGTGCCTCAGCCATAGATGCTGTTTCATTCAGAATGAAGAGGAAATAATTCCTAGTTCCATCTTTAAACTTTGTCCACACAAGCTCTCTTGACCTGTTACATTAGAAAAAAAGATTTTTTTAATCCTTGTGAAATCTAGGTTGCCAATTGTCTTCTTAGAGTGTTCCACATACCTACCCCAGCTCCTATAATCAAAAGATCTGTTACTTCCCATGCCTTCCAAATGTAACATTTTTCTTAATACATATCTGAGAAACAGGAAGGAAGAAGTGGAGGTTACCTCTGTATTCAGATGGTGGCTAATTAGACTACTACATACCATAAACAATAAGTGTCACTAAAAAAATCACATATTAGAACTCATTTACATAGTTCACCAACCTCTCTGGTTTTGGTGCAGAATGGCTCTGACATTGGAATATGACATACTCCTGGAAGACTGGCTGATTGACCATCGTATAAAGTACAATGTCTTTTAGCTGTCCTGAAAAAGCAGAAAACATGCTCAGGGAGAAGAACAGGGACAAAAGAGAACGGAAAACAAGAAATTCACACAAGCCCCAAACCAGAACATTCCTGAAGGGAACAAAAATTCAGTATGATAGCAGCACCCACCTGTAACCACAGAATCACAAAATGGTTGAGGCTGGCAGGGACCTCTGGATGTCTTATGGTCCAGCCCCTGCTCAAGCAGGGAAACCTACAGGAGGCTGCCCAGGACCATGTCCAGGTGGCTTTCAAGTATCTCCAAGGAGGGAGACTCCAGAGCTTCTGTGGGCAGCCTGTGCCAGTGCTCCAGCACCCACATGGTAAAGAAGTGCTTCCTGATGTTCAGACATTACCTCCCGTGTTCCAGTTTGTGCCCACTGCCTCTTGTCCTGGCACCAGCACCACTGAAAACAGCCTGGCTCCGTCATCCGTACACGCTTCCTTCAGGTATTTATTACACTGATAAGACCCTCCCTCGAGCCTTCCATTCTTCAGGCTGAAGAGGCTCTCTCAGTCTTCCCTCAGAGGGAACATACTCCAGTCCCTTCATCATCTTCACAGTTCTTCTTCGGATTCTCTCCAGTATGCCCATGTCGCTCTTGTAACAGGGAGCTCAGCACTGCAGCTGTGGCATCGCCAGTAATGAGCAGAGGGGAAGCAACACCTCTCTCTGCCTGCTGGCAACACTTTGCCTAACGCAGCCCAGGACACAGAGAAGCCTTTGCAGCAGGGTCATCTAACCCTGTTTTACACCCATGCAAATTCAGAATTGAGCTCAAGAGTGTAAAACTGTTATTCTAGTAGTGTACTGTCAATTCACTAGAGAGAATCTATTCCTGACAGGACGCTTAAATGCTGATTTTTTTTCCTAAATGATACACACAGGCCCATTATGCTGCAAGTCTATTCAAATGAAATCAGGCAAATTTAATAATCAGGCAAATAAGCTGGAAAGAAAGACAGAAACAAAGAAAGACAGAAAAAAGCACAATAAGCTTTCAGGAAGGGAAAGAATCAAGGCTAAATTTACATAAATCTAGTCAAACCAGAGGTAGTTTACCCATTGCAATTCTAAAAGTAAATGACAGAAGTTCATACAAACATTACCCTGAACAAAAAACGTATGAATTCAACCAAAACAACTCTGGAACCAGACGTCTCCATATTCTCACATTTTGTACACATGCATTGGCAGCTTGCAACTAAAAGAATCTTGCCTTTGAAAATATTTTTTCTTCCATCTTTCAATGGAGAAACTATTTCTTTGCAGGAATAGAGTCAGACATTGCAGAAATGACCATTCAGTATGCCATTCTTGCACCTACTAGAATTGTGACCCAGCTATTACTTTTCCCTCAGATGTACTGCCTCCACTAAATCAGCCAACTAGTTGCCAACAACTTGCTGGAACAAAATTCTTTGTGATACTCCTTTCTTGTCCCCAGTACATCACATTAGTTTGTGAGAGAAAAGTAGGGTAACAGCCAAATCACTTGTCTCATGTATGAAGTGGATCAAAGGTAAAGGCTAGCTTTATTTCACTATTTTTGTCTGAAAATATTTATATTTCCAAAATTAAAAAGCAAGAAGTTTATGTGTATTTATGACTTTCATGCTTCCATAAGACAATTTACTGAACACACAGAATGTTCTGTGGAAAAGGGTCAGAACGGAGCGTACTTTATTTTTCAATGTGGAAATTCAGTCTTCCCAAAACAGAGTCTAATGCAATCTAAGACTTCACTAGTTTACAAACAACTGCAACATCATTCATTTCAGGAAATTAAGAAGATATGCTGTCCAATCACAAAAGGAACTCAGAAATGTACATTTGAAATGATTCCATGACTTGGGTTTGCTTTGCACAAATCATGAACTATGCTTTTTTAGGAAATATTTTTTTTAAATGTAATTTTCAGACTTATCATATGTAACACCATAGCAGGCTGCCAAAGCATTGTATCTTCCTCACAAACTAAAGACAAGCTCAACTGTTAAATTGAGGTAGAACACACTTAGGAAGTACAGGCTATAAACTAAAGGAAGCAGTTTTCCCTATGTTTGCATAGTAGAGAGTCCCCAGTCACAAAACAAAACTGAGCTCAAGAGAAACCGAGTAGACTGAGAACAATCTGAAGCCCAAGGCAATGTAACAGACTGTTTTTCATCAGCCCTTGTAACACCATGTGCCTAATGGTTGGGTACATTAGCAAGCCCTGGTTTGTGTTAATAAGGGAAGTTAACATTCTGAAGTTTGGTCTTAGACTAGTTGCCAAAATTCAAGTTCCCCATCCACGTCATCAGCTCATCAGCAGATATTTGATTTTAATTATGAGTTACGTGTTACAGTAGATTTCTTTTTTTTTTTTTAAAGAAAGAAATTATAAAGTATCCTTAAGGATGAGGTTATGTATTTGGAAAAAAGTTCAGCAAACTAAAAACATATGCAAAATGGGATATAGTGCTAAAATCAGTTGAGACAGAAATATTAATTTTTCCTCTGTGGGATACAGAAGAGCTACAACTAGAATCTGATTTGACGTTTCTATTTAAATGTCTGCTAAAGCATTATTTAGAATTGGAGGAAATGGGCTAAGTCATAATCCATTTCCTGCATTGTAGTATTTTAGGTGTTGTTAGCTGAGCCCTTTTACTCAGAAAAGTGATCATATATCACACATCTAAGTGATCACTTAGAAAGACCACATGCACAAACACATATCTTTGACTTTTAGGCACCCTATATTTTTTTTGAGAGAATGTCTGTGTTGTAACTACAAGAAAGCCATAAGCTGGGGCTGCACAGCTGCTGCTACTGCACCACCTCTGTAGGGCTCCATGGAGACCCTTTGGCTGGCAGTACATGAGGGAATTCCTTCCCTGAGAACGGGACACACATGCTTGTAGGCATAAAACCTTGTGTACTGAGCTCAGGCAGACTGTGGTACTCACAGTGTGAGCAAAGGCTCGCTGTACAGCTCTGCCATGCCTGAATGCCTTTTCAACTTCAAAGCTGCAGGCAGTGGAATCTTGACGGTGTGCCCAGACTTTGTAATCCCCACCCTGCTGCAACAGACATACTTTTAGTCAGACATTAGGGTGGCATTTGCTCCTCCACTTCAATTTACTTACAGAAACGCAGGACTTGTTTGCGATGCTGACTACAACTCATGCTAGGAAATAAAATCCTACCCAAGTACACGAACACATCAACCGACTTCCATCTGTTACAAACAGTCCTCTGCCACCGCCGTCACCACCTTCCCCTGCATTTCAATGCTGTTGAATCGCCAGCAAGGAAGTAATTTAAGAACAAAATGAAAACTCGCACTGCCACCTGCTGTATGAAAACCACAGGCAGGGTGCTCTCTCTCTTCATGTTAAAAGGAAATTCTCCAGAGCACAAGTTTTCTGGAGTAACAGTGTCATAGTAATTGTAGCAGTGCATGTGACACAAAAAATTCTAAACTCTTCATTAATCTGTTTTCTATATTCTCACACTGAGCTGAGTCATCTAAGCCGGTTGTTACCTCCTTACTCTTCCTATGGAAGCTCAGCAGGGCACCGAACAGAAATTATTACAAAGTCCCCAGGCAGTCTGACCTGCCAGGTGAGTACGGCCATAAACTAGCAGGAGCCCAAGGCCTGCTAAAATTCTTCCAGACATTTTTTTTAGGGATTTGTTTCACAGAAGGGAACAACTGTTACTGTATGTAATAGAACCTGTGGTTACTTTTGTATTCTGGAAGTGGGGAGAACAACATATTGGTATCTATTTAACAAAATTTATCTTTCCATGTTTAAATATACACAGGCCTCTAGGTGAGCATGAAAAACGCAGAGACACTATACATGAAATCACACACTTTGGAAGTGTGCTGGTGACTTGCAAGATTAAGCTCTCTAAAGTCTGGACGTGCTATATAGTTCTGATTACACTTATTCCATGTTGCTCCGCTACAAATCAAACTCGTGCCCTAAAGGAGGCAGGGATCCTACACACCACCATATACTGAGATGCTATAATTAACGCCAGAGTGCGCACTCCCTGTTAAGAACTAGAGGCCAGAAACAAAAAAGCACCCAGACACCTAAAGGCACCACTATTAATGTCTGTTTTAGTAACTCCTTCCCATCTAGACACAAACTTTCTTTCCTGTGCAGTACCTGGCATGGGTTAGCAACTATACGGAAGGAAGAATGCCTTTCAACAAAAATAACCAATTGTCCTTGCAGGTTTAACCAGCACCTTCTTCCCATGGCTGCTAAAATAGTTTGTTTACAGGATCCTGATCTCTCATTGGAAGGTATTTCAGAAAAATTGCATAATTTTCAGCTTATGGTAGACAATGAATCTATTTTGCGCCACAGACGTATTCTCCTGTTGGCAGCACTGTTAGGTGATAATGATTCATTATACAGAGAGCAATCACTTTTACAGATGACACACCACTGTCAAAGGCAAAAATGCAGACTCTGCCTCTGAAGAACCAACGGTCTAACACCCACTGGCAAAGACCATCAAGGAAACGATGTACCACAGAAATCCAATTGTGAAATGAAACAGAATAATATGACTTGTTAGTTTTCCGAATTAAAGTGAAACCTACCAATAATTTTTAAATTCAGGTAACATAGTTTTCCATATTGAAACAAGTTCACATGCTTTTCTGAGAAGTTTGTTGGCTTCCCAAAGCCATGAAACAAGTCCCCAAGTTCCCATTCTTCTACACAGAAATGAAAACTCATTTGCCTGAAGGAAACACTGCTCATACGTGGGCTATGCCGTTACTGCTGGTGGTTATCTGAATAAACTCCAGAATCACAGACTGGCTGAGGTCGACAGGGACCTCTGCGTCCACCTGGCCCAGCCCCTTCTCCAGTAGGGACACCCAAAGCAGTGTGCCCAGGACCATGTCCAGGTGGCTTCTGAAGATCTCCAAGGACAGAGATTCCACAGACTGGGCAAGCCATTCTAGTGCTCTGAAACCTGCACAGCCCAGAAGTGCTTCCTGGCGTTTGGAGGGAATCTCCTGTGCTCTGGTATGTGCCCATTGCCTCCAGTGCTAACACTGGGCACCACTGAAAACAGCCTGGCTCCATAATTCTTGCATTCTTCCTTTAGGTATTTATGCATATCGTAAGACCCTCCTCTGAACCTCTTCTCCAGACTGCAGGGGCTCTCTCAGCCTTTCCTCATTGCAGAGGTGTGTAAATCCCTTTATTACCTTCGTGGCCCTTTCTTGGACTCTTCCCAGTATGTCCACACCTCTCTTGTTCAGGAGATCCCAGGACTTCCAAGTATGGCGTCACCAGTACTGAGCAGTGGGGAGGGACTACATCTCTCATCTTGTCATCTACCTGGACTTGTGCAAGGCCTTTGACATGGTCCCGCACCACATCCTTATCTCTAAACTGGAGAGATGTGGATTTGATGGGTAGACTGTTCGCTAGATAAAGAACTGGCTGGAGGGTCGCAGCCAAAGGGTTGTAGTCAATGGCTCTACGTCCAGGTGGAGGCTGGTCACGAGCAGTGTCCCCCAGGGGTCCATCTTGGGACTGGCGTTCTTCAACATCTTTATCGACAACTTAGACTGTGGGATCGAGTGCACCCTCAGCAAGTTTGCTGATGACACCAAGCTGAGTGGTGCAGTTGATACCCCTGAAGGAAGGGATGCCATCCAGAGGGACCTGGACAGGCTGGAAAAGTGGGCCCACGAGAACCTCATGAGGTTCAACAAGGCCAAGGGCAAGGTGTTGCACTTGGGTCGGGGCAATCCCAGGTGTGGGTACAGACTGGGAGAAGAACTCCTTGAGAGCAGCCCTGCGCAGAAGACTTGGGCGTTGTGATCGACGAAAACCTGGCCATGAGCCGGCAGTGCGCTCTTGCAGCCAGGAAGGCCAATGGCATCCTGGGCTGCATCAAGAGAGGGGTGGCCAGCAGGGAG